>JAJJWW010009134.1:0-391259 GCA_023531295.1 Papaver armeniacum | reverse complement strand
TTGATAAGGAAAAAAATCAAATATTTCGAGGATGATACCGGAATGCATAAGACAATATGATCATGACTGTTGGATCACCGAAATGGTATCCGTATTATATAAACGCAATTGGTGTACCAGCGTAAGAGAACATTATCACTCTCCCAAGTACTATTAATTACATTCTTTTTCCTAAAAGACCATCAATTTCGAGTTGTTTCGCGACAACTACCTACAAAGACAACAACTTTCACTCAATTCCCGATATAAAACCTTATTGACCGGGAAACTGTATTTGCATTCTAAAATATTTGTTTGAAAATTATGTTTGTTCATCAAAATCATCATAAAAAACTCTAAATCATAAATCTAAATTTCACCTCCGATGTTTATAGAATATTTTTTATATTTTACATTCTCAAATCATGCGACCTCTTGGTTACAAATCAACAATATCAAATTACGGATCAATATGTATAGATTTCATTCAATTTTGGGTTAGAAGGTATAGTAGATACGGATGGGTAGATCACACAAAGCGGAACATGAATGAGAATACTTCATAATTTTGTCAAGAAATAAGGTCAAAAACTTAAGATTAACTTTCTATAGGACTAATTAGATCGCCTTCGATAGGAGACGACTAAAATATGGATTAATAATAATTTCCACGTAAGACAATTGCAAAACATACTTTGGATAACTCTGCCTATGTAAAGAGTGGTCAAGATTTATCCTTCCTCAATTGATATGTTATGTGAGAAGAAGGTGATATCTAAGATTGAGGTACAATTCAAATCTATTAGATTCATACCATCTACAACCTGACGCCTTGAAAAAAATTGACGTGTTGTTATTATTATTACAATAAGAGATACATTGACCACACTTGCGAAAATAGCTCACTTAAAATGATTGGTGTTGCATGTACTGTCTAGAATGCAACGAGGAATTTGAGGAAACAAGGCACCGAGAAACGATTAATGCAGGTATTTTGGATATAGTAACTTAGACCCAATGTAATACTTATGTTTTTTTTTTTTTTTTTTTTATTTTTTCCATTATCTATTTATTTAAGAAAAATGAACATTGCAAATACATAACATCAACAAAAATTAGACAAATTGCATTTGACAATAATGGCTACTGATGGTCTGGAAAAGGCAAAAGAAAGGAATTGTTTTAGAAAAATTGTTGGGATATACAACGGATTACTTGATACGAATGAAAGAGGTATAACTATTTCGATTAAGAAATCACATAAAGTTCACTTTGTTGAAGATGACATCAAGTTTAAAGTTAGTAACAAACATAATATGGGCTAACTAAAATGTTAAAAACAAACAGAATATATAAACTTAGAAAGCCGTGGGACTTGAAGAGGCCAATTTTGAAAACTACAATATTAGAAAGCAATGATCCACAATACCATAATTTTTTTTTTTATAAATATTCAACGTAGAAGATGTCAACTTTTGGTAAATGATCTATTGACAACCTATTAATTTGAAATAGGATCAAGGTTCTTTATGAGGTAATGTGTCGCCAGATTGTATTCCAAGTGAAGGTAGGAACATATAGAAGTGACTAAATGTCCAAGACTTTTGAAGTTACCAAAGATTTCGTTAAGACGAACTGCTGGGCACAATACTTTGTTGAAGATTTAATGGCAGAGGTTCGCATATATACAATCCCTTCGAAAAGGTAATGGGTACACATTTTAAACATTGTCATCTAATGGGTGTTGAAAAATTACAGGAAAATCATGTCACATTAGAGAGTTTATATCATCCGTTCGATGCAAAAAAATAATATTCTCTGCCTATTTGGAGGATCGACAACATGAGCATGATAGATGAGTCAGCTGGAGCGCAATATGAGCATGGGAAGAGTTTTATGGACGGTATTGATTAGTTGATTTCACTGAGATGAGCGTTGTTGACGACATATTTCCAAAAAATATTTAAACTTCCATGTTCATATAGAGCATTATCTCATTATAAGCGATGAACCTAAATAAAAAAGTGTCTAGAAGTTAAGATTATATTTCTTTCGTTTGAGCAAATCTCCGGCAGTAAAATATTAAAGGAAAAAAACAAGAGGAAAAAGAGAGGAAAATCCCAACTATTTTTATGACAATCTATACGATATATTAAAAATGAACCAACATCATGGCCCGTGCCGTTACGGCACGGGTTAAGGGCTAGTTATATAACAAAATATAATGCGGAAAAAAAAATACAGACACCAGAATTTTGTTAACGAGGAAACCGTAAATGCAAAAAAACCCGGGACCTAGTCCAGATTAAACACCACACTGTATTAAGCCGCTACAGACTCTAGCCTACTACCAATTAACTTCGGACTGGACTCTAGTTCAACCCTAATCAATCTCACACTTATTCAAGGTACAGTTGCGCTCCTACATCTCTGATCCCAGCAAGATACTACGCACTTGATTCCTTTAGTTGATCTCACCCACAACCAAGAGTTTCTACGACCCAAAGTCGAAGACTTGATAGACAAATCTGTCCTACACAAAAAAATCTATAAGATTGCATAAATTTGTCTCCCACAGAAACACCCAAGAGTTTTTGTTCCGTCTTTTGATAAATCAAGGTGAACAGGAACCAATTGATAACCCGGACTTATATTCCCGAAGAACATCCTAGAATTATCAATCACCTCACAATAATCTTAATCGACTAGTGTGGAATCACAAATGATGAGACGAAGGTGTTTGTGATTACTTTTCAATCTTGCCTATCGGAGATGTAAAATATCTAGCCAATTATTTCAATTGCACTCAACACGATAGAAATAGCAAGACCAGATCACACAATTACAAAGATAATAGTTGGATCAGGCTTCACAATCCCAATCAATGAAGTCTTCAAGTCGTTAACCTACAGGGTCTCGAGAAGAAACCTAAGGTTAAAGGAGAATCGACTCTAGTTACACAACTAGTAACACACATGAGGTTTGGGGATTCATTTTCCCAGTTGCTAGAGTTTTCCTTTATATAGTTTTCAAATAAGGGTTTGCAATCTAAGTTACCTTGGTAACAAAGCATTCAATATTCACCGTTAGATGAAAAACCTGACTCTCCCAAGATAATATCTTTCAACCATTAGATCGAAGTTAGATTGTTACACACAAATGAAATGTACCCTCATTTAGGTTTATGTAACCGTACCTAAACGTGTACACCATGTTGGTTCACCTCAATCTTCTTCTTCTGCACAACACCGACCAATTCCTCCATCTTCACTATACCAACAACTCACTCTTCAACTGCCTGTGTAACAACCAAAGTCATCCCCATCAAATTCAGTTAAAACCCATCTCAATTCCAACATCAGTTTCTTGTATCTCATCATGAATCACTCCCTTTAATTCTTCCATAAAAGTTTAGAAACCCTAATTTCTATCTCAATTTCTCATCTCATCCAACAACATCATCTACAGATGCTCCTTCTCTGCCATCATATCAAAACCCCAATTTCCGAACCAATCAAACCCCAATTTTCACAGCCAGCATCTTCTTCTACCAATCCATATTTTTCTTTCCCTGTATGTGTACGAGAATCACAAAGCAAATGACTTGAATCAAATCAAAAACCTTTACAACAAGTTAAAAACCCAACAACAACATACTAATTATCTAATTATTTCTATTCCGTACGAAATTCATACACGACTTGCAACAATGAAGAGTGTTTATAAGAACGGAATCAAGTAAGAAATTCGGTTGAGAATTGAATCTAAAAGTAAGGGCTTTAACTGATTTTGTGACTGAGATAGAAAATTGGGTTTGAATTTTGATTATTAGGTTGAACTCAATTATCTGTTGATATGAATTTTGATGGAGTTAGGGTTTGCTGTTGTTGCAGTAGTGAAGCTGAGTTATGGGTTTTTGATGACTGATTTGATATGGGTTTTAGTCAAGAGTACAAGTGAGATGCAGACGGAGGAATGATGGGTTAGATGGATTTGAGTGGAAGATATTGAGACTGAAAAAAACAAGTTCTGATGTTGTTAATGGAAGAATGGTGGAGTGGTTGGAGATGATGTTGTTTCTAGATATGGAAATTGAATGATTTGCTAAGGGTTGATGGAGCTGTAATGGGTATGAATGAATGGCGATGTAATTACGTCGGTGTTGTTTATTCTTTGTTGCGGTAGAGATTTGAGAAATATGGGTTTTGTTGAATATGAATTTTGTGACGGGGGAAGGAACCGATTTGATAGTTCTGGCGGCGACGGTTTGGAGAAAGATAGATAGTTCTGGCGGCGACGGTTTGGAGAAAGATGAGAAGGTGAAAGAATTAAGATTAATATTAAATGGTTATTTTGTAAATATTTGAAGAGTGAAAGGTTATAATTATAATCTCAATAAATAATTACATTTTATATCAATTTATTAATAATTCCAAAACAGAAGTTAGGACTTAACCTAATCAATGCGGGTCAACGTCCAGTCCAGGTACCAAGTACTAAAATTGGACAAATGTTAGACCAAAGCCTAGTGTTGGTCCAAATTTGAGTACTAAACTCCAATTATCCCATCAATTTTAGATAAACCCATTGCTAACAAAAATATTTTATCCATCGGAAACAATCAATACCCTAATTGGAAAAAACCCACAGTAGGCACCAAAGACTAGTTACCATTGCCTACTATTATTTCATCCTTTGTTCGTACACCTTCAAGTCCTTCTGAATTAGAAAGTAAGTATTTCATATAACTGTCCCAAAGAAAGAACGACGCAGTCATTAACATTTCCATTAACATCAGCAAACCATGTATCCATCCTCTAGTCTTTTAAAATTCTTCTTCCACTGGTTGTAATGCCGCACAACTCCAGATCCTATTTTCTTCCACATCGAAACCCATTTCCATTTGTAAATGTGACATACAGATCAGTGATGTAGAAGAGACTCCTTTTAAGACTTTCTTCAAATAGCTACAGGGCAATGAATTGGTGTTAGCAGTGATAAAATTGTCTTTCTTCTAACCCTTGTTTTATTTTTGTTCCTTGCGAGAATTGAATCTTCAACAAGTACCCAACACTTCTAATCATCCACAAGAACAAATAGCAGCAACATCTTGGAAACTCCATACTATCCGGTATCCACTGCTCATCTATTAACTCACACCACAACAAAACTCTTTCCAATCAATATTACAACTGATAACAAACCCAACCCTTATAACCTTCAGTATTCTTCCAAATCCTCAAACAACTAGAATCCAAGTTCAACCTTCACCTTGATTTTCTTCGAAATCCTCTTTCAATCCTCACCAAAAATATGTTTTCACAGCAACAAATCCATGTTCTTCACTATATTCTTGGTTAAATTAATTAAAATTTTGAAAAATCTAGAACTACTGGTTTTCTGGAAGCATGATAATTCTACTCCGTTGAGTAACATGAAATGAAGTCGGGAGAAGAAGAGAAGATAGTTAGGTTTAGGATTAATGGGTGTTTAATTGCTTCCCTTAGGACCGTATGTATATAAGTGATTGCATCAAAGCCGTTAGACTCTAGACCCACTTCAGAGCTATATTTGTCAGTTCAATATAATTTATAACATAATATTAATTAGAGTTTGGTCAAAACGGTCAAAGACAGTCAACATCTTTTCTAGGTACCAACCCCTAAGTTGGACAAAAGTTAGACCAAACACTAACTTTGGACAAAATGTAAGTATCAAATACCAATTAACCCATCTTTTTAAGATAACAAGGAAGTCTGTTTAAGGCATAAAGGGATCTTTGTGAGGATTAAAAGGTTATTGTCCTTTATGTAAGTATGCCTAAAGATTAACTCAAGAACAATAGTTTGTCTAGATTTCTGATTATGGAAACGACATGTGCATCTTTTAAATGGTGTTTGGGTCTTCATAATCGAATTCTAGCGTATTGTTGGTCTTGAGGATAAGGTTATACATGAATAGTTGCTCATTGTAGGATTATATTTTCTAAGAAAAAAAGGTTGGCCACCTACAGATTTCTACCTCACTAATCCAAGTCTGTTTTTTGTAAAGTTTTTTTAAACTTAAAAGGTTTTGTTGCTGCCCAAAGTGGGAGATGTTAGTCTCTATGTTGGTTTAGCAACAACACATGTTTTGTTTTTGTTTAAACTGGATTAGTACTAATCCTAATCAATGAGGTTAAGGTTTGTTCGTGTTGATTATGTAAGTTTAAGGGTACATAAGGATAAGTATCTCTTAGACTACTTTGAATGGCATACTAGTTATAATAATGCTGTGTGATGCTGTTTTTCAAATCTTGATGGAAGGTTGAATGACACATGTCTTTTCTAGCATGAGGTGGACTCCATTCTAGCTCTTGTTTAAAAGAAAATTTTCCATCATCAAAGGACAAGAGAACATAGTAGTGGAAGTGTCTACCTAGATAGAAAACAACTGAAATTTCTAAGTTTTTCCTTTCAACTGTTGTGAGCTAATCTAAGGTATGTACCTATAATTTCTATCTACTTCCATCTTAGTGTTATACAGATGCAGAATATATGATCCAGAAGCATGTATTGAACTATGTCAGTATACAGTATTAACCATGTTTAAGAACAACATGTTTTATAGCTAACAAAGGTTTAAAAGATGATTATAGGCTGATATTCTAACATACTATTGTTACGAAAATTGACATTATAATTGCCCCAACGAAAAGTTTTGCACAGGACCTTTCTAGACGTAGGATCGGCTCGGTAAATCACCCATTGAATGGATCATAAACACATTACAGGTATAACTAATAATAAAGGGTTTTAATTGGCGATGTTTAGTTTGAAATTTACCTTTTTGAAAGATTAATAAATTTTCCTCTAAATCAATCGATATAGTTAAGAAATTGATGTAGTTTGGTTTTCATTTTAGTTTTCAAAGGATTTGATAGGTTTTGAAAATTTAGAAGGATAAAATTTAATTAGGATTGAATTATGATAATAAGTGTAACTTGGTACTTTTGAGTGAGGTTAGCTGAGGAAATTGATAGGCCCAAACAAATCTTATTGGCCCCAAATCAGTCAGGTTATTTTCACACATAAATCCAAGAATTATCCGACCGAAAAAGGGTTGGACCAAAAAAGGGGTTGAAGCTTAGCTTCTTGCTCGACTTCCAACCATTCCCTTGACCTCTGAGATTACTTAAAATTGTATATTTTCTAATAACAACACTAGTAAGAAAAATGTTCAGTTAAAAAGTGATTTCTCTTAATAGCATATAATAATAAGAAAAAAAAAAGTGGATTCCGATAAATAAACAAAATTAATGTAGTACAGCAGCCTGTTCAATTAATGTAGTAGTACGTTATTGGAGCTTAGCTTGTTAGTCTTCCAACTAGTTAATGTAATACTCTTTATCCAATAATAATTAAAATATTAAAAAAATAATTAATAATTATAATAATATTTATTTTATAAACTTGTCTTATTCTCATCATTAATACTTACTTGATGGTAGTTAGTAACTTGAAAATAATATTTAGATGATTTTATAATCGAATCACACTTCACTCGGCATGACATTTATGAAACAAAATGAGATTTATACTAAACTTGATTCAGCATGCCATTCAGCTCTTTCATGCCATTCAACTCTTTTCTGCCACTCTTGTCTATCACGGCGATACATATAAAATCCATCTCGACGAGCGGACTATGTGCAATTACTAGAACAAAAATATTTGTATTTTTCTTTTAAGAAATTTGCACGGTATACAACGAAAATACTAACGTATCAACGATGATCTTGATTATCGTACCAACGGAAGTCACACCAAAAATGTGTAAAACCGATAACTACACGAAAATCCCAACGCCATTCCTCACCTTGATGGAGTGTCCTTTGACCTAAATCATCATTCATATCCTTCGATATCATTTTGTACATGAATGGTCACCCATTTAAGGAATTTTGATGAACCCTTTGAAATCAGAATCGAAAAAGCAACAATAACAAACTTATATCCCATGGCTTCTCCTAGTACCCATTTCCGAATTTGATTGTACATGAGGAGCTAGGCCATGTCAATATATACACACAACCTCGATATAAATTACAGCTAACAAGTATATATATTCTCATTATTTCTGACCGAATATTGTGGACATCTGTGACCTATATTGGAATCTACTCCCTCCGTTCTTAAATAATAGGCTGGTTTCTATAAATAAATGTTACAAAAAAAATAGGCTGGTTTCCTAATTGGGAAAGTCAAATGTTACTTTATTTTTCTGGGACCATTTTTCTCTTAACTTCTTTTGATGACAAGTGTCATAGGACCATTTCACTTTACTTCTTTTGCTGACAAGTGTCATGGGGACCATTTCACTTCACTTCTTTTATTGACAAGTATCATGAGGACCACTTTCAATGATTGGCTCTCTTAATTTCCTTAATTTTCTCAAAAAAACAAAACCAGCCTATTAAAAAAGAACGCAGGGAGTATAACTTAGAGCATCTCCAATGGTGTATGGATATTTATCCCATGCGGAAAATGGGTCATATGACCAAATCTCATAAAGTATGGGAGTAATGGACTTGTAAAATATAAGTCTGGGTGAAAAAGACATAGGAAATATTAGCCATATATACCCTTTGCTTTAAACTTTATTCTTTTTCATATCATTTTCTTCCTCTTATTTATTTTCTTTCTCTACAATTAAAATTAATCACGAGAAATGTCTTAACTGGAATAAAATTTATATTTTTGGAAAGGGCTCCTCTATCCATTGTTGATATGAAATTCGACCTAAAAACATTATGATCCGGTATTTAAAAATATGCAACATAGAATCAAATAATTTTTTTGGTTTTGATAAACAAAAAAAAAAAAATCATTATGCATCCCGAGTGCAACCAGAGCAAAACCTTTATCCTATCGTAACATACCTTATGCACTCGGGTGCATCTTGTGTATTTCGTAGTTGTCTCGAGCAATAAATCCATTATCATCACATTCACCATTAAAACATCAACCAAATGCAAGTATCATAAAACAAAAATAAGAGTAATAACAAAAAAGTGCCATATTTTTCGGTCTTATTTTGAAACAAAAACCTTGTCCATAACAAACCCATATCTCTTCTCAAAAAAACCATCCTTCAAAACCACATCCAGCAATAAACAATCGCAATTTGTATAAATACATCATCACCACCAAGTGACTAATTCGAATCGTTAATCCAATCAATCAATCAATAAAACTTTGGCTCCAATCTTTCTTTTTAAATTGATTAGTAAGTTTTCAAAATAAATAAAATAAAAACAAATAGTGATCACCAATATCGACGTGGGTAATGGATGAGAGTCTCTCCAAAACCCATACTCTCTTATTGACCAGGGAATTCCAAACTCAAAAACCTATCCCATGTGGAGACCTAAAAAGAGGTTTTTAACAACATAGTTTTTTTTTGGTTTTGATAAACATTTCTAAAATCCTTGGTGGCTTAATCCACAAAATCTAACAAAATAAATAAAATAAAAACAAATATTCCATTGGAGATGCTCTTTCCAAACTCAAACTTGGTTTTTTGTTTAGAGTTTCTAAAATCCTAGGTGGCTTCAATATTTTTAGAGACCTATATTCCATTGAAGATGCTCTTATGTTGGTATCTATATATGAGTATATCCCATTAACTACCATGTTTTATCACTAACCAAAATTTTACATTTCTTTCATTAGTGATATAAGATATTCTTCATTAGCTGGGATTTGCATAAGCTTGGCGGGATTTTACATTGAATGTCTTAGAAATGTAAGATTTTAATGGCCACAACTCTAATATTACCGAACATCCTCTTCATAGTGTGTATTTACTATGTAGAAGATAGTAATTAATACTAATACAATGTGCCTAGACAACATAGTAATATCGGAGTTAGAATCGATAGATGTAGTTTGATTTTGATTTTGATTTTAGTTTGTGAGGGAAATGATTCTAATATGTTACCTAGTTTATACACCATTATCCTTTTCTCCAGGTTAGGTGAGGAAATTGATAGGCTCAAACCAGTAAGGTGGTTTTCACACATAAATAATAAATTAGAGATTTTTAGCCAAAAATGATTTCTTTTAATAACAAGAAGAAAAAGAAGTGAAGAATAAACAAAAAAATTAATAATAATAATAACATTCATTTTAATAATTTGTCTTAAACTCATCATTAACACTTACTAATAACTTAAGAGTAAGATTCAGATGATTTTATCAACCAAATCGAACTTCACCCAGCATGACATTTACGGAACAAATGGGATTGATAGGAAACTTCATTCAACATGCCATTCATCTCTTTTCTCCCAGTCTTGTTTATCTCGGCGATACAAATAAAATCCGTCTCGACGAGCAGACCATGGGCAATTACTAGCACAAAAATTTTTGTATTTGTTTTTTGTGAAAGTTGCACGGTAAACATCAAAAGAGCCGATATACCAACGATGATCCTGGTTATCGTACCAACGAAAATCACACCAAAAATGTGTGGAAAGAAAAGCTACACGAAAATTCCAATGCCATTCCTCACCTTGATGGAGCGTCCTTTGACCTAGATCATCATCATTGGACCTGCAGTGCATATCTAACGCAACATTATGTCCTTCGATATCATTTTGCACATGAACGGTCACCCAATTAAGCCATTTTGATGAACCCTTTGTAACCAGAATCGAAAACATTAGCAACAATAACAAACTTACATTGCCATGGATTCTTCTAGTACCCATTTTGGAATTTGATTGTACATGTGGAGCTAGGCCTTGTGTATATAAATTACAGCTAACAAATTAATGAAGGAATATTTTCCGGAAAATATATATGACAGTATATACATTCTCATTAGTTCTAACCAAATATTGTGGAATCTATAACTTATGTTGGTATTTATATAATGAGTACTCCCTCCGTCTCTAAAAGATAGGCAGGTTTGTGTGTAAATGTACACACAAACCTGCCTATCTTTAAGAGACGAAGGAAATATAATATATCTCATTAATATCTCATTAATTTTCATATAAATGATATAAAATGTTGTTCATTAATTGGCTGGGATTTGCATAAGCTTGGTGGGATTTTACATTGAATGTCATAGAAATGTACTAACATTTAATGAACGCGCAATTGGGGATAAAAAAACTAATTGGGGGATATGAATTACTAACCCCATCCAATAATATCCGTTAAGAGGTGTTTTTTGGGGGCAGAAATACTAAAATACCCTTTTATCTAAATTAAATTAAAATTTAAAACTAAAACTAAAACTAAAAATCAAAATCAAAATCAAACCCTAACAAGTTCTTAAAGATAGGTTAAATTGAATTGTTCTTGATAAAGAAGGAGAAGAAATGGCTTTATTGAGAAGGTACATGATACTTAATCATATTTAAAGTGTTGGTGTTGTTTTAAACCTTCGTTTGGGTTAGAATCATAAACCTTCAATCCACTCCCGACTTGTGTTTATGATGAATACCCTACTATTTTTTTGTTATGGCGTAGTTTTTAGGATGAATACCATGCCGGTACTAGTGCCGGCATGGTTTTTTAGGATGCTTACCATGCCGGTACTAGTTCCGGCATGGTTTTTTAGGATGAATACCATGCCGGTACTAGTTCCGACATGGTTTTTTAAGATGAATACCATGCCGATACTTTCTATTTCAGACAAGTTTTTTGTATGTTTTTGTCCTCAAATCGGCACGGTACACTTGGGAATCAACCATGCCGGCACTACTACTGGCATGCTCGATAATGAAATTTCTATGTCGGTAGTGTACTTCCGATTTTCAAAATTGGGGGATATTGTGTACCGACATGGTGAAAGTATGAATACCATGCCGGTTTGGTCACTGCCGGCATGGTATTCATACTTTTACCATGCCGGCACTGAGTTTTTCAAGCGCAACAATGGCGAATTCAATGAAAAAAAAATATCAAATTTCAATACATTAATACCTATATATGAGTAATTGGAGCACTTATATGTTCAGCTAGTTTACTTTCCTGGGTTGGTTCTTCACCTAAACCTTCATGATCATAAATATCTTGATTTGATGTTGTTGCATCAACAAATTCAATGATAATGATTTATTCTAATGATTATCAAACTAATCTATTAACTTAACTAATTATATTTAACCACTAAACATGATTAGTAAGGGGTAGATTAGGAATTAGATAAAATACTTAGATAAGAGGTGACCCTGATTTGATATTTAAATCCAATTTTTGTCATTTTCCTCTATCCCCAATTAATTTTTTTTATCCCCCAATTGCGCGTTCCATTTAATGGTCACAACTCCAGTATTACTGGACATCCTTTTCATAGTGTATATTACTGCTAATTTTGTCTAGGCACACCTTCCAAGAACAAATGCTGACTGGTATGGAGAGATCGTTTTAGATATATGACAGGCTTCATTGTAAGTTTGCAAGTGGAATTACATCAACTGATGCGTCGAAAATCTTTAGGAGTTGAAGGAAATTCAACTTTAGCTTATAGGCAGGCTAGGAATAAGAGTCTGATAAGTAATAGACCGCAGCTGTTCACAGGGCCGAAAAATGCTATATACAGGGCCAAGGTATCATTGGCTATTGTTAGCTGGGATATACCAAAAAGAAAGATATTTGGAAAAAGCTGAAACGTTTCATGATCCGGTGGCCACCCCAAATGCCGGAAGAATAAGTTAAGAGAAGATGAATTTTATTCTTCTTCGTTAATATTGTTGTGATGATCATATTACATATCCACTAATGACATTACAGTACTCATCACTAATATATTCAATCCTAAAATTGCTGGATTTCAGAAAAAAGGAGTAACTCATTATTACATTCGCAATATTAAGTACAACACAAGCGCAAAAATCATATTCATCCATGGATTCATAAAGAAGTTGGTGATGATATATAAATAATACTTAGTAAAGAAAAACAAAGACATTGTTTAAGTGGGTTTAATCAAAACCAGATTGAAAATTTTGCATCTTCTAAACATAAATCTTGCTAGAGATTTTGGTTGATCTTATTAGAATTTTGATCTCCAAAATTACAAATATGTTATGCAGATCATGTATTAACTATACAAAAAGATTAGTATTGAGTTTGATGTTAGATGTGCCTATTTTTTGAACCTAAATTGTTGCTTTTCTATTATTATTACAGATTTACGAATAAAACCAATCCATAAACAAAAAAATAAGGGTTTGTTTTGATAAGTATTTCATAATTTAGCTTTGAAGTTTTGAACTATGAAGATATTGTGGTGAACTGTCGCGTGAAGGCCAGGACAGGGAAGAAATCTGGAGAAAGCGAACAAGATGGTGGTGCACGGTGGTTACTTTTGGGTCCTCGACCCTGTGTACATCACTTAAAAAATAAAATGTTATTCTGGGTCCCTTTGTATAACCCGTGCGTGTATATATTTTTTATTTCTTTTGATCGGTCAATAGGAGAATTCGTTGAAAAATGGTACTTAAGGGGTACCTTAACCCAATAAAAACAACCGAAACAAAAAAAAAAAAAACCGAAAGGGGATTTGGCCACCTAAAGTGAACAAAAAGAAACAAAAAAGCAGAAAATCACAAAGTCTTATGACCTTGCTTCTCAAAATCAAGCTTCGAATCCCACAAAGCTATCACCATGTTGGCGGTTAAACCTAGCAGTTTAGTGTTAGACCACGCCCAAAAGAAAGCTTGGATCTTGATATCTCTAATCAAACTTGCCAAATTTCTCTTTTTGTTGTTGAAGGTCCTTGCATTTCTTTCTTTCCTTCCAAATGCACTACCATATTGCAACCAGTAAATTGTTCCAAATGCGATTAAGACACTCATCACCCCAATCATGACTCCAAGTTTTTATAGTTATGGCGACATTAGAGTTGTAGGTCCAATGGAAATCACATCCTTCGGCAAAATATGTCCAAATTCTCTTCGTCCTCCAACAACCATAAAATAAGTGAGCACTTGTTTCATCTTGCTCCTCACAAAAGCGGCACATCCTATCCACATTCATGCCCCTTTCACTTAACTCATCGGCCGTCATCAATCTTTTATGATAAAGAAGCCAAAGAAAGAAGTTTATCTTGTATGGGTAAGACCGGCTCCGAATAATCTCCCTTGGAAAATTTATGTCACCATTTTCCATAATGGAATCAACTCCATTCTTTATTGTATAAGTATCCGACGTAGTATTTTCATCAACTATCCATAATCTAGAGTCTAAAACTCCTTCTTGGATATTCACCATATCTAGTAACGTGTTTATGGAGACAACCTCTCTCATTGTATTTTGAGGATACTTCCTTCGGGACAAACTTCCATTTGATTATGTTACTCGAGATCTCATACAAACGAGATACCACACACCCTTTGGTTCTTGAAGATTCAAAAGCTAATGGAAATTTATTGCATAAGACACCATCTCCAATCCAAAGATCTTCCCAAAATCTAGTCTTGTTTCCCGCACCAATCTTAAATCTTACATGTTTGTTGAAGTCTTCGAGCTTACCATAAATATTATGCCACAAGCTAACTATTTTTGGCCCTTTAGGTTTAAGAGTTTTCCAACCGGTTGACGTTTCACCAAATTTTTCCACCATAATCTTTCTCCAAAAAATCTCCTTTTCGGTGCCAAATCTCCACCACCACTTATTAAAAAGCGCCGAGTTCATATGTTTGAATTCACGAATTCCAAGATCACCATGTTCTTTAGATTTCACGACCAAAGGAAACCGAACATTGTGAATTCTTTTCTTGTTAGAACCATCATGCCAAAAAAAAAAAATCTTACTATTTTATCAAGTATTTTTGTTATGGAACAAGGGGCAAGAAATATTGATAGATAGTAGATAAGTAAACTTGCCAAGACGCTTTTAATAAGAGTCAACTTACCTCCTCTCGGTATTGTCCTCCCATCCCAAGAAGAAAGCCTCGATGAGCAAGTCTCAAAAATCTTCTCCCACTTTTGAGTACCACAAGATTTATCACCTAATGGGAAACAAAGGTAAACACTTGGAAAATTTGACCGTGGCCCTGTTAATATCCACGGTCTAAGTAATATTTAAGTCTTCTGACTTTTTATGATCTCTGGAAAAAGCTTGCACCAGAAACAACATAAGTGTTTAAAATCTTAGCCACGTCATGTTGATTTGCTTAAATTGAGTTGTTTTAACAAAAGTGTACCAATTTTTTTTTTTTATGTTTCCCACTAAAATTTTCTAATTTTCAAGAAAGAAACAAAAACTAGAATGTGAAAATTAGTATAGTAAACAAGTATTTTCATGGTGTATGTGGAAGTAATATGAATTTCTTTCAGGTTTTTGCAACATCCAATTTAGGCAAGTAAAATAGGACAGAGGGAGAATGGAAGACTAGGTGTTTAAAATGCTTTCAAAAGGTGTCAGTCAAACCAGAAACAACAATCAATCAAATCCACAAGTATCTCATGAGAACAAACTAGTAAAACCATAATGTCCAACTGAAACTTGGATCAATCCAACTCTAATCTCCAGGCAGTCTGTATTTTGTATAATTTGACTATATGTTCTACCTCTTTTCCGCTCGAACATGGAATAAAGCTATAAAGAGAAGTATATAAACTAGGAAATAGAACAAAGACTGGACGCTTCTATCCTCAGTCTTCTAATGATAAGGGATGACCGATCAGAAGTGGTGGGTGCTAAAGAGAAAACCGATCAGAAGTCCTACACCCATGACTAAGATCACAATAGCTGACATAGCAATAGTCGTTTCCCAGAAAGTACTTCGGACCTGCAAAACGAACAGCAGAAGCGGTGGCAATTGAGATGGCATTACGACGTAAACATAACTCTCAAGTTCTTTTATATATACAAATAATCGAAATAACGTACCATGGCAGTTAATTCCTCCTGTGAGGAAAACCGGACTCTCAAGATCCTGCCAGCACTGCAACAACAAATAGAACAACTAATTAATCGAACTCTTAAGTTCATACAATTAAAGAAAAACAACACATTTCCTATTACTCTAGCTTTTTGGTTTTATATGCAGACTGCTCAACCATGTGTGTTTCTATATCCTTTCGCATTGCATGATTGTGGTGGTTAGGCTTTAGATTTTAGTGTGTGAAAGAGAGAAAATGATGATATCTCTTCTTAACTTGATAATAAAGAGCTTGGGGTGTATCCCTTAGAATCTCAAGTGGCATCCTAGTTTGGGTTTCCAATTATTGATGCTTTTCGTAGTTTGTGTTTCCAACCCGTTGATAGACTAGACATAAATTTGAATTGCTAGATGTGGGATTACCCTAAACAAAGAATATTTGTAAATTTTGAACTATATTGTGAATATGAGATAATTCAATACATGCTAGGATTTGATTTATCAAATGTTTGGGTATCACCATATTTCGTGTGCACTGATATTCAGTGAAAGATGTCCCAACACACATACTACTGCAGATCTAGTCTTTTTGTTTGGCTTAGCGTCTTATTTGGCTTCTGCACAGGATAGCTGAGGGAAAATATACTTATTGAGCATCAAATACCAGTTGTCTTGGAATATCGACTTAGCACTTATTTGAAATACCAATAAGTTCACTTTCCTCTAAGAGGTAGAATCAAAACTAATGCTCAAATAGAATATGAAAAGCATCAAATAATTGTTCTCAGATCTAGCAAACTAGGTATAGATCCTCGTCTTTGCAAGCGAGCTATAAGCTATGTTAAAGTTCACTTCCAAAGTATCATTGTCGTTTGTATGTCAGCAATGGAAGATTTCGCTTGCTTTGCAGATTTTCCTATGTGCCTTTTCATTTATGATTCCATTCCATTCCACAGTTACATATTTTCATAATGTGTCAATAAAGCAAGTACTCCCTCCATTCCTAATTAATAAGATGGTTTTGTTTTTAGAGAAAATTAAGGAAATTAAGAGAACTAATCATTGAAATTGGTCCTCATGACACTTTTCAATAAAAGAAGTGAAGTGAAATGGTCCCCATGACACTTGTCATCAAAATAAGTGAAGTGAAATGTGGTCCTAGAAAACTAAAGTAACATTTGAAGTTAAGAGAAGGTGGTAAGGAAAAACTAAAAACATTTGATTTATTAGACATCAGCCTATTATTTTGAAACATCTATTTATAGACACCGGCCTATTATTTAGGAACGGAGGGAGTATATAATAACAAGTCGCGAAACAGACACTCCAATCTAATAAAGCAAGAACTCTACATGCAAGAATATTAATATGCACACCATATGAAGTTGTTTTCTAGGAGTGCCCGATACAGATATGATAAATTTAGAATAATGGAGCAGCTCAGAAGAAAAATACTACCGCCAGTAATGAGTAAATGAAAAAAGGCATCCTCAGTCAAATCCATAGACAAGCTTACATGAAGATAACACAACAGTTCTAGTATAAGCTTGGTCTCTAGGTCAAGATTGAGTAAAAAAAGCTTACAGGTCAAACAGTCAAAGTCTGTTTTATTTAAAAAAGGCATCTTCAGTGCATATTAATATTCAATGATCCTCACAGGTTTGTGTTCATAATGAAAAAAGGCATCTCTTTCTTCACCATCTACTAGTGTCATTTTGTAGTAACTATAGATAGAAGAACAAGATTGAGTAAAAAAAGCTGCTCCAAGAACACTCATTTCTTTTGATATACCTAAACACCATGGAAAATTAGCATCATAAACAAGACACTTGATTGGGTACTCTAATGGATTTTCTTGATTTTCCATGATGAGTTTCTCTAAATTTTTTGACGCAATGGATTCAAATTTTTCTAAGAAAATTTTGAAACCTCCTAGAGTTTTCATGTCAGATCGGCTTCTCCACTCCATCGTATTCAAGTTTATTACAAACATCTATATTTGGACTCCGGCGAGCTCTGGTAAATTTTCTACCAAATCCTGGTCTTTCACAAATGTTACTCCTAAGATTTTGTTAGTCGGTTGGAAACTGCTTCATAACGGGCTGGCAGTCAAAAATAACTTATCAAAAACAGTACTGTTCTCTGTGTAAACATGAAGACGAGTCTATCCTTCATCTACTCTTCAACTGCCAGTGTGTAAGAACTATATTTCTAAATGCTTCGATTTCCTTTGTTTTTGATAATGATGTTCAAGACCCTAAAGTGTTTTTTTTGGAGTGGATGGAAGATATTTAACAAAATTGATTCGAAATGGGTCTTTGTATCCTCTGGAACTTGTGTAAAATGAGGAATGATATTGGTTTCAAGAGTGCTTCTTTTTCACCAGGGAGAGTTTTGAAAATGACAGGCAAGCATTGATTTCCAAAACTGTGTTTCAGGAAATTTTGTTTCTTCTGGTATTTCACTAAAATCTCAGGGATTCTTAAACCTGAAAAGCTTTAAGATTGATATCAAAGTGCCAGCCAACAAGGCACAAGAGAACAAACAATCCTCAGGACCTAAAAACCTGAAAAGCAGGAACTACGTACAACCGGGCTCGGTCATGAATGAGTGGGGCATTCCTACCATTCCAGCCTGCAGAAAGAGCTCTTAGTCATACTAGACTATACTGTGCTCGCCTTACAAACAATGCTTGGCAATGAAAGTTTATGGAACAAGATCAGTGGCAAAAACTTAATTCTGGCAACACATGGCGGCAATTACTTTGCAATGGTCCTGATTTTTATTTCAATGCAAGTGAAGAAGTCGAAGAAGATCCTAAGCGATTTATAAAAAATATTTAATTATCTACTCTTTCATCTCCATACTTCTCACAACAAGGACTGGATTTACAAGTTTTTAGTTTACGACAAGCTCAAATTTCAACTGGAGTGATATTTTTTTTTTTTTTTTTTTTTTTTTGTTTTGACACAAACTGGAGTGATATTGCAATAAGTTTCCGGTGGCAACAATGAATTGTTTCCGAACTTAATAGAATGCACTTGAGGACTTCGTTTCCATTGGGGGCGAGAAGATAGTACTTTCACACATTTGCAGAACTCTGCGCCCAAGATTGTGAATCAGATAAATTGATTACATCGACCAACTCGTTGTCCGCAGCTATCCGCAGCTACAGGGTCCAGCAAGTTATTAAGTTTGATTGCTAATATATACAGCTGCATCGCACTAACGTTTAAAGAAACTGGTCGTTGGGACAGGATCGACTATGCCAAAGGTTTTAAAAAAATCGACTTGGGCGAACAAGATGGAAGGACAAGTACATATGAAAAAGTTTGAGGTCCGAGTAACACAAATAGTTCGGGAAGTCCACAAGAAAGGATGCCAAAGATTTACTCAAACATAATGGGGAACGAAAATGAATAATGCAACCAACAAGGAGTCACGAAGAAAGTAACTAGCATCCTATTAGTTAGTTGCTGTTGAAGATCGAAGCCAACTGCAGAAAGGAGACATGACCCGAGTTTCCTATCAAGAAAAATCAACTTCTGACCATTGCCAGAAACGATATATAATTACGTATGGGCAGCAATGTTACGACAAAAATCCAGAAACAAGTAGTCGGAGTTGTTTACACAGGAAGATCGTCGAAAATGTATCAGTCAAGGGGATATGTGAAGAATTTTTAAGCCATGATAATTCCAAATGAAGCAGTTCCACTTAGAAAAGCAATCAAAATGTGTTTGGTAAAATTTCAGATTCAACCATTGTTGTTGTAACAAATGACAAAAACAGACATATCACTCATGGTAGTTTTATTCAATTTTATTTTTGTTTAAAAATAATTAATTTTTTTACTATATAATATTAATGTTTATACTAATTACCACTATCATTATGATTGTTAAGAAATTATTTTACTTAACAATTAAGTAATTATTTAATATTTGTTTTTAGTTTTACTATTGACAAATTAAGTAATTATTCAAGCAAAAATGAAACTAAAATTAAGTAATTGTTTAATATTTGTTTTTATTTCTACGAATTGACAAATTAATAAATGGTATAAAAAATAGTTTGAAATAATAAAAAATAATAATATTTAAAGAATGCAATATAAGAAATAGTAAAAAATTGATTGTATATAAATTTAAGGGTAACTTTTTGTCATTTATAAAATAAAGTAGGGATAAAAGATAAATCAAGTATTAAATTTATGTGGGACCACAAAACATGCTTTGTAGTTTTTAAAAGTCCTCTCCCCAAACTTTTTAAAAATTGAGAATTTGGAAGTGCTTTGGATAAAAAGCACTTTAGTTTTTTTTTACCAAACACCAACTTCAAAATTTATTGACATATATAGGTTTTAAAAGTGCTTTTGAAAAAAAATAAGCATTACCAAACTCAGCCTTAGTCAAAAGGAGACTGCTTTATCCAACGAAACAAATCTACAATGGGAAAGGTCGGAAGCAAAACCTACAGAAGACTACCTATTACTAAAATTATATATATCCCATCTCGCTACTAGATCCGAAGCGACAACGGAAAATTCTATAGAAGCAGATCTGCTCCATTAAACTCATGTTTAAAATCACCCAGAAGCTGATCAATCTCTTTGTTGATCAGCTGTACTAATCTCTTAATAATTTTGAACTCTTAACCTTTATTTTTTCAGAAATACATAAATAATTAACAATCAAAGAAGATGAAATTTAGTACCCAGCAGGTTGCAGGTCGAAGTGCTGAATCGCACTGGTAGCTGCCGCAACATTTTCCATCTGAATGACAGCCTGTTGAGAAAGGAAGAAAAAAATTAGTAATTGGAAGAAAGAAAGAAAGAAAGAAAGAAACACAACGGAATTCAATTCAAGAACCTGTCTCCTGAATCGGGACATGACTACCCTACGGACTCCACCAAATGGCAGGAGCAGATCTCTTAAATCATCCTGCATTCACAAATAAAACCAAATTTTAGTACAAAAGAAGAAGAAGTGGAAACTGAAAACACTGGAGAAACAAGAAAATAATACCTGAGTCAGATCACACCCGGCATTCAGAATCCGAATGCAGTCTGAGGGTCCAAAAACAACATCACCTGGTTCTGTCATTGTGATTGTAGAAAGAGGGAGAGATGGAAAAGATTGGATTTGGATTTTGGAGGGAGAGATGGAAAGAGTTAGTGAGACTAAGAATGGATGCGTTGTGATTAGGAATATAAACTTCAAAGTGAATTTCAGTGTAGGAATAAATTTCAAATTTGTGAATCTCTTTGTGATTATCAAAATCAGGGACCAGGTATGTCTTTGTTGTAGTAAGTGAGTTGGTGGTATGAATTAAACACTTGCAGACTTCTTCAGCTAAGAAAACCTCAGGATATTTTTGTAAATTGTTGAGGGTGGCAACTGGCGTGGATTTTCTATCTTAATTATTAGAAATGAATATGGAGAAGAAGGGTCGGTAAGTAAGTGTTTAATGCTCCAGCACCACCCAAAAAATCTCCACCACCTCCAAAGAAACACATTTATCCAGCACCACCCAAGACGCCAATTCATGTGCTGATTTTTTGGGTGGTTGTTCAACTGGCTCAAAAAATAAAGACATCCTCACCACTCTTCTGACACCAAAATTCACAACTCATAAGCACATCTTCGCCACTCTTTCTGTAAATTTGGAATTAACATAAAGATCAAGTTTATCGATCAAAAAAAGAAAAAAACACAAAGACTAAGAGTAAATCCAATTTTATTCACACCAATGGTACCCATTCATTGTACCTTGTCAAAACCAGCTTTAGCAAATTGATCAGTAAAACATGCCAAAAGAAGTAGCCAAAATGGAATGATCTCATAAAAGAACACCACAAGAGATATTTAAAGCATATTATTTGATTTCCTAATTTTTTGAATCCCATACAAAAGAAGATACACAGAGACAGATTAAACTATGAAACTCAAAAAAGGGGGAGGACGAAAACCAAAAGCTATGAGCATGATTTGGAGATACAGGGTACAATCAGTAATCTTCTGACAAAACCAATACAATCACTGAAAATTTGAGTATTGATCACTTTTAATATATAAATTTGAACATATTGGGTAGTTGTTGTAACCTGCTGCTACTAGCATTCTACTTGTTCAAATTTTCTCTAGGACCTTTATTTATCAGAAATAATATTCTCTTGGACCCTGTGTGGATTTCTTACACTGTTCGTGAATCTTTTGTTTAAGCATTTATAATTCTGAAATCATACTCTCGCTCTTTCTTTCTCTAGTTTCGGCTTAACAGGGATGTGCTGCAATTGGTGCGGTTATCGTTGGAACGAATAATTCTGCCTGGTCTTTCATGGTTCTTCTTTGCAGCTTCGTCAATTTTCATGCAATTGAAGAATGACGCATCACATGCCATTCAGAATGATGGCCTGCTTTCATGCGCTGTAGAAGTTGTTGCTGAAACCTTGACTGCAAACAGTATTGGACCAGGAGAGGACTCAAGCAGTGTTGGCAAACCACTTTTAGTGTACCGTAGCTCAGGCCCATATGATGTTATTACTCTTGCTACTGGATATATGCTCACTGTGCCTTTGGTCCTCGTTTGCCTTAAGATCCCTGTTAGAACAGTCGTACCAAAGATGCAGTACTGTCTGAGGAAATTCCTGACTACATTGATAAATGCGTTCTTTCTGATAATTCATCTGGGGGTTCTTCCTTCAGTGTATGGCTGGTGGCTAGATGTTTGTACCATTAAAATGCTTGGGAGTTCAATTCCGGTTATCAGATGGATTTTTTTTTTTTATTTATAAATTTTCTTTAGAACTGTCATTCTGGAGAGTAGAGTCTGGACCGATTTCTGTTAGTCGGAAATTAGAACCAACCTGTTTAACTTCTTCGATTTGGAAACAGACAAATAATGCTTGTCTTCGATTTGTTCTCATTTTGCTCACAGTAACTGTGTGTTTTTTTTTATTTTTTCAAATACGAGTTGTTTACAAATTTTTTTGGCTTAAAAAAAAAACCAAGTCAAAGTATCACCATTGACTCAAATGTATGAATGATGCTGACGGTTAATGTTCAGCTGCGTGTGTATAATTTGTCTAGCAGGGCGCATAAGCAAAGTTGTGCCGTCCGGCCCATCCCAGCGGAAGTTCCTACAGTGCATTTAAGAAAAAAATAATCATGTCTTTTTATTCTCCGGTCTCTTCGGACAGAAAATTCCTCGAAACAGTTCTGGGAAAGAGATTTAGGGCACCAGCCTCTCCGACTGAATGCTAGTAGTAGCAGCGTTAGAAGCCAGAGGGCGACCGGAGTACCGTTAACATCCGCCTTACTAACACCATTCTTCATTTTGAATTTGTTCTCTGTTAGAATTCGTTTTCCAGTTTTTTTTCCTCATCAACATGAAGTTGCATGATTTGGCAAGGAAATACAAGGAAGAATCTCGTGGTTATGATCCAACCAAATTTACCGAAATAAGTAAGAACAATTTTAATTGATATTTATGTGTTGGTTTTATTTATGAAATTAGGGTTTTCTTAAATTTTAACCTAATCATAAACTTGCAACTGCTGCTAATTTTGATTATAATCAAACACAAATTTATCTTGTTTATGGATGCAGGATACACTGATGGTTATTTTGATTATGATGGTGAATGTTTTTACGATGATGACGAGGTTGAATGGATATTGTGAAGAGAGCCAAAATCTTAGCTGATGAGAAGAACAAATCAGGCATGTCAGGAACACAATCAAATTTTCATCATCCCAGTGGTGGTAACAATCCCAACTTTTCTCCTGTTCATATGATTTTATAGTTTCTGAGAGACTCTCATGATCCCTACTTCATTTATCAAAAACCAATATTCATCAGTGTGCATTTTTAAAGAAATGTGAAGATTCGTTATTAATAGATCTAATACTACCATCTGTGGATGGCCGAGAAAGAGGAACAGATGCAGTCACAAGTCTAGTTATTGAGTCGTCAGATTCCATTTTCTTTGTCAATTCCATTGTTTGCTATTTACTTAGGAATTCCTGTTTAATAACATCTTGTAATGGTACTGGTTAGTCGATATCCTCATTTACAACGGTCTGGTACTGTGGTTTGTTCCTCACTTATTTGTAATGATTTTGCAGATGAAGAGAAAACTAACATAGATATCAGAGATGGAGCTTCAGAGGAGAATATGGCAATTGAGAGGAAGAAAAAGGAGAAGCGCAAAGCACAGGAGGATGAGGTCGAAACAGAGCAGAACGGCGGGATTGAAGTTGCCATTGAAGTGAAAAAGAAAAAGGATTCCATAAGCAAAATTGATGTTTAAGTAAGTTTATCATTAAAATGTTCTTATTTTCTTTGTTGGTAAGTTAGCTACAGAGAGGTATTTTTGGCTAGTATTGCCTTTGTATGTGGTTTAGAATTAATCTTTCGTTACTGACACTTTATGACTCTTATTTATTGGAAATTATGATAAATTTTTTGATTATGAGAATTGATTTGTGTGGTTTATTACTGAAGTGATGGTTTAGTTTATTGTTTTTCGTTACAGATAGAATTCAGTGATCTTATGGAACAAGATGAAGAGTTGGAGAAGGAAGAAGAATCAAATAAAGCCACAAAGCCTAAGAACATTTTGAAGAAAGTCAAAGAAAAAAGTAGAGTAAGGCAAGGTGGTGGTGCGGAGAAGGATGAAAGAGGTAATTATATTATAGAATTGGAAAAGTCTCGAAGAAGAAGTGATTACTGCCTGTCCCTGTGGTCGGGACAGTATCAGAAGGTAGTCAAGCAAGTGCGCCGAAGAGGAAGGTCTCAAAGAAAGTCACAAAGCCTAAGATGGTTTTGAGAAAGTCGAAGAAGAAAATACAGGTAGTGCAGCCAAGAAGGAAGAGGAGGATATATCTAAGGAAACGGTAGATTTGAAGAAAGTTAAATGGCCTAAGAAGGTTTTGATAAAGTCAAAGAAAACGGTAGAAGATTTACTAGGAAGTGGGAAAAAAGAAGAGGAGGATAAGAAAGAACAAGAAATTGCTGCTGTCTCGGTGGCTGAGAAAGTTTTAGTAGATAACTCCAGAGGAAAGTTGCTTCAGAGAAGGTGGTGCAGTCGAAGAAACCCAAAAGGCCGAAGAAGAATTTTTTGATCAAGTATGATGTGGAAGTTCCTGAGCTGTTGCAGGTATATGGTAGCTCACTATCTAGTTCTCCTTTAATCAGTTAATGAAATGTGCATTAGATTATTTGAGTTTACAACTTGGATTGCATAGTCTTTAGGCATTTTTTTTTGTTTCTGCTTCTCCTTAGCATGTCAGCTGTATGTATATGCTTATTTTATTCTCAATAAAATTATGTCTGTACCAGTCATTAGCCTCATACATGTTTACACAAAGAAGAATTTATAGTTTAGGTAGTAGTTTTCTGGTGTCTAGTCAGTTTATCTGGAACATTTGTATGGGATGACCAAACTTTGGCTGTAAAACAAAAAGTACATTTTGGAAGATGTTTGTGTTCTTTGGTCTTAAGCAGTTTAGTAAAACCAATATAGGTGCTTACTTGAATTCTTCTTTCTTTTTGTTGGAAAGGTCATATGCTTGTTTCCACATGGTAAATTGTTGAGGAAATCGGTAACTTCACTTAAAACTATGTTAAATCATTCATTGTGGTATAGATTTCATCCATGGATTTGTAGTTCCAGGACAGCTTGTTACTACCTACGGTTAACTTTAATAAATACTCCCCTAATAATTAAACCTTCATAAATGTGGGCTGCGAACCACCCAACTGTGATGTGGACTTTTTCCATTTGTGTTTGCTGGTTAACCATGGCCACTGGCATCCATCTTCAAAAATCTTGTTTATCAGAAATTGATTATATAGTTTTATGCCAAAAATAGTTCTCAGTGAATATCACTGTACTTAATCAAATTCATTTTTCTATTATCTACATTAATTAGGGTGTGTTCTCCTTCTGTGGATTTAAGTTCTTACATTCTTTCAAGGGGTCCGAAACATTTATCTATTTTATTTGATTCATAATCAGGCATCTAATCGGCGTGTCATGGAGGACTCCCAAAGTGGAAAAGTAAGTTTTTGTCCAGAAAGGTCTACAGAGAGTGTTGCAGCCCTACCAAAGGTAGCAAAAGCGGTTGGCAAAAGGCAAGCTGGCAAACTTAAGAAGAAAGCTTCATCAAGTGATCTTGTGGAACAAGAGGAAGAGTTGGAGATGGCAGAAGAAATGAAGCAAGCCAGAGAGAGCCTGGATGATTTTGGAAAAGTCAAAGAAAAATGTGGAAGAAGTGCAAGGTGGTGTTGCTAAGGAGAAAGGTCACTCTAGTATAGAATTTGGTAAAGAAGAGAAGGATAAGGTAGAAGAAGAGATTAATGTGGTCCATATGGCCGGGAAGGTATAAGTGTGCTTAAGAGGAAAGTTGCTTTAAATAAGGATGAAGATTCTAAGAAAGTCAAAAAGCCAAAGAAGGTTTTAAAAAAGCCTAAAAAAAAGTAAATGAAGTGCAAGGTAGTGGGGATAAGGCTGAGGAAGTAGGAGAGGTCGCTGTTGTCCCTATGGTTGAGAAAGTATTCGAAGAGAGTCAAGCTACTGTGCTTCAAGAGGAAAATTGCTTCAGAGAAGGTGGTGCAGTCGAAGAAAGCCAGAAGGTCTGTGGAGAAGTTTGTGATCAAGTATGATGTAGAAGTCCTGAGCCATCGCAGGTATTACTTTATTCAGTTTGTGGTATGAAATATGCTGTAGGTTATCTGAAATTACAACTTAGATTACAGTCTTTATCTGGCTTTTTTGTTGATTCCTGCTTCTCCTAAACATGTTAGCTGTATGTATGCTTGTGTTATTATTCTCTTCAGAACTGAAAATTGTGCTTTATCAGTCACTTGCCTAATACATATTTACAAGAAGAACAAAAAATAGTCTAGGTAGTGTTTCCTGGTGTCTAGTCAATTTATCTGGAATTTTTTTACGGGATGACCAGACTTTAAAAAGAAGTTCATTTTAGGAAAGGTATGCATGTTTGCAATGACAAGAATCAAAATGAGGTCTAGTAATCAAGAAAGGTGCCTGTTCGAATACTTTTTTGTTGTTGCTGGAATGCTCTTAATCTTATGCATGTTTCCACTTTGTAATGGTAATTTTTGATGAAATCGGCAGGTTAACTTAGATCATTTTCTGTGGTTCAGGTTTCATCCATGGATCTGTAGTTCCTTGAAGCTTAGCTACTATGTTTGTATCCATGGATAACTTTAATAGATAACCCGCCATTTATTCAAACCTTTATAATTGAGGTCCGTGGACCGCGCAACTCTGATGTGGACTGTTCCCATATCACACACCTGTGTTTGCCAATTAGTCCGACCATGACATCCATCTTATGTATGATTTAGAGTTTTCAGTTGTCTTGTTTAACAGAAATTGAAAGTTCTTCACTTGATTATTTAGTTATATGCGGTATTTCACCTAGACTTCTGGAATTGAATTATACAGCAACGGGTCCAATATTACTGGATTGCATTACTTACAAATTTTTTGTACAAAAACTTAAAGTTTTCTAGTGCGTGAGGGGCGCTGCGGAGGCGTTCAACTGGAAAAGTAACTCCGTGAAATTTAATTTTTCTGATGCTGTATATCCTTCCCGTGGCTAAATATTATTTTATGCTTGTGTTTGTAGATGGATGCCACTACCCTTAAGTACTCAAAGCCTGGTACGATGAAATTGTCAACAACTAGGTTTACGATATGTAATGCTACAACTACGGTTGTGTTGGTAACTTCTTTGAAGATTCTGCATA
Organism: Papaver armeniacum; assembly: GCA_023531295.1. NCBI lineage: Eukaryota > Viridiplantae > Streptophyta > Magnoliopsida > Ranunculales > Papaveraceae > Papaver > Papaver armeniacum. The sequence continues at coordinate 363,611 of JAJJWW010009134.1, read as the reverse complement.
GCCATTAAAGAACAAATTCTGTGCATTCTTTCAACTAGAGGTGCAAAGGCAGCCCACAACTCATATACGTTAACCAGTAGCAGATGAAACTTGTGTGTGACCATGTGCAAAGATAGGAGACGATCTAGAACTTGGTAAAGATCTTCAAAAAAATTCTCAGAGACGAAACGTTGATGAAAACCATGATGATTTTGCATGCACAGAAGAGTGGCATAGTAGGTCGCCGTTGATTAATCAAAAGCTGGTGATACGACTTTGTCCTTGAATCAGCAAATTCTTAACGTTCAGATGTTCTGGAAGCTGAGAAATCGCGCTAGATGTTGCTGTAGTGAATGCAGCGGATGCTCAAAGCAGAAGCAATAACTAGTAAACTTGTCCATTAACCTTTAAACTTAATTACTCCGGTCTCCTCTTTGTGATAGAGAATGTATCACATGACCAGTTAGTTTAAAGGTTAACAAAAGAGGTCGTTGATCAATCTCTGTCTCCCCTTACATGTTCATATTACGAAGTAGTATATAATAATAATTATGTGTGTGGATGTTTGATTACAGGTGTTTCTTTAGGTTTGTTTCGTCTGCAACCATTCTTTGCATCTACATATTCTCCATTGTACGTAAAGATTCTCATGAATAGAGACCAAGAAGAAACCGTTTGGAGGGAAAATGAAGGAATCTCCTGCATCAGTGGTACTGATGGCGTATTGTTTTATATCTCTCTGGTTTATTGGTGGTCTCACCGGCTTCCATTTATATGTTATATAAGTACAAACCAGGTCAGTTTGTTTTTTTGTTTTCCTGTTTGTTCTAAGTTGCTTGATGAATACCATATTTAGTTGCCAAAATTGCCTAGTTAAAGCGGCTCATTTTTGTCTGCTGCATATAATGTCTGTACTATTGTCACCTGGTAGAAATTTAAGTTCAATCTCAGATGGCAATTCAGTTATCAACACTTATCAGGATTTGGCTGAGTTAATAGATTGTGTACTATTGGCTGTTTACAGTAAACATCCATGATTGCTGAAGGCGGGTTAGGAACCAGCATTAGCAGGGCTGGTACCATTTGAGTGATCCAGGATTGCTCATAATATTTTTGTATTATATTTTATGAAATGGTACCAGGCCCGCGAATGCTGGTACCAGCCTTCAGCAATCATGTAAAAATCAATGTCACTTATTGAAATAGCAGATCATTCAAGCTGTTCAAGTACCCTTTTTTTGAAGTATTTGTTTCTATACTAAAAGGCAGATGGGCATGGGTTTGTATCGTTGTTTTAGTTCTGTAAGATGAGAGGAAGGTGAGTGATATCTTCTTCCTTTTCTGCCTACTACTATCAATGGTCACATTTATGATGTTCAATGCAACTGCAAAGTCAGTCAGGGTCTGTAATAGTCGTATTTTTAGTAGTGAGTAGTCTTTCATTCTGTTGTGTAAATATCACAACACATTTTTTGTGTACCCTCCATGTTTTGCTTACATGGAACACATTCCCCTCACACCCCCCAGCCCACTCTTACTGTTCTTTAATACATGGCCTCCCTCCTCCAACTACAGTTGTCCAATAAAATTAGAAACAGCTTGGATTAGATGCATGTTTGTATATGCGACTCAGGGATTGAATCGAGTCCTACTGAAGGGCTAAAGACCACAATTGTTATCTTGAACATGAAGAAAATACATATATTTCAAAAAAAAAAAATCAGAAAAGACATATTGCTGACACTCTGAATGTTGCTTTCTGTACAGAAGACGAGTCCTTATTAACAGAAAGACAATGGTGGGAGGGAGAATGAATGTCAGGGAGTAGAGACTAGCAGTGAAGGAAGAAGAATAGGGAGAGACTCGGGAGTCAAAGTGGGTGAAAATGGAAGCTAGAGAAATTATTGACATGAAAAAGAATCAAGAGACAGTAGAAGAAGATGAAGAAGAAGGAGAAGAAGAGGAGCAGATTTGCAATATATGGCATGGCCCTGGTGACTCTGAAAATCCACTTATGCATCCGCGAGAGTCGTGTTCTATTATCACTTTGGGTATGTGACTGATGCAATAGACATTTTATGATTCTTTCTTAGCATTTTATTTAATATGTAAGTTCTAATGTTAATACATGTCTTTTGGTTTCAGACCATTGTCATTCCACTGTCAATTGAGGTTTTGTCCTTGGAGCAATTTGAGAAATTGTGGTTGAAGCCCCAGTTTCACTCTTGTCTCAGGGCAGTGGGGTTCTTCTTCTTTAAGCTGTGGAGGACACTGGTATGTGCTGTTTCTATTTACTGTGTATCCATTTTTGGATAGCATCTTGTATCGGTCCCTTAAGATGGAGGTGCACACAGTGGTCTTCTGGCAATGCCATAAAACATATTTCAGGATTGGGAGAAACTGGGTTGATGCCTAATTCATCAAAGAAGCATCTCGAACATGAAACTCTAGAATTTTCCAACAGGGTTTTATATACACATAGTTCTCTAGTCTTAGAAGTCTCCTTGCTATTAAAAAAAGAACTTGTAAACTGTGACGATACTAATTAAGAGACAAAATTTCACTACCTGTAAAATTTGCTCTCCCTTCAAGTTACTTGAGTTGTGGCAAGGAACTGTTCCTAGCATTTGAATAATCTGATTTGCATTTTACAGGTTGTGCTGAACCATAGGGGATTGTTCTGGTGGATGAAAGTTGGCCGATTAAGATTGAGAGGGTGAGAGAATGATATCTTGAAGCTTGCTACAGGAAATATTGATCCCAATCGTTATGAATCTGTTAATGTCTCTCTGTCTTCCCTACGTTCTTGCAAGATAGAGAGTTCCATTGCTTGGGTTTTCGCTAACAGTAAACTCAACTTGGGTAGCCTATGTGACCATAATTTTACTGTTTTCCTGTGCCAAAAGATCTCTTGTTTGGATCACCAATCTTCACAAATCTCTCTGCGATGACTGTTATTCTGGTTTTGCGAAGCAGCAATAGATTGTGAAAATGAGATTGGTAGGTTTATGAGATGGCTATCAGAGTCCCGAGGACGCTAATGTGCCAGATACATCATTTCTTATATGCAAAGTTCTTTTCTTAGTAGGGGCAATTTTGAGAGAGAGGATCAAGTTATTAAATTGCCTTCTTCCACTGTGAAATACACTCCCCAGTGTTTGCTTGTAAATACAGTATTCACAAGAGGTGGAAAGGTTGCAGAACTAGTTTCTCAATTTGAAGTTTTGTCTACTCTAGAGTACCGGATAAGAGAAGAAAATTTTGAAAATAACAATTTATCTTATTTAGGAGGGTGGAATCTGGACCAGCTTCTCTTTGCCGGAAATTGGACCGTTGTACCGGAAATCGGAAACCAACTTGTTTAACTACTTTGATATCGAAACAGATGTCAAACTTCAAATGCACAAAACACACAATCTCTCTGTCCAGGGCAACTACCAATGGGCTAGACCACAATTGTAATTCTTGGACTAGGAAATACTAAAAAAATTAGTCAAAATGAAAAGCTGAGCAGAAAAGACAGATTACTGACACTCTGAATTTTCTTGTACAGACGCGCCCTTACTAACAGAAAGAAAGGAAATGGTGGGAGGGAGAATGAAAAGTAGGGGAAATGGGTTTCCGTTTTTGTTCTACAAAAAAAAAAAAATAGAGAGAAAATCGAAGAAGAAGAATAGGGAGAGACTCGGGAGTCAAAATAGAGAGTGAAAATGAGAAGAAGACTAGAAGAAACCAGAGAAAAAGAGATACTAGAACAACAAGAAGAAGAAGATGATGAAGAAGAGGAAGAGCAGATTTGCAGAATCTGTCATAGCCCTGGTGATTCTAAAAACCCACTTAAGTATCCTTGTGCTTGTTCTGGGAGTATTAGATTTGTTCACTCTAAATGTCTCCTCCGCTGGATGAAGCAAAGCATCACTCTTAAATGCGAGGTTTCATCCTTTCTCATTTCTTTCATTCAATTTCTTGGTTAGGGTTTAACAAATTTAGTTTGACTAGCTGAAATTGTAAAAAAACCAGAGCAATTTTAGTCTGACCAATGGTGTTGTTATGTATGGTTTGCAGGTGTGTGATCATAAATATTCTATGGGTCGTGTTTATGCTGAGAATACTCCAACAAGGTTACCTCTCAGAGAGTTTGTGGGTGGGATTCCAAAGAAAGCATGTCATGTTGTGCCCTTCTATGTGCGGATTTGTGTTTCAGTTTTAAATCAACTCCTTGTGTTGCCATATATCGCATTCTGGATATGGCGTTTAAGTTTAGAGAACACCTTTTTTGAAGCAAAAGAATTATTAGTTTATTGTCATATGTCACCTTCCACATTTATGATGAGGGACTGGTTGTATGCCCTTGTCATTGGCAATATTGTCTTAATACTTATCATGTGGTTGTGTTGCTTTGCGGAGGACTGGTTTGAAATTGCAATACCTCCACAACCAGGTAACAGGAATCATAATGCTGATGAAATTGGTGAAGCTGCTGGGATGGAACGGCAAGACACTGCTGGTGTAAGAGATGCCGATCTTGTTGAACTGTTGTTAACAGTGTTGATGGCTCTTCTTCGGTATTTTCGTGAATTGATTATTAGTGTCTTCAGGCTTGCTGTTCATGATCCTGTAAGAAGGACTTGTATTTATCTGGCCACGTGTTTCTTATATGTAAGTTCCATTCCCTTATTCAACCATTTCTATTTACTTCAGTACCAAGAATATTAGCTTCAATTGAATGAGTTGCTTCCAAGTCTAAGATGTTTTCATGATAAGTTACGCATATGCCATATAGTTACAAAGAAGAAATACTTCAATTATCTCAAACTATTGCTGGTTTATTAAGTGAGCTTCTATTATCTTTGTTGTGCCGGACATTGATAATAGAAGTATATGGTCTTATATCATTGTGATTTAAGTATATGGTCTCACTTTCTCTTACTTTTTCGCTTATTTCAGTATGAATCTTTTTCTGCATCCATCAAACATGTGAGCAATTTGTTGCAGGACAACTAGAATACTTGTGTGGATTTCTTAGACTGTTCGCCAATCTTTTGTTTAAGGATTTATTACATTATAATTCTAAAATCACACTCTATCTCTCTCGCTCTCTCTTTCTCTCTTTGCAGTTTACGCTTAGCAATAATGTGCAGCAGACGCTGGTAGTGGTGCGTTTCTTGGGACGAATAATTCCGCTTTGTCTTTCAAGGCTTTTCTTCGCAGCTTCGTCGATTTTCACGCCATTTATAAAGTCAGCACTCTATATAGAGAATAACTCGCTGAAGAATGCATCACTAGTCATTACAAATTTATCTGCTGAGATTCAGAATGATGGCCTGATTTCAGGTGCTATAGAAGTGGTTGCTGAAACCTTTACTGCAGACAGTACTGGACCAGGAGAGGACTTAAAAAGTGTTGGCATACCACTTTTAGTGTACCAAATCTCAGGCCTGTATGATGTTATTACTCTTGCTACTGGATATATGATTGCTGTGCCTTTGATCCTCATTCCCCTTGGTGTCCCTAGAAGAAATATTGCATCAAAACTACGTTACCGCCTGAGGAAACTCCTGACTACAATGATAAATCCATTCTTTCTGATAATTCATCTTGGGGTTCTTCCTTTAGTTTATGGCTGGTGGCTAGATGTCTGCACCATTACGGTGCTTGGGAGGTCAATTTCTGATAGGGTAGAATTCTTTTCAGAATTCCCTTTATTTAGCGCTTTAATGCATTGGGCTATAGGAATCATGTACCTGTTTCAGATACACATTTCTACTAGCCATGTTCAAAGGGTATTATTCTTTAGCCCTTCTAATGAAATTGACATTTTTATTGTGTAATCACTAGTTGCTTGTGTGCCTTTCTTAGTGATATATTACATTTGACTACTTGTTCAGGTTCCGCGCAACGAAGTTCTATACTTTTTTCACGATTTAGCAGAACCAATTCACATCATTTTACGTGGACTTACCAGTGACGTGCGAGTTCAAGATAGTAAATTTCTGTTCTCCATTGCCGTTAATGGCATTTTGATGGTATGCCTAGTATATTTACCAGTTATACTGACCATGCGATTAGCATCAACTATCTTCCCTCTGCATATTTCGTAAGTTGCCACCTACTACCTGTGAACCACATTTCTACTTCTTATTTCTGTTAGCTATGACAAGGAACAATTAACCAGGTTCTTTCCGAATTGCAGGGTATCTGACCCATTCACTGAGATTCCTGCGGTCATGCTCCTGCTCCAGATTTGCTTACATTATGCAATTGAACTGCGGGAAACTGTTGAAGCTCTTCTCCGTAAATGGGTTACTGCAGTTTGCTGCGTTCTTAGCTTAGTTGGTTTCTTGTGTTCTAGACCTGAGGACATTGGTGGGCAGGAGAATGTGAAAGTGGAAAGGCAGCAAGACAGACTGCATGATGGACTCATTGCTGCTCAAGATCCAAACAAAAATATTTTCATCCCTATTGGGTAAGTGATTTCAAGTATGCGATCTTCGTTTATGAGTTTGAGTAGCACTAGAAACTTTTAATTTGTATCATAATCTTCTACTGGATGTCTCAACTATTTTGCAGCTCTACTTTTGTACTTCGTGTTGTGTTGTTCGTCTTGCTTGCGTGGATAATGTTTCTCCTCTGGATAATGTTGCTGCTCTTCGTTTCATCTTTGATAATTGTATCCCTACCAGTAGGACGTGTCCTGCTCAGTTCCATTTCTCATCTCCCAATAACTCATGGCATCAAGTGCAACGGTAATGTACTTGTAGACATTGTACTTTCTGCTCTATTCCATGATATTTAGTTGAATTTTATTATTAACACTAAGCTCCGACTTGTTTCCTTAGATCTCTATGCCTTCTTTATCGGAAATGTTTCCATCTGGACTTCTTTCACCGGAGCAAGATACTTCATCGAGCACTTTAAAGCAGGGAAAGGGCATTTACATATCTGCAAGTCGTTTTGCATCATCGTTAGGGGTTCTGTTCTATTGTCACTTTGGGTATGGAACCGATGCGATAGATATTTTCTGTATCTTTCTCAGCATTCTATTTAATATCTGAGTTCTAATGTTGATACTTGTCTTTTGGTTTCAGATCATTGTCATTCCCCTGTTAATCGGGCTTTTGCTCGAGTTTTCGTTCATGGTGCCAATACGAGCATTGGTGGTTGAAGCCCCAGTTTTAGTCTTGTGTCAGGATTGGGCAGTAGGATTCATCATCTTTAAGCTGTGGCGGACACTGGTGCGTGCTGTTACTCTTTACTGCATGTCACTTTTGAATAGCGTCTTAAATTGGTCACTTAAGATGGAGGTGCACATAATGGTCATGGATTGAATCCTACAGGGACATCACTGCCTGTAAAATTTGGTTTCCATTTCAAGTTACCTGAGTTGTGGCAAGGAATAGTTATCTCCCAGCATTTGAATTATCTGATATATGCGTTTTACAGGTTGTGCTGAACCATGGAAGTGTTCTGGTGGATGAAAGCTGGCGGATTAAGATTGAGAGGGTGAGAGAAAATGATGTCTTGAAGCTTCCAAGGCGTTGGATGGTGCAGGAAATATTGATCCCAATCATTATGAATCTGTTGATGTTTCTTTGTCCTCCCTACTTTGCAAGATGGATAGTTCCCTCGCTTGGGTTTCCGGTAACAGCAAACTCAACTGTCGATCTGCTTACTTGGGTAGCCTATGTGACCATAATTGTACTGTCTTCCTGTGCCAAAATATTTCCTGTTTGGATCAGCAAGCTTCACAATTCTATCCGAGATGACCGTTATTCTGGTTTTGGGCTGCAAAATTTTGGTGAAGCAGGAGCCGATTGCGAAAATGAGACTGGTAAGTTGGCGAGATGGCTAAGAGAGTCTCGAGGACGCTAGTGTCTCGAATACGCTTAAATTAAATTCAAAGGTGTGTTTAGTTGTTTTGTTAGGCCTCTTCCTATGCACATGCCAAAACATGGTATTTGGCATATATGCACCCACTATGGGTATGCCAAATCGCAAACTCATATGCCAATATGTTTTTCCTGGCATATAGGCATACACGACAGAGTTTCCAGCTGAGCGATAGAGTCTCGATCGCTCGATGGTCAAAGAATCGTTCGATGGTCTTCCGGTCCGACAATGATCAAGCTATCGCTCGATACTATGATAATCGCTCATCGATCTTCATCTAACGGCTACAATTTCCCTACCGGTTTCAACCAATTCCAACCCAACTTCAAATTCATTTCACCATGCATAGTGCATAACCGAAGTGGATTTGACTACGAGGAAATAACATGGATCATGATTTAAGGTGAATTCATCTTAAGGTGAATTTTTCTTTTTTATTGGTCTAATTCGCTACTATGAAGGTGAATTTTTAATGAAATGTAAATCTGGTTTTAATCAATATTAATTTAAAAGATAATTTCCATTAATCTAAAAAAACAAAATTACATTTCACATTCGCTACTCATTTCCTTGTCCGTTTCCTCCGGGACCAAAGATCCAATTGCCTCGCATTTTCTCGATCCATAGAGTTGTTCAACAAACTAGTTAAGGTGCCTATTGAGACCGACTTGGTGGTTGAGTCTCATCGAATCACCATAACCTTGATAAGCAATGGGAGTACGGGGTATGGGAACATTATACAAATCTTGAAATACGTGTGGTTGATATTGTTGCTGGAATGGTTGAAATGCTGATGAGGTTGAGGCAATTGGAGTATACAGATTTGTTTGCCTAACTACTTCCATGTTCACACCACCACCTGAGTCCAAGTATGTCGGTTTGTGAATGACTAAACATACGTGTAGGAGTTGTATCCAAACCAATGTTTTCTTCACCACCGCGTACTCCTTGAGTATCTAACACCATGTTTGGGGTTGAACTTTCGGATCCTCCTCCATACGACGACGTCTCAATCTTCTTTCACCACTTTGCTTGACTTCCACGACTTTGCCGACTTCCACGACTTTGATGACTTCGACGACTTTGCGACTTCCACCGGACTCAATCCCGTACCAACTCCAACACCCAGACTCAAACCTCTACCAGCCTACAACACTGGGACTCATGTCATACATCATGCTTTCCCTCAAACTTTGCATCTGTTCCAAGTGCATATTCTCAAATCCCCGAAGAAGAGCCTCATAATTGTTACATCGGGTCCGATACTCCAACTCGTAGCATTGACCCCGAGGTATGGATAAGTCCGAGTAGGTGCACTAGAAACAATTGGATAAGTAACAATCTCTCCGGATGTGCTTGGATATAGTCTTTACTTCCCACGAAAATGGTGGCATGTATGACGATGAACTTTGAGAAGGATATGCAAATACGTCACCCGTCTCTCGGTGGAGGTTGGGAAGGAAGAAATTCATTGTCAAGTGGCAACCTACCTAAAGCCGGGAAATCCATCAGACCAAACTTTGCGGTTGCATGGAAATATTTGGCTTGAAAATAGTATTAAACCAAGATAGGTACTCATTTCTCGTCCATCGGCTCCGGATCAATTCATCGACTTCTTGCCAACTATGACCTTCTCTTATCAATTTGAAGTAATCGTCTGCTTTGAAACATTCAGACTGGGATAAGGGTTGATAGCTATCACATGATCTCCCTTGCAACAAAGAAGTCATCTTTCACCATAATACCAAACACCCTTCTCGTAAATAGGGCTGTATAACACCATCCTTTTAAGGCTTAACTCTACCATTGTCCCACCTAGTTCTTCTTGGAACTCGGTACTTCTTCATATGGCCGTGAGATAAGGTTATGGCTTGTTCTACTCAACCACTTTGAATCTTATGAACAATAGCAGTATGTTGACCATCTTCAATCTGTGTAGCTTCCCAATTCTCAGAATCATACTTTCGTATGATCGGAAATACATTCGTATAATTCTTAAGACAAGGTTCCGAAACACGGAAATATGTATACCACCAATACTGAAAAAAATAACATTCACCAGGTTAATAACTTTTTCATATGAAAATGACAAATAAATACATAATGTGAAAAAGATTGGTTCTTACCGTGAGAACTCCCCAAAAGCATTAAAACTATCTTTATCACACGTCGAATTATCACTTAGGGCAATGTAAATCTTCGATAAAATCGCAAAGTACCCCAATCATATGTTGGTGCTTGCTCTAAATCTTCTAATGCTTCGAGAAACCCAATTAACACTACTTTCTAGCATTTGGAAACAGACATTGGCCCAGTGTCCACAATACAAACGAACGTTCTAGCTCCTCAAAATGGTCGGGGATCAAATATTGATTACCACTTCCTCGTTTTCATTCATTCTTGACAAGATAACGCTGGAAAAAACTTTTCAACCCGGACACCTTCAACCCATACGCCTTTATTTGTCTATGTGAAGGATTTCCTTCTAATTCATTTGAGTATAAAGGAAGTCTTTCTTTCCATCTACCTTCGATAACCACTTTAGTCTATTAAATGGAATGGAGTTCCCTTGGCATGGAATTCGGTTAACATGTATAAATCTATCGGTGTAACTCCTATTAACAATAATTATTCATAATTAGAATTTGTTGATTTTTATGAAATAAAACACATAATCTAAAAATTAAATTACCGAAAAGACCGACTTACCGCATTCAAAGTCCTTGAAAAAGAACGTGTTTGTAGTCTTCCACCATCGTTCTAATATAACTTGAACACCTTGAGTCCTGTGGTTTCTAGGTTGTATTTGATATAGATGTCGCCAAGGATATCTTCTCACTCTCTCTTGAACAAGACCATGAAGTAATTGAAAAATTGTACGTAACTCACCATCCACCTCTTAGATTTATAGCGTTATATCGCCCCTCATTATCGAAAGGTGATTAGAGAATACACCTTCACCTAGCTACTAGTCTAACATTATTAAACTCATAATTTGTATCCACAACAAAACTTACTCCACCACTGGGGTACTTGTAGATGCTTTCCTTTTTTGTTTCTTTTTCTTTTCTCCATATCCGATTAAGATAATCGTTTTGAAGGTTTTCGGAAGAAGAATTGAGAAGAAAATCGTGGTTTTCGAAGAAGAATTGAGAAGAGTTTAGAAGAGGTGGGAGTATAGTTGCGGTATTTATAGGCGCGAAACTCGAGCGGTAACGATATTGATTATATCGACAGCGATATAGTGAATTTCGAGCGATATTGACAATATCGCCAGCGATAAAGACTTTATCGCTGGAGATATTGTCAATATCGCTCGCTAGGGAGTCGATCGCTCAGCGGTTTCCCCATAGTGGCGCAAATGGTTTGGCATGCCACCTGGCATGCCAAACACCATTTTTTTGGCATGTGCATAGGAAGAGGCCTTAATAGGGAAATTTTGAGAGTTGGGTTGTAAATATTCAGAAGAGGTAGAAGGTTGCATAACTAGTTTTAGTTCTCATTTTGAGGTTTTGGTTAAAACATATTGTACTTGAAAGTACTGAAACAGAGAAGTGAAACTCTGGTATTGGCAAAACTAGCAAAAGCTATGTTGGAAAAAATTTGGGTAAAAAGAATGGATGTTGACAGTGGGATTTGAACCCACGCCCTTTCGGACCAGCGCCTTAAGCTGGCGCCTTAGACCAACTCGGCCATATCAACATTGTTGAAATGACGGGCTTATAGAAAATAAATAAACGAAAATCCCTAAAACTCATCCAATTAACCCAATTCCTTTAACCTCAATTCTCTTGGCGGCTTCAATTTTCGAATCGTATGATAATAAGATAAAACATTTCTTCTATGAAAATATTACTACTATCTTTCAAAATCTGAATCGCTTTGAAGGATGAAATGACCCTATGTCGGTAGCTTGTGAAACTCTTACTAATTTACTTTGAGGTTCAATTGATGTCATGAGCCGAAATTCAGTTTCATCCCCGTAGTTCGAAATTAAACATAAAGAATCATTCACACCGCAAATATTGAGAGAACCCTTATTTACTAAGTAGCTTGCGCTACTTCTTTAAAAGTCTCGTCACATATACCAAAAAAAAATATAATAATGTCGTCAAACCAACCATTCCATATAAGGTATTTCCATCCAATAGATTGAGTTATTGGCATATACACCCCTTTCCTCCGTGGTGGCTACTATAAAGAATAACTTTCGATTTTTTTCATGAATTAGATTTATTAGTATACCCTCTTATTTCAAACCAAAATTCCAGTACTTTTTATAGTGTATTTTCTTGATCATCGTTATAGTTTGTTAAACTTAGAGTAGTAATATCTAGAAACAACTATTTATATGTATTTCACTTTCTAATAAAAGATACATGCAATTATCCTTATACCTTAAGATGTCAAAATATATTCTCGTAGCGGGCATGAATTAGTATCGTATGAAAAAGTCATAACTTATTTTTTCAAAATCTAAACTTTTCAGCCTAAATTGTATTACTTCTACAATGGAGGATACACACAGATACGTGTGTTTATTTTACTAGAAAAGGAGAAAATACTGCATGAACGGCCCTTATTAACAATCCGTGAGATTATTATAGTTATAGTTTTAACTCTAGTTAATTTTAAATATTGATTTCTTATTTTAGTTTCTCTTTGATTGTATTCTTGGTAAGTTTACCTAGCATCAAACTTGGAAAAGAGAAGACGTCGTGGAAGCAGTTCGACATGCTATTTATAATGAAATGATTTGAATTATACTTTTTTTTTTTGTTTAAGTAATTAGTGTTTGCACTCAAAATTTTCAACATATTTGGTTATCCACAATTCTAGAATTTATTGTAGTTATCATCAATAAGTGCAAGGGTATGTTGATTTTTTTCAACTAAACAACATTCCAGTTTTGTCACCATATAAGTATTTAATATCTAATAATTACTAAGTTTTTATCTCCTTTTAACACATGAGACACGTTTATATAATCAAGTTATAGTATAATGGCATAATAAATATATCAAAATAATATGAAGAAATGTTAGAGTTTTTTTTGATTTTTTTAAATTATGTTTCCCATTTCCGAGATTTAAGTAAAAACTCGTTTAATTTATTTTGTTGTTATGGGCCGAATGCTTATTATATGCGGGTATCACTTGTTGGTTTCTGGTTGTGTTTTTTCTCTCCGATCGGCACCCTACATCGCGTGCGGTGACCTAGTTCTACAAGTTTAATAAATATGCCGAGAAGCAGAGTTGATAAAAGCTTCAATATAAACAACAAATAGAAACCATATGAAGAAACATCAGAGGAGAGAACTTAAATTTACGTGATTATCTTTAAATTGTAACAATTCTAGATTATATATAGGAATTGGTGTTGAATCTTGATTATTCGGTCTTGGATGTGACTTTTTAAGATCTCTGAAAATTTTATTTTGTGGAAGAAGTTGAACTTGGGGAATTCAGGAACTGCGTTAGCAGACTGTCGCTGGAAGTCGATAGAGTTTACTATAAGTACTGTATATATCTTTTACGCGGATGATTGCAAGGTTTATCGTAATATAAACAATTTTTGGTCTCTCACTCAAAATCCTCTTGGACATAGTTTTTGAGATCATTCTCAAGGTGGGTTTCAGTACTTTCTCCCGAAAAAGGGTGTTCCACATATTGAATTAATAGAATACAGATCACAATTGTTAGCTTCTGCAAAAAAAGTTGTTAAAACTTACACTGAAAAATCTAACTAGATGATAATTGAAACTCGATACTCAATTCCCATTCATTCTGGCCCCACAAAAATATGAGGCGGATTATTGTGGTTTGAGTATTTGCAAATAGAACTCTCTCATCAATTATGGCGCCACACAGCTAACATTAACATTCTCATTGACACGTGCAACTCATCCCATTTCCCCGACCTTCTTCCATTAAAAATTAACCGTCTAACCCACTTCCTCAATCACTTCCCAGTTCCCACCTATACAAAGAAACCCATCATCAAAACTAACCCCCACTTTATACCTTATTTTGCATCTGACTGCTCAAAATATGCTTGCTCAATCAATACATACACGAAAGAAGAATCTCAATTACGCGAGTTGATTTTAGATGGAGATCTTTCAGTTCCATTACTGTGGAGTTTTCTCAATTTTTTCATTAAATATTGTTCTTCTTACAACATTTGATACACTGCAGTAACTATGTCTCTTCGTTCACTCTTTACTTTACAAATGATTACAAATAGAGCTCTTTATGAAACTAATAGAGATATATAGTCTCACACAATTTTGATTCCAAATTGAGTTTTCTTAGCATTCTGTTCAGTTTTAGATTATTTTCTTAGAGCAAATCTAACACACTTTAACTGTTTGTTACAATGCGAACAAGAAATTTATCATAGATTTTGGTGTTCTTTGATATCATCAACAACGTTGAGGCTAAGCTTCAGGTAACTATTCTTCTCATTTTATATTTCTTTTCTTTTCGGTTTTGCTTTTAATTTTTTGTTTTGATTTTATGATTTCTATGAAATGAAAACATTCTTACTCCATTGAAACTGTTTTTGTTTGGGATTATAACAATGTTGTGGTGCTGTGAAACACTAAAGCACCATGTGAAAATGGATCAGACAAGGTAAGGATCATCCACAATTGTGTGGTGCCGTTTTAGTTTCTTTATTAAAGAAAATTATATAGGATCATGAACTATATAGAATAATGTAGTCCATAAGAGAATCAGAGAAGGTATGGTAGATGTCTATCTAGGCGTCTAGCTTGAACCATCAAATTAGACACGATCTTTAACATATACCGATTTGAATGTGAAAGTTTGAATATAGATGGTGTGTGTGTGTGATTGTTGATGTGAGGGTGAAGGAGGTAGCCATTAGTCAAATATAAAGAGGTTCTTGGTCCATTAGTCAAGGAGGCTGCAGTAATATTAGCAAACCAATTAGGTTTCTGATTTATTTTATCTCCTATAGTTTATATGTGCATAATTGCTTTGCTTTGCTTTGCTATTTTATTTGTTTTTGGATTCATCAATACCGGCATAGATTTTAGGTTGCATTGTATGCCGGTACTTGGTAACGGCACTGTCGATAGTCAATGTGTACTGCCGGAACATTGTTCCGGCGTGGTTTATTTTAAGGTAGTCAATGCTTATACTAAAATTGAAGGTGAGTTGTCTTATATTCATTGCTTTTCGTGTTCTTACGATATAGGTCAAAAGCAAAGGAAGCTAACAAAACAAAAACTAAAGATGTTGTCACTAAGAGAAGAAGGAAGGACGGTCTTGATACTCCTCAGTCTCTGCCTCCTCGAGGTAAAGATGAAGGTCATAAGATGCGTTTGGGGGCTGATACAAGAGGGATAATTTGGGAGAGTGGTGGTGACCGTAGTCGACTTGCAAACCGTGAGCACGATGATCAAGATGAGCAAGATGAAGAGGAAAGTCAATTAGAAAGCCAAAGCGAAGTTGGTGGGCCAAGTCAACAACCAACACAAGGCAATGGCAAGAAGGGCAACGTCAAAGTGAAAGTTAAAGGTTCCCACCTTCCTCATATTAATGACATGATACCTGACCTTGAACGTGGTAGAATTTGTGGTGAAGCTCCAGAACCAAAAAAACTATTTGGATACAAGCACTCGTGGGCTCGTACTATCTATCAAACCTATGTAAGAATTTTCTATCTTGTACATATGTATTATTGTGTATTTATGTAAAATATCTTAATTGTATTGTCTTTAATTGTAGGAACATATGAAGGATGTACGTGTTTGTCGAAACCAAGCCGCGGATTGTTGGAAATTTTCCGACGGATGTGAAGAGGTCCAATAAATAGTAACGGATACTGGTCTATATGCTTTGGTTGAAAATTATGTGAAGCCTGATTCTGTTACTGTCAATTCCTTCGTCGAAAGGTATCATGGTGAAACCGATACCATGCACTTTCCTTTTGGGGAGATGACCTTCATCCCCAAGATGCTCGGAGAACATTCTAGGCTTGAATGTTATCGGCAAATCAATTGCGAAGGAGTTGAGTCTCTGGACCTAGAATGGTCGAAGTTGCACGGTCTGACTAACAAGCTGTTTGGTTGGGACTACAAAACTTCTGTGGAGAGCTTTTATGAATCCACGTCTGGTAAGACAAAGACAATCAAGTTGACGCTGCTTAAGAAGAATTTTGAAAACACAAAAAAAAAAGTTTGGAGGAAGGATGGGACCGTAAACAAATTCGTTATACTGCCGCTGCATACCTGTTATACATCTTGGGCACTAGGGTTAGTGCGAACTACCTTCAGTACTTGGATCCGTTGGAAGATGTCTATAATTATTCTTGGGGCACCGCTGTAATGGCACATTTGATGACGGAGATAAGAAGGGCCTCTAAGGCTAAAACCAACCAATTTGTCGGGAATTTCACTCTACTGCAGGTAATTTTGTTTTTAAACTTATGTTATTATGTATATTGTTCACATGTACCCTTATCGTGAACTTAAAAACAAAACTTATTGCTTCACATTGGAATAGGTGTGGGAATACGAACACTTCCATTTGTCTCATCTTATATTTTATTGCCCAATGAGAGACATTGAATTCTATTCCTTGGAGAAACTTACCATAACGAAGAAATTGAGTCATCCTTTCCATTGAGCTTTTCTCAAAAGCCTCTTTGATCCTATTGATATCTTGCTTAAAGTATTGCTCCATTGCCTCGGTGACCGTAACCACATTGCCTTGACCGGACTGGATGAGATCTTTAAATCTCCCATGAGCGGACTCAGCTGCACTAGTTGCTTCACTCTTGAAGTGTCTATACCGGTTTGTCCATGCACGCACAAATTTTTCCTTGAACTTATCCAACCATTGAGTTCGACAATACCAGACGGCAGTCGGATAAACTTCGTTCTAATCGGCAATAAACTTCTCCCATCTTTTTCGTACATAACCTCGGTAAGAGACCAATAAACTTTCTCCCAATCTCTTAGAAATTCCAACCACTTTTTATGATTTTCCGCATATTCTTTGTCCACTCGCTCCTTTATATTGCCTATCTCATCTTCTTCTTCTTCGGGGGATAGTTTTTTTTTTCGAACATCTTCCTCTAGTTGCACCATCATTCTCTTATTAATATCCTCCTTTGTGGGTTCAAACAAGGCATGGCAAGTTTTTATCACATTACTATGTATATGATATGTACATAGGAAATTTTGTGCGTCCTGGAAGATGTCGGATATTGCTTTCATTAATGCGTCATTGTTATCGGTTACGATGACCCTCGGAAGTTGATTTTCCCGGTAGAACAATTTCAATTGTCGTAATGACCAATGATAATTATAGCCCCTCTCGTTTTCCATTAAACACCAAGCCAATGTGAATGTTACCTTGTCCGAGGTTTGCCCCACGATGTTGAACAACGGCATATTGTATTTGTTTGTATTGTAGGTGCAATCCATCAAAAGAACACCACAACATGTATTTGCCAATTGTGAGAGCAAAGGATGCGAAATGAATATTTGAAGGGGCTTCTCGTCCGGCCCTCTTTTAATGATACACGTGTAGTTGTGATCCCAAACTATCTTCTCAAATTCTTGCATAACGTACCTCCCTTCCATTCCACCCTTCTAATAGTTGCTTGTGCGGCATAAATTGTACGTAAAGAAGACACGTTAGTCTCATCCTTTTCCTTGAATCCTCTGAGAATTTGTTTCGGTTTGATAAGTGCTTTGGTCAATCTCTTTACATCCTCGAACTCGTCAGGTTTTAGCTTCGCAACTAAGGAGTGACCAGCCATACAAAACCTCAGAATCCCGATTGTTCATGTCATTTAAACAGAATACAAGCTTAAACCCGCAATTATTCTTCCTCGTACGAGTCTTGTATACCCTATCAGTCTTCTTTGGATATACATAATCCTTTTTCTTGTGGCTATTCTTCTCCTTGTATTTCCCACTTCTCTCGCAAGACATCTCAAAACACCTCTTCGAACCTTCGGTATTCCTCACCAACACACACATGTTCTTAAGAGCCTTCTCTTTAGCCCAAGCGATTGCTTCCTTTCGATCTGTTATTCCCTACATAAGAACAATTTCGCGTTCATTAGAAGGTTCATTACTAGCAATCCATTAGTAAAGTTCAAGATACTAGGTGAAAAGTATTCTTTGGTCACATACCTGGAGGGATTTTATAGTATTCGACGTATCCCGATAAAGCGGCTTTGCATTTGTTGAATCAATATATGTCACCACCTAAAGATCGAATGAAAATTAGTTCCAAACAAAATTAAAACACTATGCCGGAAACCAGTACCGGCATGCTCGACCATTGTTCCGGCATAGTCTAAGTTAACCAAAACGGAAGACCAAATTTGAAACCTATTCCGGCATAAATGTTTCATTAGAAAACAACGTCGGAATCACTGGTGCCGTCATTCTCGTAATCTAATATCCCAAGCCGGTACACAATTCCGGCATTGACAATAATTGATATTGAACGCCGGTTTTGGTGCCGGCATTATCGATATTAATGGTACCACGCCGGTACCCAGTTCCGGCGTTGATGTTTATTAAGTTTTAATGTCGGTTTTAGGTTTGGGATGGTAATGTTTCCTGTATGTTTTTCATGCAGTACCGGCATGGTAACCTATCAATGAAACCATGCCGGTTGAATATTCCGTAGTATATTCCTTGGTAGGTAAAAAGGTTAACTGCGTACTGGCATAGTTGTTTAGAAGAATGCTATGCCGGATCAATATTCAAAATGGGGGATATCGGTCTACCGGCATGGTCGTAGTATGAATACCATGCCGGTATCCTTACTACCGGCATGGTCGTAGTATGAATACTATGCCGGTACCCTTACTACCGGCATTGGATTCATACAACTACTATGCCGGCACCTAGGTATTTCAGTTGAAAAAATGGCGGGTTTCAAGAAAAAATTCGATTTTTCAACATCCTAACAGCTTTACATGTGTGTTGGGGTTGCTACTATGTTGTGCAAGTTTACTTTCTTGTGTAGGTTCTTGAAGAAACTCTCCATACTCGTCAAAATCATCATTCAAGGGTGTTGGCTCAACAAAGAGTTGCAATTGAGAGTTGTTGTCATTAGCTGAAGATTCAAGATATGCTCCTTGTTGTAGTTGAGCTAAAGATTCAGCAGCAGCAATTCTCTCTTCACAATCATCCTACATTTTTCCCAAAAAATTTCTCTCTCAAAATATTTTTCCCTCCTTCTACTCTCACCTCACTAACCCAAATTAAAATAAAGCACCACTAATCATTTATAAAAAATCTTATGATTTTACTAATTATTATTAACCACTAATCCTGATTAGTGAGGGTAGATTATGTATTACGTAAAATACTTAGATAAGGGGTGACCCCGAATATATCTGGATCCAGTTTTTGTCCTTTTCTTATATCTCCCAATTCCTTTTTATATCCCCCAATTTCGCGTTCAAAATAAATGGATAATATATTTTAAACCATATAGTAGTTTATATTAGAGTAGTTCGTATAAAAGATACTATTTTTTATTTAAAAATTTAAAAGTTAAAAAATGCATAGATATATAAACAAGAAATGCAACATAACAGAGAAAACTATATGCAAGCAACATAATGAAATGTACGGAAAAATATCAGTATTTCCACTCAAACGATTACTATATATATGTCTCACAAATTCTTTTTTAACAATCCTACTTTAAAAAAGAGAGAAAAAAAAAATTCAAATATAGATTTTCTTAGACATGTTAAGAGAGAAAAGTAATTATGACATGAAAAAATATTATGGCCGGTATTTTCCGATTAAGGAAATCACAGGGGCGAAAGAATTTAGAATGAGGGAAACTCAAACCAGAAAAAATCAGATGTAGAAATGTTATTCCTAAAGAGAGAAAGGAAATAATAGTTGGGTGCCAAAGAGAGTATATTTTCATATGTGAGAAATGTTGTTTTTACAGACGTATCTATAAATCTCATTCACCTACCATGAAAACGATTATTTTTTCCGGTGTGCATTGAAAGTGGTTGTTTATGATGGAAAAAGATATGAACCAATGGTCAATGGTGGATTTCATCTCTTAAGCCCTATCTAGGTATGTGTCGATGTTACCCTTATTGCATCTTGTACATCCATGTGACCTTAATGAACCACTGGGTCATAATAATTTGTATATGAATTGAAGATGTTTTATTCTTTTTGAATCATGAATTTTAACATGATATGGCTGAGAAAGATGGCATCGTATGGTCCCAGATTGTTCTCGAAAGCTTTCTCGTCTGACTTTTATCCATTGCGTGTTGGTCAGGCCATCCGGTGTCTGGTTTCTTTCTTTATAGTAAATGGATAACACAATGTGGCATCTGGCGCATTATTTTCTTCATCTCAGTAATCACTCAAGTTATATATCATGGTGGTTCAGTAGGTTAGTTTGTGAAACACAAGAGATTTTCATAATCTGTCTCAAAAAGATCATCTGGCCAATGGATTTCTGTCAAAATTCTAGATGCTATTAGCATGTCTTATGCCTCATGTATTAGAGCTACTGTTAGTCCTGATGGTTGCGCCGTTTCCTCCATATTTCTGGCTTCCAAATTCCTGCAAATGAGGCTCACACATGTGATTCATAGGTGTCCCATATTTGTATTGATCGATCTTAATCTTAGTCCTATGGGCTAGATATCTAGCTGCTAGATTGGCCATCCACGTCAGCCTGGGAAACCTCCTAAGTCTTATGGGCTAGATATCTAGCTGCTAGATTGGCTATCCACGTCATCTGTGAGCGCCGAACCATTCGGCGTTTTGAGCACTTTTTGAGCGCCGAACCATTCGGCATTTAAATCTCAGCCGTTATATTTTTGTGAGCGCCGAACCATTCGGCGTTTTGAGCACTTTTTGAGCGTCGAACCATTCGGCGTTTCAATCTCGCTGATAGTTGGACTGCGAGCAAATGCTAGGAGAGAGAAGTAGCCAGATTGAGTGTTAACTTTTTCCCATACTTTTTTCATGATTTGCAACACTTTTTGGCCAATCTAGCAGTCCAATCTAGCCCATAGGGGTTAGCCTTAATCCGTTCCATGCTAGGGTAAGCCTGTCTTATCGATATATGTTGTTCTTGTGGTACTTGATGGGACAATAGATGGTACATCACCGGGTGGCACAGAAGGTAAGGTCCTTTGCCCAAGCGTACTCCTGCTGCTTCTTTGACACCACTAGTAAAATACTTTCGGGTGTTGGTTTCTTTTTGGATGTATATAAGTTTATTTCTGGATATCGACAAAAACTAAAAGAAAAAACATAAAAAAGAATGTAATGGTTGAGGTTGGGGATTTAGCTTGGGTGAGTTGTGGGATTGTTGTTTGGAGATCTATAGCATTTGGGTTGGTTGAAAGGCGAGTGATAATGGTGTTCCTAGAAGTAGTTGCAACTTGGCATGCAGTAGAAGAACATATGCCAAGCCGTTTCTAGATCAGAATTGCATAAGTTAGAAATGGTAAGTTGGATGCAGTTTAGAATAGTGAATGTCGGTAGACCGCCGCTAATCACTTTCTACAGAAAAATTTAATTTTTTCGTGGACATGGTAAAGTCCACAGGAAATTTGTGACTAAGAGGAGATAATGATAAGATTGGTTATCCGTTTGGGTTAGAAATTTGTATCCAAATGCAGTTGTGTATTTTCTTGATTTCGAATACGGTTAGATAGTCATGTTTATGAGGATGTCTTGCGGGAGGTGTATATTTATGATTCTTTGGTATACGAGTGGAGGCAGGGGTATGGAGGGGGCGAGGGAGGTGAGATGGGGTTCTTTAGCTTATCATGCATCCAATTATGAAAAAAAAAAGGATCTATATATGATAATTTCTACTGTCTGGATATGGTAGGATTTTGCAGGATACTGGACATGATAGCTTCTACTATTCGTAAACTACGAGATACAGCTAGCCTTGATAGTAGCTGCTAAACCATTTTTGATACCGAGGAAAGTAAGATGTTTGAATATAGGTATGAGGGATGCTAGTTGTTTCCATTGTGAAATGGATTAAAACGGGTTGGTTGCGGTGCCTTGGGAAATGGGTTGTTGTTTTACATATTTTTCTTTCTATCGGCTGGCCCAGATGGAATCAGGCTGTTCACGCAAACTGCAGATTATTTTCATTTGGAAGTCTTATTTTGATTTTGATTTTTCTTGATGCTATCCCTTCCTTAGTTTTGTTAATTTGTCCCAGCATAAAAGGTGAAGCTTTTTATCCGAGAAATAATGCCCCCAGAAATAATCATCCATTTGCTTGTACATATGGGTGGGGAGGATTTACATAAAGTGGTTAGAGGTATGAGTGAGAGAAGTTTTGATGAGAACTAACCTCCCCGCAGGCGTAAGACTTTTTTCATTACCTTTTTACTTTTCGTGCAAGACGTTGTAGTAGTGGTGCGAATATGCGTCGAGATGTTCTACCCTGCATGAAGTGGACCCCCAATTATTTAGGGGGAGGGGGTTGAAGTGGTTGGAATGTTGAATACTTGATGTAGATTTTACAACCTCCTATTAAAAGGAAAGAAGAGTTAGGTGCCAAATAGACTAACGAAACATATAGCTATAAGATATTATCTAATATCCATTAATATTAGAGGAACTAATTTTTTAATATTCGTAGGAACTTAAAGGATAACGAATATCTAGTAACATTATTACAAAAAATTAGGAATGCCATTATTCGTTCCAGACTAGGCTAGATTTGAGGTTTCTGCATGACTTAGAGTAGAATAAAAAGTAACATACCATGAGGTTGGATTATATAAGATCGCAAACCAAATAAAAGTTGACATAAATTCAATTTTTTACCAAATGTATATTTTTTTTTTTTTATGACTGGAAAACTGGGGTATACCCAAATTAAATTTGGGTATACTAAGATCTAAATGGTCCTCAAGCCTTGGCTAAGGCGTGACAAAAGGGGTAAAATTACAGAACTATTCTTTTCAATTCTAATTAAATCTAACACATTGGAAATGTCAATTTCATTTACTCTATCCTTCTCCTTCTTCATCAATTAAATAATAAATTCCTTTTTCCTTCTATGTATTTCATCGATCCCAAATAAAAAACATTTACCAATTAGATTTTTTTTATTGTCGATGAATACTTTCAAACTCTATCTAGTACTTTAGTTTGTTGTTTGAATGACATATTAGGTCGGAAAAATCAAAATTGTTGAATTGCAACTGTGGGTCGTCATGGTATTTCTTCTTCTGCCTTCACGACTAGTATTAGTCGTTATCTTTCTAAATTGAGTATCATGACGACTTTTCATCTCCGAAAATAACATTTACAGGGTTGTTAGGACATTCATCATATACTTGGCCGACTAGTGTTGATGTAGTTAAGGTCGTCGTGTTTTGAAGACTTGAACCTGCGACCAATAACTGCCATAAAACAGTTTCTTTGTGTACATTTTTGCTACTAGTCGGTATGGTTAGGGAAACTACCTTGACGACTTTATGTTGGTTGTCACTTTGTGCAATTTCGACAATAACTACCGATAACAACTAAACTCATCCTTTCTCCATCCCAGTTTTAATTTAGTAGTCATGTTGTTTTATCAGTAATCGTGACGACCTTGTGTATAAGATTTTTAGTCGTCA
The DNA here is from genome assembly GCA_023531295.1 of Papaver armeniacum. Taxonomy (NCBI): domain Eukaryota; kingdom Viridiplantae; phylum Streptophyta; class Magnoliopsida; order Ranunculales; family Papaveraceae; genus Papaver; species Papaver armeniacum. The sequence goes on along the minus strand of JAJJWW010009134.1, from coordinate 340,091 downwards.
GTGTTTGGCATTCTCGACCTTGATGACTATAGTTTAGTCGGAAAGTTATGAAATTAATACCTTGCCGATTAAATATGCATTTACAACACCTTTTTCTGTATGGCATTTTGGTTTATTTTCAACATGCGAGCTATACAAGATCATTATCTTCTGTTTAGCCGAGCATGCCGACTTTTCATATTGTGATTTCTGAAAGTGTTGATTTTGTTCTATAATTTGGATAATGAAACCACTAAACAACTGTGCATTCCCCTTTTTAGATGTATTTGGCTAGTGTGATTTCATTTTCGTCGCAAACAAACAAAAAATTCTCAAAAATCTTCCAACAAAATCTATAAGTTCAATCTGTCCAAAACAAGATTTTATAATTTCTAATTCAACTAATTAATCTAACCAATAATTATACTAAACAAGTTAATAATTTTTATTATGCCTAAAGGATAGGTTTTGCAATTCAAAAAGGGCTTGCGGCGCAGCTTGTTGCTCGCTTGGCTTCTATGTAAGAAATTAATTTTTATTTGTAATTAAAATCTAATAAGAATATAGCCATTTGAATAAAAAAAAGTAGTTTAGCCATCAAAAATATATGACAAAAGGGCTTTGTGTCTTACTTCCTAATGATCCGATTTTGTTTTATTGGGTATAATACCCCAATTGATCTAGGTATGCCTCAATATCGCGTTTTTTTTTCCATTCTTTTCTCATCTGATATAATTTGAATCTAAAAAGAAATGCGGTAGAGACTAGGATCCCGTCTTGGCAAAAAAATAGTTTCTGACAGCTTAGGCTAAGCAATCTACCAGACAGTAGGAAAAAATAGTTTTATGGGCATAACATTCCAAAAAAAAAAAAAAAAACACCATACACCGATTTACTCTTCTCCAGTGCTCTTGCTCTGATAAAGCTAGAGAAGCCGAAAAGGCCCCAACACAGTTTTTAGATGAAAAACTGTAAAGGAAAAAATTCAAAAAATTAGTATACATAAATCGGATGTAAACCAAAATAAATAAATAAACCTAATTAGAAAATTAGGGTTTATATTTACTAAAACAAGGATGATATATAATGTTTTGAAAAATAAATTTAATCGATCATTAATAAAATCGCTTAGTGATTAGAGCTACGTGCTGATGATAGTATTCTAAATAGAAAATAGAGCCTCTATTTATATAGGCTAACCCATGGGCTTTGTCCAGGAACACACTTTCGAGAAGGGATAAATTTAGGGCACCAAGCCACCAACCTCTGGCTCCGAGTGTAGGGGTGAGCATGGGCCGGTATGGACCGGTTTTCGCCTCATCCGCATCCAATCCATTGCACTACGGATTTTAAATTTGGCATCCGCATCCAATCCATATCCAACGGATTTGCATCCAATGGATGCACGGATGGACGGATTGGATGCGGATAATCCAATGGATTTGTTTTAGTTAAAATTTATAGTAAAGAAAATAAACTGACACAAATGACTCCTTATAAAACCTACACACACTATATATGTATACAAATATAAATATGCCATGTACAGCACCCAAAGCAAACATCTTAAAAATTCCTAAATGATACATGGTATTTTCTTGAACTATATAAATGCCCTCAATTTAACGGATATGGATGTCCAACGGATTTTCAAGGTTGCATCCGGGCCCGATCCGTTGTCCGTTGGATTTCAAAAATTCCATCCGCATCCAACCCATTAACGAACGGTCCGGACGTCCATCCGCAAATAAACGGTTGATCCCGGTTAAATCCGCGGATTATGGGCCAAATGCTCACCCCTATCCGAGTGAATGCCTAGCTAGTAGCAGCGTTCCATCCGCCAGTTTAGGCCTTGCTAAGCCTGAAGGCCCTGAACCATAATTCATCAGTCCCTAATTCCGACCGGAGTTCCGTTTTCCAGTTATATCTTTCTCATCAACATAATGGTTCTCACTTCTCCATGATGCGGATGATCTAAACGCAGTTATTCAAAGTAAGAATAATTCTCCGTTTGTGTTATCCATTACTAACTCTGGATTTTCTTAAATTTTGACCTAATCAAAAACTTGCTGCTGCTAATTTTGACAACAATCAAACACAAATTTATCGATTAATTTTGTTCATGGATGCAGGTTATTGTGATGGTTATGATGATTATGAGGGTGAAATTTTTTATAGTGATGACGACGACGAGATGTCGATGATGTCCGTGGAGACTGTTATGAAAGATGCCAAAATCTTAGCTGATGAGAAGAAAAAATCAGACAACTCAGGAACAAGAATGGATACACGATCAAATTTTCATCAGAACAGTGGTGGTAACAATTTGAACTTTTCTCTTGTTCATATGATTTTGTAGTTTGTGAGGTACTCACCAAACTCTGAGTGAAGTCGCCTGTGAGGTTTATGTGCCTATTAAAAAGTTGGCAATCTTTGATTGAAATACTACTTCATTTAACAAAAACATATACTGTTCGTTTTTATCAATTTGCTTATTTAAAGAAATTATCTAATACTTCCATCTGTAAAGCCGAGGAGGAACAATAGATGCAGTCACAAGTCTAGTTAGTGAGTTGTTAGAGTCCATTTTCTTTGTTAGTTCCTTTAATTGCTTCCACTTGGGTAAACCCGTTGAATAACTTTATGAAATAATACTGGTTAGTCGATGCCCTCTTTTAATGGTCTGGTTCGTCCCTCATTTATTTGTAATGAGTTTGCAGATGAAGAAAACATTAAGATGGATATCGAAGGTGGACCTTCAGAACCGAGTATGGCAACTGTGGGGAAGAAAATGGAGAAGCGCAAGTCACAGGAGGATGGGGTCGAATCAGAGCAGAACGATGGTATTGCAGTTCCCATTGAAGTGAAGAAGATTCCATGTGCAAAAGTGATGTTTAAGTAAGTTTATCATAAAAATTGTTTTTATTTTCGCTGTTGGTAAGTTAGCTATAGAGAGGTGTTTTTGGCTAGTATTGCCTTTGTCTCTGGTTTTGTGGTATCATTTCGGTCATGCAACATAATTGAAACAGTGATCTTAATTATCTAGAATTTATTTCTATTTTGAAGAGCTTTGCTTGGCAGCGTTTTCAAAAGCTTAATTGGATGCAAAGAAACCTCTTTATGAGAATTGATGGAGGGTGATAGTATGGGGTAGCTGGTTCTATAGTACTAGTGGAAGAAAAACATTTGCATTACCCTGAAACATGAGAAAAGCGCGCAACATTTTTCTGGTGGGAATATGTTGCAAATGTATGAGGGATCTTCCCTTCCATTTGCTTTTGCTATCGGTAGTAGTGCGCAATACTAGTAACATCTGAATATACTACTACTTGACTTGACTTCTAGTTTTAAAATGTTTAATAAATGCTCACATTGTTCTGTTTTTGCTCCGCTTGCAGACTTCTCAGCTGCAGCTACTGTTGCTGAGTTTAAAGGTCGAGATATTTTTGGTGTGGTACGCGTGGCCCAAGTGAGCATGGAATTAGCAAGAATTGAAGCAAACTTCAGTGGATTGTCACCTGGAAAACATGGATGGACTGTTACTAAGTCTGGGGATTTGACTAGAGAAGCGGCAAATACTGGGAAAGTCTTCAATCCAATAAAAACTACTGGACAGGTTGCCTCTGAATTTTGTAATAGTAATGTACTAATATCTTAGCAAGAAGAAATGCTTTCTAATCTTTTAGAGGCCTGAGAGTATCCATAGCGTGAAATGCAAAAAAACAAAAAATGCTAAAATTGAAAGAAGCTAAATTTAGGTTCACTTTTTAAAACCCCAGGTGTAACCTGTGCTTACCAGGCTCTCTTTTTAACCAAGCCTGACGCAACTAGGCACAGTTCAATAGTGAGCCTTGGTCATTTTAATGTTTACCAGGCTCTCTTTATAGCACGCCATATAGCCCTGGTCACTTTAATAGTGAGCCTAGTACTAAGCGTGGTTTCAAACAACTAGGCTGACTGAATTTGACTATTGCCAGAATGGATTTGCGAATTTTGCATAATGATTTGACTCTTAGCTATATTTTGCACTGTTCACTGCGGGTCAAAGTTAAGATAATTTTTTTTTTTTGTTCTGCAACTCTACATTGTGAAATGACCTTGTGTTGATAACTTCGTTGAAGATTCTGCATGAAGACCAAACTATTCTATAACATACCGTTGTTATTCAGCTGAATAATGCTTACAGGAAATTCCAGTAATTTTATTTTTTGTTGTTTTTATTCATCTTCACTTGGACAGAGCTCAGTGGAACAAGGCTAATTAAACACATGCAAGATGTTCAGAATGGATTTCATGAGGAGATACGACATCCAGAAACTCTGCATCAGATTCAAGTTCACTCATTGATTCAGGTGGAAGGCAAACCTCAAGCATCACACTCCCTATCCCTGTTAGACCACGGTATGATGTCACCTTCCCATCGAATTTATTAGCGGATCCACAACGTACGGCCACTGCCACTCCCAGCCCAAAATCACAACCATAAATGTCAAATCTAGGTGAATTTCCCATCAGTACACTAGCATCATCTAACAAAGGCCCCATCTTAAGTATATATGGTTTCCTCATCCACTCATCTCTCGATCCCCGGATTTTCTCATTGGTGTGTTCCTTTACAGCCTCGTGCAAAAGCAAGGCCGCCCATCCAATACCATGGTCTAATAGCTCCCCAGCAGTTGTAGTCCCACAAACTGATTGAACGCAATTACCAAAGTAGTTCTCAGAAAGGGATGGGTTCAATCTCAATCTATTGTCAATTGCCAACCTGCAGCCTGTTTTTTTATCGGAAGTAAAATGGCGTGCTCTTGTTATTGACCTCCATACAAGAGCACTCAAGGCTTGAAAAGAAGAGATTTGAGCATGTTTTGTGTTGCATTCTTCATTGGCTTGAGCTTTGAGTTTAGCCAATGATTCTTCACTGAAATGAAACATTCTTTCTCTGAGAAGTGGTCGTTCATATCGTTCGATGAATTCTTCATGATGAGAGAATGGAAGGTTGATGAGGGTTGGATCTTCCATAAACCAGCGTTTGGTTATTGGCAGACGAGAAATATTGCACTCAATTTGTTGATCACCTGCTTCTTTGCTAGCTTTTCTTACTTTCCTGGTGATTTCTGCGAACGCATTGAAGAATTTCCAGAAAGAAGTCCCATCACCAATAACATGGTTAAAGCTGCAGCCTACAAAAATGCCGTCCAGTAACTCTGTCACCTGTACCACTAACAAAGGCTCGGTATGTCCATCATGGCAATTGGCCCCCTCAAGAGCGAAGAATGATTGAACAATTCTGGGTACGTCGGTTGGGGTGAGAATATCCATCATACTTATGTCTGCAGCAGCGTGAATGAATTCAGCTCCTACAGAGTCACCGCTGCAGTCTCACGTAAATCCCATAAAATGGTGGATCGTCTTGCTGTTTTGTCACCATACGACCTGATAGTGGGTAGAAATGTGTTAATGTGATACACATAGAGTGTTTAAGTTGATCGATGAAGGTTACGGTTGGGTTTGGATCTTCTATTGAAGTTGCGGGTTTCCGAAAGAGAAGACCGTCTTGAATGTAATGTAAATTGAGAAGTGGTAGATCCCATGGAGTCAAATAGTGTGGTTGCTTTGATTCTTCTAAGACTCGGTGTGGTTTGATGGTGCATTTTGAGATTTGTCGAACAGCTTTTTTAGCAGGTTGTGTATTCATTTGGTAACTAACAGAAACTGGCAGAATCAGAAAAGGTGGAGCGGGATCAAAGTTGTCTTGGTGACTGTCAAACTGATCTTCTCTTTTATATGCTGAATGTCGTTATGACTAATGTAATAGACATAGGCCAGTACTTTCCTAACTAATGTGATAGACATAGGCCATTACTTTCCTGGGCACGCTGTTATTTTACTATTAAGAAACAAGGATTTTGTTTCGAATCGATAATAAAGAGACAATTTTTTTTATTCTGTGTGTTTAAGCTGGCTGGCAGAATCTCTGTTTTTGTTTTCTGTGGCATTTGGATTCACAGGAAATTCTGTACATGACAAAATGGGGATATTCGAGCAGCCCATATCGTCTCTCGGCTCGGGTGGTAGCTACCGCAGGGAATCTATCAAAAGAAGAAAAGAAGAGGTTACTACTGATGACAATGGAATTTGGTCGAGCTTTGCTTATAGATTAAGGATTCCAAAAGATAGTCAAGTAGTATGACACTTACTGATTAGCTAGCTAGCAGTGAAGGATGACATGAGAGCCCATTTGGATGAGAAAGTTAGGTAAATATTTAGCATCTGGTATCACTGAAGGGGAGATACTCAAAGCTGAAACTTGAAACCAATTTCCTCGCTTGAGCGAAAGGGACGTAAGTTCCATTTTGGAAGGCGATGAAGAATTTAACCAAAAAAAATTGGACAACTTTTGTGGTATTCATTCAATTGGAAAATAAAGTCCGACATGACACGAATTTTCTATTTTCTTTCTCCTTGGTTTGGTAAAAAAAATTGGTGGACAATATATGATTCACCACACAAATATCAAATTAGGTCCATTGGCGCATAAAAGTTTTTTTAGACGACTTGGAGGAGTCTTTTGCTGTGAGTCAGTTGCTTGCCTTCTTACAGTGTGCGATGTTTTGGTTCTCATTTTGAAGGAATTGAACGAACCACGAACTGAAAATTTTGGTAAAAAAAATGAACTGATGACAGTGGGATTTGAACCCACGCCCTTTCGGACCAGCGCCTTAAGCTGGCGCCTTAGACCAACTCGGCCATATCATCATTGTTGTAACAAATCAATATCTTAAACAGTTAAACTTTCTTTGGTTCCACTTCACCAAATGATATGATTCCAACTATATAATATGAAAATAATTCTAGACAAATCTCTGCTAATATAGCCATATCCCATGAAATCATTCACCATATGAATACCAGAAGGGGAAGAAAGGAGACAATGGTATAATGGGCATAAAGATAGATATGGCAAAAGCCTTTGACAGAGTTAGCTGGGAATTTCTCCTACAAGTCCTATCCCAAATGGGATTCAGTTCACATTGGTGCAACCTAATTCATCAATGCATCTCCACTACTAGCATGGCTGTTCTAGTCAATGGCTCCCCAGGAAATTTCTTCAAACCTTCTAGGGGCCTAAGGCAAGGAGACCCTCTATCCCCATATCTATTTCTCTTCTGCATGGAAGCCCTCTCCAGATATCTGACACATGCTGAGTCCCAACAACAACTCAATGGAGTCAAAATTTGTAAGGATGCTCCAGCTATTAATTATCTCCTCTTTATGGATGATTTGCATGATATTCTCGCAAAGCTAATATACAGAATGCAACAATCTCATACATATCTTCAAAGAGTTTGGAAAGTCTTCGGGCCAACTAATAAACTTCTCAAAATCGGCATTTTCTTCAGAAAAACAACACTCCAGATATTGCCGACAATATAAGTAATACTATGAAGGTTCAAAGGATAAACACATCCGACCAGATACCTTGGATCTCCTCTCTTCACTACCGTGAGTAAGATCCAAGCTTTCAAACCATGTGTTGAAAAACTTAAATTCAGATTGGCTGGATGGAAATCAAATCTCTCTCTACTGGAAGATGACAATGATACAGTCAGTAACCTCCACAACTAGCATATATCAGATGAACTGCTTCAAAATCCCAAAGGCTACTTGCAAGGAGATCAATGCAATTCAAAGAGACTTCTTCTGGAATAAAGAACAGGACAAGTCAAAAGGAGTATATTATTTTGCTTGGGATGTCATTAACAAACCCAAAGAGCTGGAGGTCTGGTTTCAAGAATATGGAAATTTTCAACATGGCTATGCTTACAAAGATTGCCTGGAGACTAATCTCGAACCAGATTCTCTATGGAGCAAAGACCACGAAGGCTTCCCATTACCCCAACACCGAAGTCATAAGATTAGAAACCAAACCAAAAAGCACCGACTCTTGGATCTGGAAAGGAATACTGGAAGGAATAGCACTGCTCCAACAGTACTACATTTGGAAGGTGGGCAATGGCTTGAAAATACACATTTGGAATGACAGATGGATTAACAATTATTCTGGAAGACTCATAAAACCTACCCTTTGCCCTAACAACCTCAACACTGTCAACCAACTTTTCAACACCTATGGAGAATGGGACACTACCATTCTAAACCAATGGTTCACACCTGAAATTCAAGCCCTCATCCTTCAAACACCTCATTACCATACTGAGCAGGATCAAGTTGAATGGCCCCTCACCACCAACAAAAAATTTTCTGTCAAATCCTTATATGATAAGCAGATACAGGAGAAATATGCTATGGATATTCAAATAACCCCCTGGAGTAAAATCTGGGGTCTTGATACCAACCCAGCAATCCATTTATTCATCTGGAAATGTGCTCACAGTATTCTCCCCACCAATGCCAAAACAGCTAGCATCCTGAATTACATTGATCCTCTATGCTCTCATTGCAAGAATGGAGTAGAAGATATAACACATGTTCTAATATCCTGCCCTGCAACCTCTGAAGTTTGGAAAAGGCTGTTTGGAGAATATCATAACCTCTTCACCAACTTCCACTCTTTCCATGATTGGCTAAACACCTGGTTCTGTGCAGACAACAGTAAGGCTAGCTGGAATGAAACATATGCCACCATATGCTGGTTCATATGGAAAGCAAGATGTGATTGGGTCTTCAGAAAGATTACCCCAACAACCAATGCCACTGCTCAGGATATTACACAACACTTATGCAATCATTCCAGGATTCACCTCAAACCAGAGCATATCATGAATAATCTTTATTACCAGTTCAACAATACCAATTACTTTCAAGGGAACCATAGTCAACACAGACATATATCTGATAAATTTGGTATCACTATTAGCATGCATATTGATCCAGCTGATTCTACCAGGCTACTAGTGAAACACAATCTTTTACTAACTACTCTCTTGTTGCTATGTCCTATTCAGGTCAATGTATGGGAACCGGAAACTACAAGGACTTTACAACTGGAATCAGCGGAGCAGAACGGTCAAGCAGAGGAGCTCAATTAGCACTCACATGGGGAAAAACAATGCAGCAAGCTAACATCACCTTTGTCAACAGTCCAAGACACTCTACAAATAATAAAAGCTCAATACCAATGGGAAGTTCAACAAAGATTCACAGGTCAAAGTACTCATCAACCAGGCAGCAACACCAAAAGCCAAACCAATTGCTTTTGTTCTAGGGAAGCTCTCTAGAGTTACTACTCAACAAAACTATGCAGCAATTAACTTAGCTAGACTGGCCAGACAGTCGCCTTTCTTCACTGACTCTATATGGAGAGGAGCGAACTTATCTACTATCATGCATGCTTTACAAATTCCTCAAACTCATTTTGATTTGAATTGCTGTAAAAACACTACTTATATTTTGAGAACTGATCCTGTTGCTAGAGTTAGCACAGGCATCACAACAGATGTAACCGGGGTTTCCTTCTAGGTGCCGCTGCTCTCTTTTTCGTAAAAAAGAAAAAACTATATTACGAACTTTTAGGTGTGACATTACATTGCGTTCTAAAATAAAAAGTATAGGCCAAAATCTCAAAATTTGATGAGACCTGTGACCTATAAAAAATTATTAAATATATTTACACAAAACTTTCCCTATAGAAATTTCCCCCACTAAAATGAACTAGCTCTCAGAATCGATTCCAGTACCACTATGGCTTTCCCATACTTATCATTATCGCATTTTAGGTTAGTGAAAATGAGTTTTTCATTGGATTTCTTTGATGAGGGCAACTTTGAGAAAAGCTCAAGTGATTCAAAATCCTTACATCAGAAATATGCGCCATAGTGTCGCTTGTAAATATATTCGAGAAGAGGTGGAAAGGTAGCATAACTAGTATTAGATGGAACGAACCGTGAAATTTTGAAAATGTGATTGTTAGTTATTTACAATTTATCCCGCCGATTTCATTCGAGAGTGGAGTCTGGACCAATATTCAATGAGTGTAGGTGTAAATAATCCACGAGGGACAAAAATAATCCTAAGCCATGGCGTCTGGAGAAAGTATGCATCTAGAGTACCGGATCACCTGCGGCGCAAGAAAAGAGGAGCGAGAGACAGCTCGAGAAGTCGACGAAAAGGGGGAAAAGTTGTGATGCGATGGGCATCGGTCTTTGGAGCAATAAATGCGCCGACGGTGAGTTGGTAAAAGATAAGAAGAGCTCGGTCAAGGAAGACTCGGCCAAGGATCCAAAGGGCGACATCGATCATCCCCACCAAGTGGGCGACATCGAGTGACGAGATAGCGTAAGAAGACATCACTCGGCCTTGACGTCCCGACCGAACAAATAAGAACATCGGTGAGACATCGACTGATCACCCGAGAGGAACATCGAGGAAGCTACGCCAGAGCCTAACATCATAGTACTCGATGTATCATCACTTGTAACTATAAATAGAGACCATGTAGAGAGGTAGAACTCAAGTAAGTAGTGAGGAAAGAGAGCATACTCATAGCATTGAGAGAGAAACACCCGTCTTGTAACCTTGAATCGAGTAATAAGATCATCCTTTAACCCTCGTGGACGTAGGTAATCATGCCGAACCACGTATATCTCGTGTTCCCCTACTTTCCTTGTTTGTTTTGCTTCTTTGCGTGCATACTTAATTACCTTTGGATGTAGAAGTAGGATTTTCTACATCTACATTCTCGCGCCGACTAAGGGGACCGTATAACATCTCTAGGATACCTTGAAATCGGACACCAAAAGGGGAAAATCCGAGCTCCTAAGCCACCTTGTGTGCTGGTTGATGCTAAGAGAGAAACCCTTTTGGTCTGTTATCTTTGTTTTCTTAGTAACGTCTTGTTGAGTTGATAAAAGTTAGCTTTGTGTTCTTGCTTGTTATCTTCGTTTTCTTAGCAACATCTTGTCGAGATTGATAAAAGTTAACTTTATGTTCTTGCTTGTTATCTTTGTTTTCTTAGCAACATCTTATCGAGTTGATATAAGTTCGTTTTGTGTTCTAACTGGTAGTCTCCATTTTCCAAGCAAAACGAGTTTTCCGCTTAAGCAAAGTCGTCGAGACCGCTCCGTCAAGATAGGCTGTTTGCTTAAGACGCCTCAGAGAGTTATCGGATGACCCATGAGCTCCCTAAATAGCATCTTTCGATGTTGGTATAAGCTAGAAGGGGATCCCATCTCGCTGACCGTGATCCGTGGCTTCAAACCCCGTTTTAAGAGAGATTCAACAGCTCCTATCGACATCTAGTGAGGATAGTTGATGCTAAACGAAAGACTCTAACAAGCGCAACGCGTAGGTTGCTAGGACTATCTTCTAGGGAGAGATATTGTCACATCTATCTCCATTTCACACCTGCCCTCATTTTAGCAAGATAAACGAAGCACGATAATGGTGGAAACTGGGCTAGCTCGAGAATCATTGAGTCTAGTTCTTGGAAACCATGGTCACGGGATTATAGTGAACGACCCAGTCTCACCATAATCCTACGCTAAGAGCCTCACAAAGATCGGTGAAAATCAGGAATCTTGCGGCCATCAAGACGACGGTTGTTAAGGGTCGTGTCCGCCTATCACCGCCATGAAAGAAATCTTCCGATTCAACGCATCGAATGATTAATGACTTAAGGCGCTAGGAATGTTAGGACAAATAATGATTAATGCATAGGAAAGTACAGAAAGCGATGTGTCAAGACAGCTTTTCAAAGTTTGTCCTTTGCGGCAAAAACAACTTGATTCTTTGAGACAGGACACGCTAGCGTAAATGGAAGCGTACTATAAAAACCTTTTTCACTCTGACCGAACCGCTGTACTCCATCCTTAACCTTTTCGAAAGCGGTTGAAGTAAGTCTTTTTCTACTTTGCCGACGTAGAAACGAACGAATAGGCGAGCCGAGGAACGAGGACGATAGCAAAGGCAATGGCAAGTACCTCCGGGACGAGCAGATCCAGAGAACCGGTCACGGCGGGATCTAGCGGGCAAGAGGGACTCACGGATTCCCAAGACGGAGATCGTCGACCTAACAACCGGGGCGAGACTCGGGCGTTGATCAAAGGCATGACTACGGTCGACGAGAAGGTCGATCCGGGCCGAGATGGCGACTTCCCACCCGGACGTTGAGGATTAACCCGAGCCGATGGGGGCCGAGGAACGAGGCAGCATGGAAGACGGAGAACTACATCGGATGCGAGGAGGAGGAGGAAGTTCAAACGATACGCGAGGAACGAAGGAGAGAAAGACAACCTACGAAGCACCAAGGAGATTTAGAACGAGAAGTCGAGAGGCTTAGGCAAGTACACTTGGCAGGGGGAACCCTAATCGGGACGTCCCCTGAATCTGTTAACCACCCCACGCCTTCGGTTGTTCCCCGAAGAGTGATCGATCACCCAACGGCACCGATCGTCCCCCTGTCGCTCTCACTATGAGACCCCAACCGCACCCCCCTAACACAACGGGACACCAAGTGAATGGTCACTCTAGTCACGAGAGCACCGACCCGATGTTACTTCGCCATATCGGCAAGCCAAAGAAGACAGGGAGGACCTAATGAGAGAATTGCAGAGGAGAAACCTGGCGCTAGAATACGAGAATTACCAACTCCGCAATAGGAGAGCGGGGTCGAGAGGATCATCAAGCCGAGGCGCCTCTAGCAACCACACTCCACCAAGGACACCCCCACCCCCTTCACCGAGCCGAGGACGAGTACCCGACCCTAATCGGCCAAGAGAAGGGTATGGGCCATCCGAGGATTCTTCGGCCGATGAGGAAGCAACCAACGAGAGTACGGACGCGTCCACCAAACAAAAGATCGAACGGCTCGAGCGGATGGTTAAGAAACCGACTGGAGACAAGCGAGGATGATAAGTTAGCGTAAGTAATCAATGAAGCCCGTGAGACGCCGTTTACCGGGGGAATTGGGACCGAACACCATTTCCACCAAAGTGCACGCTTGCCAATCTTCCCATCTAGGTTCGATGGCACGGGGCGACGCAGAGAACACATCAAGATGTACGGCATGTCCTTACTACGGTGGAAGAATCACGATGTGGTCATGTGCAAATTATTCCTGCTAGTCTAGAGGGAGAAGCGAAGAGTTGGTTCTACACCCCCGCCCGATAAATCCGTTGGGAGCTATGCGGTTTTGGTGGAAACCTTTCTCGAGACGTACATGCATAACAAAGATAGCTCGGCCCGAGTCGACAAGTTATTTACCCCGGCACGAAGACTCGAGGAGCACTGCGTTCCTTAACGGACAGATGGAGGAAGTTATGCACGATATAGGAAAGCACCCAGTCGACCAACAGATATTCGGCTCGAGAACTCGCTAAGAAAGTCGGATCCCATCTGGGTGGCAATGTACACAGAGAAGCCTAAGACACTAAGGGAGATCCGGAAGATGCAGGAGCACTATATCACCTTGGAGGAGATTCAGGGAAGGAGCGCAAGATAGGGGAATACAAGAGGCGAGCACCGCAGAAGAGGCTACCCCGCGAGAAGCCACGAAACGATCCGAGAAAAGGCCCGGTGCCCAGCCCCAGGGTGAAAACAAGAAAGTTTGGGTCGAGAGGGGAAAGAAGCCTCGCCACGAGCCAAGATCATATACTCCGCTCAATGCACCCTTGGAAGAAGTGTTCAAGGAGGTTGAAAAGAGGAATGACATCCGTTATCCCAAGACTCGGGGAATCCAATTCGACGGGACAAGGAACCACCCTGAGTTCTGCCATTATCATCAGTTCCGCGGCCATTCAACCAATGATTGTAGATAAGTAAAAGACATCGTCTAGCACCTGATCCGCGATGGGTACCTACGGCATTTTGTCAAAACACCGCGACACCGGCCGCCCGAGGTCCCAAGATACACCAAATAAGAATCAATCATGCGGCGCTTTCGCTTCACTTGTAATACCATATCACACTCGGCAACACAAGGATACGATTTAGGGACCGGTATCACCTCGAGGATACACAAGAGGGACAAGACGAGGCAGAGAAATCTTTAGTGTGGCCAAGACCCTCCCTATGGAGCCATGGATGATGCAATAGATTACTTTTTCTACGACGGATGTTCCATTAAACGGGCAAGCACATGGGGATCCCTTAGTAATAACCCCGCTGATCGAGGAATGGGGCGTCCGCAGATATTAATGGACAGTGGTAGTTCATCGAAGTTACGTTCTATGACACTTTCAAGAGGATGGAATTGTCTGATGATGTCCCGATCCCGTCGACTTATCGAATTTACGGCTTCAACGGTGGCAAGACAAAGCCAAAGGGAGAAGTCACTCTCGAGTCTCGGACGGGAAGGGTTCCTCGACACACGACCACCTTTGCGTAGTCGATGTCGCATCACCGCACGGCGATCCCCGGACGACCTTGGATCGCAGGAATCAAGGGAGTCGCCTCGGCCTACCATCAAAGATTGCGCTTCCCTTCCTATCGCGGAGTAGTAGAGGTGCTAGGCGACCCCAAGCGGCAAGACAGTGTGTGCAGATAGACATCCAACAGAACGAGGAAAGACGGTCGAGGAAACGCCAAGAAAAGAAGAAGTCTAAGGAAATGGAGGCGGGAGAGGAATTGGAAAAGGTAATGTCACAAGCCATCGCCACTCTCGAAGCGGGCGAGACAATCTTATAGCAATCACGGGAGCCGGAACCGTCTCGGCGAGCCAAAGCAAAACTTTTCGGCCCTAGAACCAACCCTAAAATCAATCTGGGCACCGAGGAGGAGCCGAGGTTAGTGAGAATAGGGTCACGCTTAACGAACGAAACAGGTCCCCAGCGATAACCCTCCCGAAGGAGCACATGGATGTATTCGCTTTGCAAATGCACGACATGGAAGGAATCGACCAGTTTGCTCACACCATCTGCGGATAGACCCCAAGTTCAAACCGATCGGACAAAAGATGAGAAGAATCGCACCCGAGCTACAACCTACAGCTGAGGCCGAAATAAAAACAGTACGCTGGCAGAATCATCCGAAAGGCCCAATATCCATAATGGATATCTAATATGGTGATAGTCCCCAAAAGGAATGGGGCATCCGAGTTTGCGTCGACTATAGCGATTTGAACAAGGCATGCCCAAAGGACGACTTCCCTCTCCCCGGATCGACCAGCTAGTGGAATCCATTGTCGGATATAAGGCGATAACACTCATGGATCGGAGTACTCGGGATATAACCAAATCCCCCCGCCCCAAGATCGGAGCATACATCTTTTTCACGCCAAGAGGATTTGTGTTGCTACACCAAAATGCCATTCGGGCCGAGAAATGCGGGCGCTACATATCGAGAGGCTGGTGGAGGACATGTTTGAGGATAAAATACACGACACCATCAAGTATACGTGGACGACATGTCTGGTCAAGAGTAAAGTGGCCGATACTCACATCGACGACCTTAGAGACATCTTCCAGACCATGAGGAAGTACAAGATGAGGGCGAATCCGTCCAAGTGCACCTTCTGGGTCACCTCGAGCAAGTTTCTAGGATACATAATCACCGACAAAGGGATCGAGGCGGATCCGATAAAATCAAAGCCGTAATAGAAATGCCATCACCGTAATGATTAAGGACGTGCAACGGTGAGCGGAACTTGGCGGCTTTAGGACGATTCATCTCTCGATCGTCTGACAAGTGCAAGGATTTCTTCGTGACGTTAAGGAAGGGAGAGAAGTTTAAATGGACCGAGGAGTGTGAGGAAGCATTCCAGAAAATCAAGCAACATATGGCAAGCCTACCGGTGTTACAAAGACCCGAGCCCGAAGACATACTAATACTGTATCTCGGGGCAACCAATCATGCCATCAGCGCCGTGTTGGTCAAGAACGAGGGAGCAGAGGAAAAGCCTGTGATATTTCATAAGCAAGACCATGAACCCTATGAAAAGAACTACACCAGAATCGAGCAACTCATACTAGCGTTAGTGTTTGCAACACGATAAGCTCGAACGTATTTCCAAACTCACAAGATTCGAGTGCTTACCAAGTCCTCCATAGAGTCGAAGATTGACAATGCAGCTAGGTCGGGCGGATCTCCAAATGGAGCGCACAAATAAAGCGATTCGATATCTTTTATGAAATGAGGACAATGTGAAAGCGCGAGTAATGGTCGATTTTTTTGTGAACTTCCCCCTAGACGAGGACGAAGTAGAAGACATCCCCGGAATGGAGGAAGATCGAGAAGACTCACCCGATTTACTCGAGACCCGGCCCGACACGATGGGAGGTCTTCGGACGGGTCATCCAATAAAGACGGATCGGGTTTAGGACTGGTCTTCACGACACCAAAGGGCAAGAAAATGGTCCACTCCTTTAGGCTTGAGTTTAAAGCAACCAACAATGTCACGGAGTACGAAGCAGTAATACATGCCCTACGCTTGATCGTGGAGATGGGCATCCAGGAGGTACGACTGACAAGCGACTCCCAGCTAGTTGTGCGGCAAATCAACGGGCAATATGCCATACATGACCCCTTGTTGCAGAAATACTGGGAGCTCGCCCAATTCTACATCGGGCAAATACCAAGCATCAAATTCCGACACATCTGCAGAAAAGACAATCGGCATTCGGATGCCCTGGCATATATCGCTTCCATGTTGACAGACTCAAGCATTGAGGGTATTAGAATCATGAGGATCCTAATGCCTTCAGTACCCGAGAACGTGGATATCGGCGCACAAGTCGCGGCAACCACTACCGATCAATACCGGTCGATGATTGGAGGAAGCCGATCCATGAATACCTCGAAACGGGAAGGTTTCCCAAGGGGAGGCCTGAGATCAACAAGATCAAGAGCAAAGCCGCCGCGTACGAACTTCGGGATGGCACCCTATACCGAAAATCATACCTAGGACCATTGCTAAAGTGCCTGAGTAAGGAGGAGGGGCAGATGATCCTTAACGAATTACACTATGGGGCTGTGGGAAACCACAGCTCGGGCCAAGACCTAGCCAAGACGAGCTAAAACCATGGGATACTTCGGCCATACATGAATGAGTACGCGAAGCATATGGTCACCGTTTGCGACGAGTGCCGAAATTTGGGAAGAAGATACATGCGCTATTTGTAACATTAAACTCCCGCGTCATCGGTCCCTGGCCCTTCGATAAATGGGGAATCGACATCGTAGGACCACTACACGTCGGATCAGGACAAAGGAAGTATTTAATTGTAGCCACCGACTATTTCACCAAGTGGGTTGAGGCCGCTCCGCTAAGGCACATACGGGATAAGGATGTTTTTCGGTTCATCTGGGAACACATCATATGCCGCTTTGGGATTCCGTCAGCAATCGTCTCTGACAACGGGAAACAATTGCAAGGAAAAAACATCGACCTGCTATTCAACACTTACAACATCCGAAAGAGCAAGTCCACGCCCCTATAACCCCAAAGCAATGGACAGGCTGAGATCACAAACAAGACCATCGCCGATAACATGAAGAAGAAACTTGACGGGGAATATGGGGAATGGTGTGAAGAGCTCTACAACGTCTTGTGGGCATATAGGACAAATCGCAGGGAGGCAACTGGACTGTCACCCTTCATGTTAACATACAGGACCGAAGCCATCCCGCTGCGGAGGCGATGATACCTACCACGAGGGACCGAAGCGTGGAGGCGAAACATCTCGGCGGACCTTATCTTGGCTAAACTCGACGATCTAGAAGAAACGAGAGAGATGGCCCCGCAAAAATAGAAAATTACCAACGAAGGATCCAACGAGAATACAACAAACGGGTCCGTCTAAGAGAATTCCAACCGGGGCAGCTGGTACTAAAACACCTACCTAGCTATGAGCGTGACAAGAAGGGCGGTAAACTTGCACCACGATGGGGAGGACCCTACACAATAGTTGAGAAGGTCGGAGAAGGGGCATACAAGATACTGCCGGACGGAACACCCGAGCCACGACCATGGAACGCGACACGACTAAAGCTCTACCATCCATGAAATCGGTAAGATATCTTGTCATCTATTTCCGTGAAAGGTCACGTGGGGTTGGAAATATGACAAGTGCGTCTCGAATGGTCGTTTCGAACCCGGGAGATGGCATTGTGCAAGTGCTTAGGCGACTTACACTAACACGGACTATTCGAACTCCGGGCGATGGCATTGTGCAAGTGCCGAGGTAGTCCGAGGGCCCCGCGGTTGGAAACCGGTGGCCGATTGTCGAGGCATGAGTACTCGACGATCGAGCGATCAACATTGCTCTCCTCGCAAGTGGCCGAAATCACTTGCCCAAGAAGATTAATCGATAACTTCTTGGGGTGTCGATCCCATAGAAACTAGGCAAGACCCACTTCCCTTCCACTAGATCTCGAAAGACGGTGATGAGATGCCTCAATCGAGACATGGCATCGGGCCGATGACCCTCCTTGTTGAGTGTGTTCGACAAACTTGACATTTATGACTAACCTATCTATTCGTACGGGCATACATAACAAGGCTACGACAAGAAACCACACACAGGCAACTCAAAGATAAATAAGGATAATAACATCAGCAGTATAATAGTGTCGTAGCAAGAAGAGCGAACAAACGCGGCAACGCAAGACCCCAATTAAAGTTTACGAGAAAATAAAGGTGTTCAAACGAATTACAACCCGGAGAAGAAGGGCAAGATAGCGACGCCTTGTGCTGCAAAAAACATGATCACTCTTTGGAGGGGAGTAGAACCCGAGCTATCTTCTTGGCGCAAAGACGGCTCGCTTCTTATCCAAAAGACCGCCTTCACACCGGCTTTGACCTTGAGACGAGCTCATCACCGAACTTCGCCTTCTCGGCAAAGCAAGATCCGGCGCTAGGGCCGCTCCGATGTCGCTTCAAGATGGCCGCTCGATCGAGCAAATGGGCCTCCCTCCCCTTTAAACGGACGATCTCTTCTTCCAACGAGGCTGCCTTCTTCCGCTTCGGGCTGCCAAGACAACAAGAACTCGGTCCACACAACAACGAGCGGTGAAACAACAACACGGAAAGCACTACACAAGGCACACCACCTTCCAACAAAGGGGCAATTACTCTAATGGACTCCTCGGACTCGGACAAAGCTGCACTCGAGAGAAGATATCTTCGAAGAAAGTTCTAGATATCGCTGTTCATTAAACTCATTAGTGGGGCAATACTTCTTGTGATCACTCCATTCCTCCCTCGCTCGAGAGTGGGCAGCCCGCAAACCCGATACAATTGAGCACGAACCCAATCCAACTCCTCAGAAACCTTTACGGACTCCTTAAGCCTCTCAAGGGACTCTCGGCTACACTTCTCGGCGCGTCCCTCTCCCCCAAGATCCGGAGGCGATCTGCATGCAAATCTCGAACCTGGAGTCTTAGCCGACCACATTGATCCTCTAAGTTGTCGGCCGATAATGTTTTCTCGGCCGCTATACCTTGGAAATGAGCTAGGTCCGCCCTCAGATTATCAATTTCCTGAACATACTCAAACGTCTCGCACCGATAAAGTTTGGATTGAAGATCTTCAATATCGGTTTCTAGACGATCAATCTTAGCATCCTTATTAACTATTCTCTGTTGTAAGTTCGAAACGTGATCTCGTTCTATGTTCGCTTCCCTCTTCAATGAGACGATACCTTGTAGCGGCGTCGGCCTCCGCAATAGAGGATTCGGCTTCGGGGAGTACTAAACTTAGGATATTGGCACTACAAGATCAATCATAACTAGTTGCGAGTAAAACGAATACCTTGGGTTTTGGCCAACTCCTTCTCCAACTCGAGACCGTTCGCGCTCCTGCTGCAACAAGAGACGAAGATCCTCCCTCTCGACTGACTCCCGGCTTGGATGGCGACGTTCAACAAACGAGCGGTTGACATCCTAAGAACAACACCAACATAGTCAGCCCTAAACAAAAACAAGAACGCAACACCCGAATGCAGTTTAACTTACCAGAGATCAAAGGTACTTTTGGACCGGCTTCATACAACGAGACGGCATTGACCTTCTCTTCATCGGACGGAGAGGCAAAATCGGGAGATAAGTGCCCCAAGCGAGTTGCACATAGGGCCCGAGATGGTGAAGGAGGCATGCGCATCGGAATTAGGAACCACGGTAGGGAAAGTCTTCACGGTTGACCCCCGACAAAGAACATTCTCCACGTCACGATCGATCAAACCGTTCCCACCACCACCCGACTTCTCCGTCGACCCGACTCCCCCTCATTACCAAGGACATCATCCTCATCATCAAAAAGACCTTCTTCATCATCACCTTCGAGACACAACATACACAAGTGCCATCGGCGAGAACAATCCCTTTCACTGACCCACTTCCCGCTAGGCACATTCTTCTCCGGGGCAGACACATCCTCCTTAGGTTCTTTACCCCTTCCCTTGGGCTTCCCACCTACAAAGGTAGACGAATCGTCGGACGACTTCGAGGCGACCTCCCCAGGAAATGTGACAAAGGTAGTCGATCATCGGGATCCTCACCGTCCTTCGCCGAAGCACCAGCAGCCTTGTCAACCCTCAACTTCTGTGCATGAGCCGACGTCAGATCCATGCAAGGCAACAAATAGGGGCACGTACATGTACGTTAAATAAAAAATAATAAGTATATTTGTTACCTTCCCCTGTATCCTCTCGCTCACGGAAATCCTATCTCTCTTAGATGAACGAAAGCCTCAGAAGGAATACCCTGGGACTTAGTCTGAAAAACACCAAAACAAAACATCACCCCGCAAGTCGCCCGAGCCGATCAATCAAACTAGAGAGACAGAGAAATGCACTGACCCGATCAACATTGACTACCCAGAAAGGATAAAAATTCGGCCGGAGGAGGAGTTTGCCACTCAAAAGAGGACCTGAAATAGCCAACGGAACCCGGTCCCCAAGCCGTGTCATTAGTATGACGGGCGTGCTTGTTGGAACTCTTTCCTCGGGGTCTTCGTCCAAAAGAAGCCTCGACTCCTTCGGGAAGAGTTTTATGACGGTGAGGGTGGCAGCAAACCCGGCGAGATCGCCATTAGTAGTGGTCCCGCTCCGATAATTATCGGCGAAGCTGGCAGGAGTATAGTCACTCGCCTGGGAAGGATTATAGGTAGACCAAGTAGTAGGAGCGCACTCGCCTCGACTACGCCTCTCCCGCACGGACAGGATACGAAAGTGTTACCATTCCATTGAGCCAAGGCACGCACGGACGGATCTTAGAAAGGGCCTCGTACGAGAACGGGCGACTAGGATCATATAGAGGGAAACGCAGCCGGGCTCTAGCTCAGGCCCCCAGTGACAATGGTCGCCTCGAAATGAGGAAATCTCAAAACATCCTCCTTCTTCGAACACCCCGCCGGCTCGACAAGAGCCGACATCGTATCCATGAAGACCAAGATTCATCTTTCGGTTGTTGAACGTATTGCTCGTCCGTTAAGTCCTTAGCGGTCCTCTTGTCAGCCCTACAAGAAAACGAAGATGGGTTATCGGAAAGATAGAATCTAGAGCGCGATAATCATACTTGGAAGGACTCTCTACGACGAACGGGGAATCAAGCGATGCGCCGTCTTCATCGGAAAACACATAACTCACACACCTTCTTTCTCACACATTTGAGGAGTTGAAGATGCCATAAAAACTAATGAGAAAAACGGCGGAGAAGCGAAACACAGCGGAATCCGGAGGTTGCGGCGGCAACTGAGACTTAGAAGACGGCGGATAACGGAGAAGAGAGGGAAGAGATCTGTCGAGGAAATAGCCAACAAGAACGAAAAGAAGATGGAGAAGGAATGAAGTTGCGGAGAGGATGGAGAAGGAATGAAGTTGCGAGAGAGGATAGAGAAAGAGTGAAGTTGCAGAGAAGGAAATAAGAGGGAAACAAGGTTTAGACGTCGGACTTATAAACCCCTCCCGTGGTGACCCAGCAGAAAGGTGAACCGGTTGCGAATCGCCCAGCGAGTGGGGAACAAAGATGCGTAAAACCGGCATGACCGAGGACGTGGGAAGACGAGGCGGTTATTCTTCCCACGTGTTGACCACACGAGTGAAAGAAGGGGCATAAATGTAGGTGTAAATAATCCACGGTGGACAGTGGAATAATCCTAAGCCATGGCGTCTGGAGAAAGTATGCATCTAGAGTACCGGATCACCTCTCAAGCGCAAGAAAAGAGGAGCAGACAGCTCGAGAAGTCGACGAAAGGGGGAAAAGTTGTGATGCGATGGGCATCGGTCTTGGAGCAATAAATGCGGCGACGAGTTGGTAAAAAGATAAGAAGAGCTCGGTCAAGGAAGACTCGGCCAAGGATCAAAGGGCGACATCGATCATCCCCACCAAGTGGGCGACATCGAGTGACGAGATAGCGAAGAAGACATCACTCGGCTTTGACGTCCCCGACCCGAACAAATAAGAACATCGGTGAGACATCGGCCCGATCACCCGAGAGGAACATCGAGGAAGCTACGCTGAGCCTAACATCATAGTAATCGATGTATCATCACTTGTAACTATAAATAGAGACCATGTAGAGAGGTAGAACTCAAGTAAGTAGTGAGGAAAGAGAGCATACTCATAGCATTGAGAGAGAAAACACCCGTCTTGTAACCTTGAATCGAGTAATAAGATCATCCTGTAACCCCGTGGGACGTAGGTAATCATGCCGAACCACGTATATCTCAAATGTTCCCTACTTTCCTTGTTTGTTTTGCTTCTTTGCGTGCATACTTAATTACCTTTGGACGTAGAAGTAGGATTTTCTACATCTACAATGAGGATTCAGGAACCAAAGAACACGTACAAAAACCAAACAAAAAAAATTCTGCTTGTTTTTATTCATCTTGAATTGGACAAGACCTATTGATAGTTTTTTATGATTTGAATCATCTGATATTTTTTAAACTCTGTATAAATCCATAATGAAAATGAACTGATCAACTGATAATTTTGGTAGAACCGACGGGTCAAAACAGTTACCAACTCGGCCAGTTATGCACCAACAAATATGAAAGGTTGCCTCGAACAGTATTGAAATTTCAAAGTCGACTAAGTGCGGTTTGGTGTTTGGTTTTGCCCAAAACCGGTCCAGACCGTCCGTTGTTCACCCCTAGAACTTCGGAATGAATTTCGTGAGGAGATACAGCATCCATAAACTCTGCATCATTTTCAAGTGCACTCATTGATTCAGGCGGAAGACAAATCTCAAGCATCACACTCCTTATCCCTGTTAGACCACGGTATGCTGTCACCTTCCCGTCGAATTTATTAGCAGATCCACTACGTGCAGCCACTGCCATTCCCAGTCCAAAATCACAACCGTAAACGTCAAATTTAGGTGAACCTCCCATCATTACACTAGCCGCATCTAACGAAGGCCCCATCTGGAGTATATATGGTTTCCTCATCCATTCCTCTCTCGATTCTCGGATTTTCTCATCGGTATACTCCTCTACAGCCTCGTGCAAAAGCATGGCTGCCCATCCAATACCATGCTCTAATAGCTCCCCAACAGTAGTACTCCCACAAACAGTTCGAGCGCAATTACCAAAGTAGTTCTCAGAAATAGGTGGATTCATTCTCAATCTATTGTCACTTACCAACCTGCATTCTGTTTTTCTGTCAGAAGTAAAACGGCGTGCTCTTGTTATTGACTTCCATACAAGAGCACTTAAGGCTTGAAAAGAAGAGATTTGAGTATGTTTTGTGTCGCATTCTTCATTGGCTTGAGCTTTGAGTTTCGCCAATGATTCTTCAGTGAAATGGAACATTCTTTCTCTGAGAAGTGGTCGTTCATATCGTTCGATGAATTCTTTATGATGAGAGAATGGAAGGTTGATGAGGGTTGGATCTTCCATAAACCAGCGTTTAGTTATAGGTAGGCTAGAAATACTGCACTCAATATGTTGATCAACTGCTTCTTTGCTAGCTTTTCTTAGTTTCCTATTGGTTTCTGCGAGCGCATTGAAGAATTTCCAGAAAGAAGTCCCATCACCTATAACATGGTTAAAACTGCAGCCCACAAAAATGCCATCCAATAACTCTGTCACCTGTACTCCTAACAAAGGCTTGGTGTGTCCATCATGGCAATTGGCTCCCTCTAGAGCAAAAAATGATTGGATGATTTGGGGTACGTCAACTGGGGTAAGAATATCCATCATACTTATGTCTGCAGCAGCATGAATGAACTCAGCTCCTACGGAGTCATTGCTGCAGTCTACGTAAATCCCATAAAATGGTTGATTTTCTTGCTGTTTAGTCACCATACGACCTGATAGAGGGTAGAAATCAGTTAATGTGATAGACATGGAATGTTTAAGTTGATCGATGAAGGTAACGGTTGGGTTTGGATCTTCCATTGAAGGTGTGGGTTTCCGATAAAGAAGACCGATTTGAATGTAATGTAAATTGAAAAGGGGTAGATCCCATGGAGTTAAATAATGTGGTTGTTCTGATTCTTCTAAGACTTGGTGAGGTTTGATGGTGCATTTTGAGATCTGTCGAACAACATTTTTACTAGTTTGTTGATTCATTTGGTTTAAATGAAATGTAATTAGTAATGAGATATGTTGGTCTAGGACATGCTCCTTTTTATACACCTAAAATGAAATAAAATTAATTGCTTGAAAGGAAAACTATAACCAAGAATTAATATCCCTTTAAATGAAAAAACGTGCATTTAATTTATAGAGAATAAATGGATATAAATAAGTCTTTGGATACGAAGTTAAACCAGATTTTGTAGGACACGGTACGTGCACGTTATTTTCTGCATAAAAGCTCAAGAACGGCTGAAATTGTACAGCTGTGGGACATGGGTTGATCCAGCTACTGGCTGATCCTCAAGTTCGCGAGTTCTTGTGGCAGCTGCAGTACTTGTTGTTCTTCTTGCATGAGTTGCATTAAATTTCCTAGCCCTAGTTGTTCGATGGACGATTTCTCCACATTTTCGCGTATCATCTGTTGTACGAGTTCTTGTGGCAGTTGTACTTGTCGTTCTTCTTGTATGAGTTGCACTCCTAGCTCTAGTTGTTCGTAAAGAAATTTCTTCACACGTTCATGTATCATCCGTTGCTTGTTAAGCAAGATATTCATATGTTCGTCTTTGGAAATTTGTGGACCATCTTTTTGGTTGAAAATTTGTATTTGGTTGTACATGTCCTGTAGCTGCTCTCTTAGATCGGAAATTAGCTGTTCCCCAGATGAAACTCCAGAAGTTGACATTACTGACGTACGCTGCTCCAGTCTGCAAAAGAAAAAGAACACAAACCCTAGTTATGGAACATGCATGAATCATGATGATAATTGAAAATTCTTTTAACAAATCATAAGATTACGGTACAAAGAAGTTCGCTAACAAGAGTTGAATAAAAGTGAATTTTCATACCAATGGTTTAGGCCGAGAATGGTTTTGGAACTTGGCGGTGGATAACTGATCCTTGTTTCGCCGATTCTCTCTAGTTTATATATACGTGATCAAAATTTTCTTTATTATTTTTTCTTCTTCTAAAAGGAAATATTTTGCTTTACAATATATGATCTTGACTTATGAATCACGTTACCAGCTGTTCAACATAAGGCACCCCGACAAAATATGGCAATATTCTGTAAGATTTGTTAGTTGTCACCAATGAACTGATATGCCAACCTTGCCCGAAGTGATTTAAGATCCCTTAGCAAATTGTCAACAAGGGGCGGTGGCGCAGTTGGCTAGCGCGTAGGTCTCATAGCTATATATAGAGTGATCCTGAGGTCGAGAGTTCGAGCCTCTCTCGCCCCATTAACTTTTTTACCGATCGATCGGAAATAAATTCCGATAAAAAAAGTTGGTGGACAATAATTTTTTTATTCTTCACCCAATTGTTTGTTTTACAGCTGAGTTTTTACTTACGTGAGTTGTAAGAGTCCGTTTGCTGTGTCAATTTTGCTATTTGCTTAGGCTTTCCTGTTTCATAACATTGTGAGATAATGCTGGTTACGCAATATCATCCTCTGTAGTGGTCTTGTAGTGTTGTTTGTTCCTCGCTTATTTGTAACGAATTTGCAGATGGAGAGAAAACTAACATGGATATCGAATGTAGGAGCAGAAAATATGTAACAGAGACGTGTCGAGAGATCTAGGCGGGAAAGCTTAGTTAGATACAATCGTTTGTAGGAAATAAGACCTTGCTAGCTCTTATCCTAACTAGTCAGCCCTAAGGGCGTTATTGTAACTCGTGTACATCCTTACCCCCTTTATAAGGGAAAGAGAAAGATGTTAGGAGGGGGCTCTCTTCTTCTTCCACAACCGAGAGCATAAAAAGAGCTCTATTCCCTTTAATGGAGTTTATATGTAACACTTCCGATCATAGTGAAACCCGTGGATGTAGGCTTCATTAATGGCCGAACCACGTAAAAAACCCTTGTGTTCACGTTTACTTTGATGCACTTTGCTTCTCACTTGTGGGTAGATCATTATCTTGGGTGTTAGAATTTATTGGGTGTGGTTGTTATATTTTTAGCAACTACATTCTGGCGCCGACTAAGGGGACCGAGAGTCTCAAATCTGTAGTTTTTAGCTTGGAAGTACTGGTTCCAGTGAAGTTAGTACTGATCTACCAAGCTAGAGACCCAGGCGTGAGGGGTAAATGTGTAACCTTGCGGTAAAACGTGATCTTCACACCATAAACA
Source organism: Papaver armeniacum (assembly GCA_023531295.1). Classification (NCBI taxonomy): domain Eukaryota; kingdom Viridiplantae; phylum Streptophyta; class Magnoliopsida; order Ranunculales; family Papaveraceae; genus Papaver; species Papaver armeniacum. The sequence continues at coordinate 313,505 of JAJJWW010009134.1, read as the reverse complement.
ACAAGAACGGTGAGGTCTCGTGTGTGTAAACCAGAGAAAGCTTCAACAAAATCAGAAACAGGGATACTTCGCCGGAAAACAAAGCTGAAGCAGGAAGAATCTTCTTCTCATCTATCCCTTATCTTGTCTGTTAACACTTGAATCAAAAAGTTCTGAGCACAAGTTTTAAAAGGAAAAACTTTCTATGAAAACTAGGGTTTATTCTTGAGCAAAAATTGGATTTTCTTTCAAACCTTTTACTCGATTTACTTTTTGGTGTGGGATTTCTTCATGTGAGCTCGTTTATAAAACCCAATCAAAGTTATTTTGAAAATATTGACTAACGAAATCTTTAATTGATTTGGGGGATTTTCTGATTTATCTCTTCTCGACTATTCACCCAATTGATTTGTTGGTGCAGTGATTCTCTTAACAAATCATCGGGAGTTACAAGAAGGTGAAATTCGTGAAGTCATCAGCAATTCAATCGGGTCTCATCAACTGGATTTCGAACGGATCGTCAAGAAAAAAAAAAAGCGCCACAATCGAACAAGGCTTTTATCGGCTTGTTCGAGATCATCATCATTTCACCTCGGACGATTCCGAGCATAAACCACCATCAACATCGGGCTCCGGCTACTCCACCAGAATGCATCTCGGGCTTGGTCACAAGAGTCAAACTCGGGATTATATCGAATTATGTCCTCTAAGTGATTAAAATTTGTGGAATCACAATCAAGCTAATCGAGTCTCGGCACTCAACTTCATCGAGACCAAACGTTACAGTTCAACCAAATATTGGTTGTTTTAATCATGTCGATTCATAGCATCAATCTCGGGTCTAGCCATCCCTGGGAATTGCAGCAACTCAGCTTCGTTTAATTCAACATCGGGGCTAATCAGTTCACTTACTCGGATCAAAATCATCTCGGGCCAGATCATATCGGGCAGGTACGTACTCGAGTAACGGATCGTATCGGCCATTCGCCTGCAACACTTAGCTCGGGTCAGTTCATTGTATGTCGGGAAAGGTGAACCATATCGGACAGAGCAGTCACTTCAGATCTACTCGGGAAGATTACAATTGACTTCGCTCCGAACTCGGCTCGGGAAAATTGAGTCGGCTCGTTCGTTCGAATAGCACACCTTTATCGGGAGATTCATATATAACGGGGAACATTCTTAACTCCTTAATCCTCATTCTCAAGTTATTTTGATGAATGTTATCTAAAAATCTTCCCCAAGTAGCTCTGGTGAAAGATTGATTGGCCTAGTCAAGCTGCGGCCCACCTAAGAAAGCAAGAATAGTTTTGTTCCGGTGTTTGAGAAAGCAAGTCCGATACGTTTGGCATGCAAATATGATTACCTTTACCACTGTAGCCATGAATTAGAAGTTTTCAAGCTCGGCTTGGTACCTAGTCACTGTAAGACACCATTGAACGGAAATATGAGAAATATTTTGGGAGACAATGATGCCTCGTTATATAGTTTAGGAAGAGACCAACCGCGGTTGACCATGTTTATTCACTATGAACTTGAGCCTTTCATTTGAGTAATCGCGTTACAACACAATCGAGCCCTGAAATTACATTTGACTTGGCTCATCAATCCTAACTGCTAGATCGTATCCTTAACCATCCGGATTGCCACGCGTGCTCAATTCTTAAGTGTAATGCCCGTTTACTTGAACATGATGCTTATCTCGTTCTTGATATTGTTGTGTTGTTAGAGTTATATCTCAACCATAATATTTACAATAATGACATTTAAAAGGGGTCATGTAGTTTTTGCATCGTCCGAATTGAAAGTCGCGAGCGCATAAATCCAATCCAGAGTATCGGTTGAGAAGCAAAACGATTTTGGCGCAAGAATGCCAAAGGGTAGGAAGCTTTGCTCATAGAGACGAAACAATCATCTCCGACCAAGCCGCCTTGGAAGTGCGAGTCATGTCGTAATGTGTAGCTGATACCTATCCTCAACCATCAAGAATGAAAGCTAAGTACCGTCACTCTTAAACACTTAGCTCATCACAGTACATATAACATCTGAATTCATTTGTCACGATAGTTTAAACCTTCAAATGCTAGTGAATAATCCAAACCAGATTTTGTTTAATGATTGTTAAAACCCCCCTGCCAAAAGTTATTTCAAAGACATTAAGTGATAAAACTCTTGCCTGGGTTCGGAGGGCCTTGAGATCATGTCATCCGCGATAACCTGCTTTGGATGCTTTGAATAGGTAATTTGGCTTAAGTTTACCTCGGATACTCACTCGCGACTTCTTGTTGCGAGAAAATGATGAAGGAAGTGAAATTTCCTTAGTTATAAGTTGAACCTCTAGCAAAATCAGCTTGGGAAGATAATTTGTTATGAATAACCACTTTGGATCACCGTCTCGGACCAAAATCACTTATGCACTCCTTTGTATAACCTTTAGCTCGGGTCTCACCAACTTCTCGGTCATTACCCCATATTGGGTGAAGAACTCGCACACATGATCAAATTGGACTCATACACGCTTTTTCGGATCACCACGAATCACTATCCCTATGTGATTTTCTCGGGAAGGCTCAAGATTTCATCTCCTAAGTCAACACCAGACATGACAACTCAACACACTGGAGAACTCGCTAGAATCATGTAATTGGAAGGGAACTACTACCCAATGGAGGATGTCAACCTCGGGGATAGTCACGAGTTTCGCAACACTAATCACTTGTTTGCCAAGGTCAAAGGGGATCGAAAGGCGATGTATAGCGTTAAGAGTTGTCACTTACCGAAACACGGGCCATGGCACCAGCCGGTGGAAATGAAAGCTAAGTGTCACCTTCCTCAAACTCTTAAATTCATTCAATACAATGCATATAACGAATTCATTCATTATGATACGTATATCATTCAAATGCTAGTGAGTCATCCAATCGTATTTTGTGTATAATTGTAAAAAAGCGCCCAAAATTACTTGAAAAAGCACCCACTTTTTGGCCTAATTTTGGCAAAAATAAATCACGTAGTTAGTAATACCTTTGTCGATTAGATTTGGAATGTGCTATCGGGCTTAAATTTTGCTTGAGCCTCGGTACTCACTTAATCAACTGGATATTGCAGAAAAATGATGATGGATCGTGTATTGACCCTTCGGTGAGATCATTTTGGAAGAACCTTGTTATGGACGATCACTTGAATCAACCATCTTGGAGTTAACCACACTAGTCCGCTCATGGAACATCACTTTGTCTAAGGAAGCTATCTTGGAGCAAATAGTCCAAATAGGTTATCACGTTTTACTCCCATCACATCGGGGCACATACGATCCTCTCGGATTCAGCCCGAGAAATATCTATGACCAAAGCACGTATCGGGACAAAGCAATATACCAAGTCGTACCCGCTCGTGTCGATCGCATCGGGACATCTCCATTCCATTTCGGGTCGTAGCGGTGAACATTTCCTCATTAATCAAATCGAGTTGATCATGTTTCGGTTAGCAAGGCTCATCACCTTACGAGCAACACATAAAAGGGAGAATCCTTTCCCTCTTGTCTCCTTTGATCTTTAATTGCGACAGTTTGAGTAACAAACTCTTGGGAAAGTTTGAGACGAATACATGAGTACAAATATAATGTTGTTTTTACGTCCTGCAATTACAACCATATTTACCACGATACACTTAGGTTCCTTAGCCTACCAAGAGCTTTAGATGAATTAACAAAATGATCTTCTGTCTCGAGCTTTAAATGGTTACGGGCTGACATATTTAGTAGCGTGCTACGTTTAGTAAAATCGTTAAGAACCCGACGCCATTCTTATATATATTTTTCCGTCTCGCTGTGCATTCGTGAATATGTCCGCGAAATAATGGCACTTAGACAAGATGACTTCCTATGCCATACGGTGTTGCATTTTGTTTTAATATGTTATCACCCGCTGCAGCGTAACAATAACAATCTTTGTTAAAATTGAAGCAGGATGCCTGACTATCGTCTAGTATTCTTTGTAATTTCTAACTGTGGCTGAACATCCCAGGTACTGGTTGAAACCACGCGAGCGGATCCGACGGGGAACCTTGAGCATAGTGAATTTCGATTCTCGCATTGCAATCAATTCTCTTACCATGCAAACAAAGAGCTAAGCATTTCTCATCTCAGGAATTTTATCTGGCGTGTCAGAATTAATTTGAATGATGATGCAAATATGGTTTTTCAAGTCTCGAATTCGTATTTTTGAATGCTTAGCCTTATAGAGTTGCACACGCCACAACTTAGCATGATGTGTCGTCATACACAGGTCAAATTCTTTTCATCGTATAACATGTTATGCCTAAATAACCTGGGGGACGCCTTAGGTTGTTAATGTGATGTAAATTAACACGGGTCATTTCGTGCTCGGGTCGTCAAACGGAACGATCCGAGGTGATCTAAGAGACCTGGACGGAGCCAGGATCTATGCGTCTAATGGTCGTTTCGAACCCGGGGCGATGGCATTGTGCAAGTGCCTATGACTTACACTAAGACGGGCTATTCGAACTCGGGGCGACGGCAGTGTGCAAGTGCCGAGGTAGCCTTAGGGCCCTGGTGGTTGGAAGCCAGTGGCCGATTGTCGAGGCATGAGTACTCGACAGTCGAGCGTACAACATTGCTCCCACGCGCAAGTGGCCGAAATCACTTGCCCAAGATAGTTAATTGATAACTTCTTGGGGTATCGGGCCAATAGAATTTAGGAATGACCAAATACCCTACCACTAGATCAAAATGACGGTGATGAGATACCTCAATCGGGACATGGCATTGGGCCCGATGACCCTCCCTGTTGAGAGTGTTCGACAGATATGGAATATTAACTAATGCCTACTTTGAGATGATTAATATTGCGGGGAAACGTGTATGCTAAGACTATGAACGGTCATGCATAACTTTGGCGATGGGTGAACTTTGGCAAAGGACTTCACTTGTCAAGGGCGGGTGGTACTTGAATGGTTCATTGGGAAACAACACCAATGAGGTCACCCACAGGGGCACGAGATGTATGTCGGTATCGGGGGCAACACAATGGCGGACGGACTGCGGGTTATCGGCGTGTGAAACTTGACTAGCGTGCATACATCAAAGTTCGCGAGTCGGCTGCGGCACTAGCGAGAAATAGCGATGGAAATCCAAACTAAAGGAGCCAACGACGTCACGAGAGTCCCCCGAGTTTATGAATCATACTAAAGGTCTGCCACAACAAATTAACCGTGCCGTATCGACATCTCTAGCGCGAGACGAACCGTACCGTATCGACATCTCTGGCGACAACGAAGGTCACGAACAATGACACGGTTAAGTTACAAGGCGAATGATACGGACTTCATCGGCGACAACGAGCCAAGGCGGGGGCATGATTGTTGTCTCGAGACTACACAAATGAATAGGGGCAAGTACGCTAGCTAGGATGAAGTGATTGTATTCCTTTGCACAGTCCCTTCAACAAAAATCGATAATCACAAGATTGATACAAGAAAAATGCTTTGGAGGACCGACACGAGAACACCCTCATCGTTTGAAGCAAACCGAGGATGCTAAGACTCATCGGGCGATTAGCAAAAAGCTAAGTACCATCTACCACGATAAATCGTCCTATTGTGTATTTCACTTGTTGATTCATTCACATAACCATAACGACCACAATAAATGGACACTGGACAATTTGACATGCCACACTAATAGCTTCAATTAGCCCCGCATGTCTTTCTCTGTGGATACATGATGTATCACGAGCATGCCTAGCAAACAATATTGCGAGAACCAAGAAAAGATCGTTCACATCCTTACAATTGCATAATAACATGCTTGGCCGTAGAAATGCTACATATAGAATACGGTCTCTTTCGTAACATTTTCCGAGTTTAAATGCAAGCTTCTCGGGGCTTATCACGAACCTTGTGCATGGTAGTTAAGACGGAAAACCTTTGACAATAGAGACAAGAAGGGGTGCAAAACCTCTGACTTTGTATTGCTCTCTCATTTTGAACTTTATCAACCAATTACACGACTTGATTTAACTCCATGAAATCATCTTTGAAACATTGAACGTGGATAGTAATCCGCTCTGTTCTAATCTGTGGACAATTTGTTGTGTCTTTGTCGATTGATTCGCTGTGATGCTTATGCCGATATCACAGTTTTTGAATGTGTATCATAAAAGGTGCTTGAGGTATAGCAAGTGCCACTTCCTCTCATGAATAGCAGGTAGCCTCGTTCTATAAAGAGCTCCAAAACGATGATTGGACAAGAACTCGCGACAAGTGAACCGGACAAAGTTTGAGCATTGACTACCAAGGCGTGATCGCGAAAGCCGAACATGATGAGCGCATGACCAGATCGTCAAGGGTCTAGTCAGTTCAGTAATGCTTCATATACTTCAGAAAAGAAAACTATCAAGCATCTCGAAGCGAGCTCCAACAACTACCAAGGGAGATAGATAGTTCGGGGCAAAGGTCATGATCCACAGCTGTTAGCGAGGCTAGTCAGTACGATCCTACAACAACGAGTTACAAGGAATACCACGGCACGACGACAACAACCAGCCACCTTTGAGTCAAGAGTTGCTTTGGAACTTCGCATAAGAATAGGGGCAAGTATGTATCTTGCTACACGGTTGTATTCTTCCTCGGTTCCTTGAATGAAGATAGAGCCGTGAAGCTCACCGCAAGGTTCACCAATCACACCATTAAGTCGATGTTATCAATCGGCTGACAAAGGATCGGACTTCGTATTAGGAAAGGGAATTTAGTCGGATAGAGGAAAGCGATCCAACATCGAAATTTGCAAGAAGAATACACCATCGAAAGCAACGACGATGCAACAATATTTTTCAACGCGATCACAACAACTAGTCACCAAGGCCAAACCCAGTTGAATAGTATCTTCGAATCATGAACCATCCGTATTCAGCTGTCTCGAATTCAACCCATTAAGACATTCTAGACACCAACACCATCTTGAGCAAGTGTAAAAACAGTTGTACCGAAGAGAACTGCTACCATCCAAGAATTTCAACTCCAGATGCAAGCTTAAACCGAGCCAGACGTACACCCAAGAATTTCAAATCAACCCAAAGTGGATAATTCTTATAAGAAGAGACACTTGATTCCGAGTCGATCATCTATAACAGCGCGATTTGAACTCATCTACAACATCGAGAAAGACAGAGCCGAGTAAAGAGGAAATAAGAACGCGACATCGGCCACAATTAAAACGTAGGAACCAATCAGGAAGTACAACAAGATCGAAACCGGAGACAATGAAGTACCTAGTCGGGAGGCTTGCTACTAAGAAGCCCAGGTTCAGACAACTCGCAGCCCAGCGAAAAGCCCAAGTCGCTACAAATTGATAGTCCAATAACAACCAGTTCGGATAACGCACAGAGAATCATCACCAAGCCAAGACCCGAAGTGAAGGTACCGAGAGCGAAACATCAACAGCAGCGCAGACGCAGTATTTTCTTAAGGATTGCTCTTCGAACAAACCTCAAGAAAAGGGGCATAAATGTAGGAGCAGAAAATATGTAACAGAGACGTGTCGAGAGATCTAGGCAGAAGTAGCTTAGTTAGATACAATCGTTTGTAGGAAATAAGACCTTGCTAGCTCTTATCCTAACTAGTCAGCCCTAAGGGCGTTATTGTAACTCGTGTACATCCTTACCCCCTTTATAAGGGAAAGAGAAAGATGTTAGGAGGGGGCTCTCTTCTTCTTCCACAACCGAGAGCATAAAAAGAGCTCTATTCCCTTTAATGGAGTTTATATGTAACACTTCCGATCATAGTGAAACCCGTGGATGTAGGCTTCATTAATGGCCGAACCACGTAAAAAACCCTTGTGTTCACGTTTACTTTGATGCACTTTGCTTCTCACTTGTGGGTAGATCATTATCTTGGGTGTTAGAATTTATTGGGCGTGGTTGTTATATTTTTAGCAACTACATCGAAGATGGAGCTTCAGAGGAGAATATGGCAACTAAGAGGAAGAAAAAGGAGAAGCGCAAGTCTCAGGAGGATGGAGTCGAATCAGAGCAGAACGGCGGTATTCATATTGCCATTGAAGTGAAGAAGAAAAAGGATTCTATAAGCAAAAATGATGTTTAAGTAAGTTTATTAAAAAAATCTTAGTAGTATCTTTTTTGTCGGTAAGTTAGAGGTGTTTTGTCAAGCACTGCATGCGGTTTGGTATTAGGCTTTTGTTAGTCAGACTATCTTTTGAATTGACCAAAGAGCATGGGGTCAAATTAGAGCAGAAGGACGGTATTGAAACGAAGTGAAGGTTCTACACAAAGATGAAGCCATTAAAGAACAAATTCCGCCCATTCATTCAACAACATGTGCAAAGGCTGCCTACAACTCGTAGACGCAAACCAGTAGCAGATGAAACTTATGTTTGTCCACATTCAAAGATAGAAGTTAATCCAGAACTTGGTGAAGATCTTCTAAAAATTTCTGAGAGACGAAACGCTGATGAAACCCATGATTCTTTGTTTTTGCATACACAGCTGCAGAGGGGCATTGTAGGTCGCCACTCATAGATTAAAGGCTGCTGATATGGTTTGTCCTTGGATTAGCAAAATCCTAATGTTGAGATGTTCTAGAAGCTGACAAATCGTGCCAGATTTTGGTGCAATGAATGCAGTGGATGATGCTCAAAGCAGAAGTAATAACTAGTAAACATGTCCAGTAATTGATACTGCTTACAACAACTGAAAGCCGTAACACAAATGTTATTATTCAGCTAAATAATTATCATTGGAGTCATAATTTTCTTTTGTTTCTGTTCATCTTGTTGGCTTGGACTGAACCCTGTGGAAAAACTAGCCTAGCTAATCAAACACAGGGTGAATTTCTTGAGGAGATACGACATCCATAAACTCAAGTGCACTCATTGATTCAGGCAAACCTGAAGCATCACACTCTCTCTTCTTTGGAAACGTTATGAAGTTAAGCAAGACACAACACATGCACATAATTTACAGCACTGCTTCCACTGCATAAGCTCAATAACTATACCATACTGATTGAAATTGTACGACATGAACAAGTAAAAAATCCAGACCCCAAAAAACAAACTTAGAACCAACAACCCTGAAGCTAGCTAGCTAGAATCATAATTATTGAAGATAAAACAATAAAGACATATGTAAGCACCTTCAGCCTTAATCACAGGGGAAGAAGGATTAGGTAAACTATCCAGCAAGCAGCAGCTATGGGTTGATCCTCAATTTTTCAAGTTCTTGCGGCAGCCATACTTGCTGATCTATTTGCTGCACCTTTTGCAAGAGTTTTATATATAGCTCTATTCGTTCGTTGAAGTATTTCTCCACGCGTTCATACATCATCCGAAGCTCGTTCTTACCATCTCCAGCAGCCGGAATTTGTTGTTTTTGAATTTGCAATTGGTTCTTTAGTTCTTGCATTTGTTCGATTCCTTTGTAAATTATCCCTGGTATGTCTTCTCGAGATGAAACCTCAGAAGTTGACATTAGTGATGCTGCTTCAGTCTGCAAAAGAAAAAGAACACAAACCGTAGCTAGTTATGGACATGCATGATGATAATTGAAAATGCTTCTAACAAATCAAAATTCTAGATTACGGTACAAAGAAGATCGCCGACAAGAATTGAATAAAAGTGAATTTTCATACCAGTGGTTGAGGCCGAGAATATTTTTTTTGGAACTTGGCAGTGGATAATTGATCCTTGTGTAGCCGATTCTCTCTAGTTTATATATTTTGAGATACATGATCAAAAGTCGCAAGTTTCCTTATTACATTTTCTTCTTCCAAAAGGAAATCTTTGGCATATACCGGTATACCTTATCGTTATCAACTGGCACCCCGACATGATATGACAATATTATGCACATGAAATTGCTTGACAATGCAATTAGTCAGTAGATTAGGTTACACATCAGAAATCCCTTTATGTCTACAAGAACAAGAAACCTAGTAGAATTTATACAACCGTTCCAGCAGCAGCACTGGCGGAACTAGAAAACTCGTATGCGAATGATTTGACAAGTTTTTTACACCGGGCTTGAGTCTATATTTTAAGGAAGAGAATGCTAGATTGTAGTTCCGCCCCTGAGCTGCGGCCAATGCCATCACGCTCGACCCTATTGAGAGGGCGCGGATCCTCTGTGCCCAAAGTTGTCTCTGTTCCTCTGTTCCAACTTCCTAAAGAGCGCCACGTGTTATCAGCAGTTACTACGGTATCTCACTCCGTTATCTTTTCCTTTCTTTCCTAAGTGTGAAACTTTTAAAACAAATAAGAGGAAATTAGTTGTCCATCTTCCTCATCCTCTTCCCCGTCGTATCAAAATACAGTCGTTAATCACTTAAAATCTCCATTCCTGAATTAATAAGTTATAATCAGAGGAAAAAAAAAAACAAATCTAATGAACCCATCGTTAACAAAGAACCTACATTTTCAGAACCATTATGATCTATGCTCAAATCAAATTTTAAAAGGATTTAATCGATAAATCTCTCAAGCCAATTAATTGGAGAATTAATTCATATTTTAATGTTTGTGATGAACATCTATGATTTTATTAAAATTGATTCTCTTCCATGACCATCAGTATTCATACCGTTACACTATTGAAATCTTTTGTTGTTGCGAAAGAAGAATCAAACATCTAAGGACTTGACAAGAGATGTATCATATTACTCTTTAACGGATTTGGCTCTCACAGACATGAATCTAATCGTCATCTCCTTAAAGAATACAGTCAAAACCCAATTTCAGATTTTCACTCCACCCTAGGTACCAACAAATTTATTTTTCCTTCAAGAAATTCTCATAGATTATTATTATTAAAACGGTACCGTTTTTCTGATTCGTAACTAGATTTAACAAATTCAATTTCAGGTTAAGATATTTAGAAAAAAGAGATGAAACATGTAGCTAACGGCGTTATGCACTACAAACAATAAATAAATACAATGAGACACGTGGCGTTCAATAATAGGGTGGCACAGAGGAACATACAGTTTTGGGAACAGAGGATCCTCAGCCCTATTGAGAAGCCAAGGCTATTTATTGAAGGCTATTATTGGGGCGTCATACTTCATTAGAGGGGCTTCACTTGGATTCTTAGTGTCCAAAAAGGTGGTTATGGGATATCCTAACACCAAAACAATATGTCTAGATTACCCTTGAACTAAAATAAAAACTTAAAAACCTAATCTTTTCTATTCTAATTCAAGAAAAAAAACTGCTCTTCTTCATCTTTCTCTTCCTCTCCTCCACAATAACTTCAATTTCAATTCAATTCACTTCATCGTTTTCGATTAATCGGCGATTCGGAAACTCAACATCGTCGGATTGAAATCTCTACTAAAGATAAAGAAGAAGCAAACTGATTCCAGTGATGGGAATCAACATCTCAATCAACCACCAGACCAAAATCTTCATCCTCAACAACCGATTCAAGCAACTGAAGAATCATAATTTCAAACTCCTCAACAACAACCCATGGTGTATCTTAGGTAATAATCGAACAAATCCATCTTTGTTTGCTTGTTTTTGTGCTTAAAATTTGTTAGATTGAATGAAATCGAAGTAAAATTAGGTTTCAGTTACATTTCTGCTCGTGTTACGTCTGGGTTCGGATCTAGGTTTCTAGACGTAAAATTTGAATATGAAGAACTTACGTCTAGGTTCGGGTTGAATTCAACCGTAAAATAGGATTTGCATGTTGTCTTATGTCTAGGTTTAGTTGAATTCAAACCGTAAAATTGGATTTACGTCTAGGTTTAGTTTGAATCAAACCGTAAGATGTAGTCTTACGTCTAGGTTATTTCATTGAATTTTCCTTTTCTAAACCTAGCCGTAATTTTCGGGTTTACGGTTTGTTTTTCTATAAGATCAACCTGGACGTAATTATTCATATATGTTTGAAGAAATTTCAGATTTTGGTTTACGTCTAGGTTTGTTAACTAAATTTCCAGACGTAATTGTCTACGGTTTGGTTCTCTATATGGCAAACCTAGACGTAATTTTTCCTGTATCTTTCAAAAAATCTTCAAGTTTGATTACGTCTAGGTTGGATGACTGAAATTTCCAACCGTAATTGTTTACAGCTAGGTTCGATTCTGTTTTACTCTAGGATAACCTAGACGTAATTTATCTTGAATATTAATTTTTTTTTTTTTTTGTAGATTGGCTTGTGTAGTTTCAATACTGATTGTATAAGTGGGATTTCTTGTAATTTGCAGGAATCCTGATAGAGTAAAGCATAAGAAGAAGAGAGGAAATGATTTAACACCAAAAGAAACTCCTACACCTCGTCATGAGATTCATTGTGGGGTAGATTATAGAGGTCTCCACAAGGATGCTAAGAAGAAGAAGGATATGATTCAAAGAAGTAGCTCAACATGTCCTGAAGCACCTCAAGAGGAAGATAATGTTTTCCAAGGTCTAGAAATTGAAGGGGATCAATTAAAACTACCGGTGATATCGGGAGGTACACTTGTGATTAGGGATACACCAAATCAACAAGAAGAAGAACAATTTGTTGTTGAAAGGCAAAGGGAAACAAGTTGTTGTTGCTTCACCTGAAGCTACACCTGAACCTCAAGTGAAGGAAAAGAAGCCGAGGAAGAAACCTTCACCAAAAGGCAAGCATATTCCTAAAGGCAGTAATTTGTTGCCTAAGAAGAAGAATGGTGCACTTTGGGGTGAGGCGCCCGATAAATCTGAGGTTTTATTTGGTTATCCATATTCATGGGCTGCTAAGGTTTGCGAAAGCAGGGTAATAGTCTCAAACTTTCTCTTATTTTGCATGATTTTGTTCAACTTGATATATTGTTTATTTGGTATAATTTAGAAATTTAACAAATTTGTTGTTTATACATTCTTCGTAGGATCATGAAATTGCGGTAAAGAAAATGAAACATCAAAAGGCTGCTCATTGGCCGTTAGGTGAAGAATGTGAAGCGATTCATGATATTTTATTGGATTCAGGGTTAGGTCATGGAATTCTATACCATCAACATGAGTTTGATTCTATTATTGCAAGTGCCTTTAGAGAGCGATATTGGCTAGAAACCGATACTTTTCATTTCCCATTCGGCAAGATGACAATAACGCCAGATGATGCGAAGCAAATCTTGGACTTAAACATTGAAGCAAAAGTTGTTTCCGAAGGTTTTGATAACAACATGAGTTGGACATATCTTTATTCTCTTGTCAAAGACACACTTGGATGTGAGCCATTGAGACGGAGAAACAGTTTAAGTGGGATGGTGGAGATAAACCAAGTGAAGCAAGAAGGTCCATCTATACCTGTCAAAAAGATACTATTGAAGAATCTGAAAGATATGTTTGGAGGAACACATAAGGCTGTAGTAGAACGTAAGGAGGTGATAGATGAAACAAGAGTTCGTCATACAACCAACGCGTTCCTATTGCATGCCCTTGGTACCATATTCTTTCCTGATAACTCGGGGAATCGAGTTAATGCTCACTATCTGCAATGGTTAAAAGATATCAAGGACACCAAAAAGTATGCTTGGGGCACCGTCACCCTTGCTTATTTACTTGATAGTTTTCGAAGAGCTTCGAGGGTTGGAGCCACTGAACTTGCTGGGAATGTTGGTCTTTTTCAGGTAATTTGTCTTTTCTTTTTTTGTTATACATATCTTTTCTTTTTTTGTTATATATATATATTCTTATTATGTTTATATATAATTTGGTAGGCATGAGTATATGACCACTTTCCGAGCATGAGACCTCCTACGACTTGGTCAGATGATGAAATTGGTCGTCCTACAGGAAAAAAGTTTGTATTCACTGGTACCCAAGTAAAGCACAAAGAAGAGAAGATAAATTTTTTAAGGTTGCAATTGGATGCTCTCACCGTTGAAGATGTGATATTTGATCCTTACATAGATCTAAAGAAAGATAAGTTTGGAGAAGAGATTGATCATCGTGTTTTTTCAAGTTTGGAATCCTACAACGGGCCTTTGTTTCATCCTCATAGGTACGTAATGGGCAATCCACGTCGAGTTCTCCTCCAATATGGTTGTATACAAGAAAAAGTCACTCAAGAATCGTTCAAATTATTGTCTAGTAATTCTTACGTAAACTACAGCCCAGAGCCAAGTATTGATGTTTGGAACGATCGCAATAATGCACAATACCAAATCCATATGAAGGAGCTCATTCCTTCTCTAGGCACAAAGGAAGCCGAAGAAGGTTATTTGGAATAGTATTACCATTTCGGTCATCCTCATGTGATCAATAATGATCCGAAGCGGCGATATATATCCAAAAGGCTCTAGAAAAGAAGATGCGTGAAGCCGAGAAGAAAATTGTGCTTGATATGGATTGGAAGGCGCTATATTTCAAGACGGTAAGTAAAGTTGTTATTTATTATGATCCTTTTTTACATGTCTACTAATATGCTTCATGACGCTATATTTGTTTGTACTAATATGTTTGTTTCATTTTGATATGTAAAATAGAAAAAGAAATTCCTTCAATTGGCACTAACATTGACTCCATGCGTCAAAAAAGGTGAGGCCCTCACAAGTGCACAAGTAAAGGTTTTACAACAACAAATCAAAGACTTGCCTGATCCAAACAAGGATTACGAGAACTTAGGCACAAAGAGGAGTAGAGATGTGGGTACTAGTCAACGCCAGCCATCACCTAGTAGTTCTGAAACCAATGAAGAGGATATGCATGCTCATGGTCGGGGTCGGGGTCATGGTGGTCGTGACGGTCCTCGTACTCGAGGTGGTAACAAAGGTGGTAGCAAAAGAGGTCGTGGTCGTACTCGTAATGAGTAGAATTCTCCTAAAACTTTATCAATATCATAATTGTAGAAGACTATTTCATTTAGTTTCCTTTGGTTGTTTGTGTGGTTTGCTTACTTATGCAATGTAAGACGAATTAATGGTATTTTGTGTGGTTTGTTATGAACAAGTTTTAAGTTTGGATTATATTAGAATGAATTTTCAAGTTTGAAGTTGGATTATATTTGGTTTGAACCCTGAAAAACCTTAAAGTTTTAAGCCTTAAAATTGGTACTCAAGAAGAATTACGGTTAGGTTTGAACCCTGAAAAACCAAATTGTAACTAAGATATATGATATCAACTTGGATTACGGTTTAGTTTAGGAAAGACAGGACCCAACCGTAAATACTTCTGTGTACTCTAATTTCCCATGTCTATGACTACCAAAATACATATGACTCAATTATCACTTCTAGACAAAATCTTTTATTCCTAGTGAGTCATTCAAAATATTTTCACCACTCTTCACGAACATTTAGTCATCCTCATCATCGCTCATCAATGCAAATGAGACATTACTCCTCGACATTTGTAGTGCCTTCCAAAATTCAAGGCTTTCCTCGAATCTATTACACCAAGACTTGGACATTTCGTTACAATCGAATAATGTAGGTAATGGGCATCCTTCACTCATTTGGAGGCTGACTAAATGGTTTCCGTGCACGTAACCCATCACCACTCTTCTTGTTTTATCCGATTCTTCGTCAAATGGTACTCTTGTTGGTGCAAATGTGAAACTCAATGAATTCGAGATATAATGAACAACGCAATTGAATGCATTGGCGAGTAGTTGGTCGTTTATTGGCATGGACATCCAATACTCACTTGTCAAACATTTATTGCCATGTAACCGCTTTTCTCGTGCCACACACCTTTCGTTTAACACCGTCTCGGACTCGTCTTTTTCAAATCTCATCATGGGTATGTAATAATCTCAGTGCCCACGTAGTTTCATTAAACATTTTTGCCTTACATAGTCAACTTCTTGACAACCCCAATCTTTCGTGTCTTCATAGGGTCCAAGTTGATCCACAAAGACGTGGTAACCACAATTCCCATCTCCATCTACCTCATCCGTGGACTTAATATAGTCACGAACAAAGTCGGGGAAAAAAAGAAGGTAATTTTCATAGATGATATAATAATCCCGGGAATATCGACCCTCCTCATCTCTAGAGGGTGGTTTGTAAGTTGCGTTTGGAATACGAACCGTCCCCTTCCTTTCACTTGACGGAAATATTCTAACCATCAGACTTTTTCCTATATTTCTTGCTAATTGTTTAACACCGTCTCTATGACCAAGTCTTTTTCTTATGCTTTCTTGGAAGGGAACTTCGCAACCTTTTCCTTTAACTTCCCCATCTTTTGTTCCGCATGCTTTGGAACTGTTTCCTTTAACTTCCCCATCTTTTGTTCCGCATTCTTTGGAACCTTTTCCTTTAACTTACCCATCTTTTGTTCCGCGTTCTTTGGAAACTTTTCCTTTAACAACTTCAATTTTTTCTAGTTGTTTGGAACGAAAGTCCGACCTTTTCCTTTAAAATCAACTTTGCTTGTTGAACTTTCTTGAGAGGGAGGCTCAAGAACTTTTTCTTGTACATTTCTGATGAGTGCCAAATATTGCATATTTATACACCTTTTTATTGGCATTTAACTCATCTTTTGTGCTCAGAAATCAGATATTATCCCAGTTACGTATTTTCTTTGTTTTCAAGAATAAATATTTGTACTAATTAATTTTGTGTTTTTAGGTAGTGAATAAATCTCGGAGAAACTGAGGAGCCAAAAGAGCGAAGAATTGGAGTCAAGCGTCTATGGAGCAGAAAGCCGAAGCCCGCACGCGCATCAGTTGCAACCCAACAAGGAGCAACCCATTTACAAAACATGGGCTTGAGCTAGCCAAGACCCGACCCGATCCGAGCCCATCTCTTCCGAGCCGTGAGATCTCGCCCACCGCATCCAACACTCGCTACATCCCTCACATCATCGCTTGATACTCCCGCTCCACACCAATCCAGATCCGATCAATCCTGAGCCGTGAGATGTGACGCATCCGCATCCAACACTCGCTCCACCATTCGCATCGTCTTCTCGCTGCACCTGTTCAACATCGAATTTCCCTATCCCTATACCCATCGACCTAACCTCATTTCTTCCTCCTTCTTCTCTTTCTTCACCCAACAACTCGCAGAACCTATCCCCCTTCTCTCTCCCGACCATACCATGGCGTGAGCATTAGCCGCCGCCTCCATCTTCATCTCTTGTCGCCATCACCACTAGCTCCATCAGCCACCTTCACCGCCACCTCTAGTTTTAGTTATCTCTCGCCTAGCCTCTCTCGTAACCCTATAGGCTATGTAAGAGATAAATGGAACTAGGGTTTCGCGAGCAGAGGAAGCAAACATCAATCAAGAGCCGAATTGGACAAAGAGACGACAGATTCGGAGAGTATGGGCGATTGGGTACTCTTTATTTTCTCTTTTTGAAATAAATTAGGGTTTATGTTTGCATGTATAAATAGAAGTGAGTAGAGGATGTTAGAGCTTATGCCTGGGCTAGCCAGAGCACCACTTAGTGTTAATTTGTGTTTTATTGTATCTTAATTATGTTCTAATTTCCTTGACTAGGGTGTTGTTGAAACCCCTGATAATATGCTAAGTTATTCATCTTAAAGTTGTGTTCTTGTCATGCTTTATGGTTTTAGAAATATTGAACTAGCTAATTGAGCACATGAACCTGTGATAGAGTGTATCGTAAGAAGACACTCTATACTAGGGGGAGTGTGTGAGATTGGCCAATTCATATCCATGGTATTCTTCCCCGAATGAATCAAGAGTATAGTTTGATTAGGAATTGCCTTAAGATAGATCAATGTGGTGGATTCACCACCCTAGTGCTCTTTCCCTATTTGGTTACAACCTTTTGCACCTTAGTTTAGAGTCACAACTCCAACACCTCTGTCGTATCGACACTCAAACCTCAGTTGTATTACTTTCACTAGAAATCAGTAAGCAAAGCCTTAGAATCAATATAAGCCACACAAGTCTCTGTGGATCGACCCGTATTTGCCCAGTTCTACATAGTAGACACCGTGCACTTGCGGTTTAACATGTAGGCATCAAACTAAACATCTTAAATAGCCTAACAAGTTTTTGGCGCCGTTGCCGGGGACTTGGAGTGTGCCCTGTCGATTGTTGGCTTATCTTTACTGAATTTCCATTTCTCCCTGTATATACTCACATTGCATTATTATTTTTAGCCCTGTGTTAGTGTAACTTAGCTGTTCTCTCTTGTTTGCATCTTCACTGTTTTGCATCTTCCACCGTTAATCTCTTTTGTTTTCACTGTCATTCCATCTTGAAGAATGTAACTTAGCCGTTCTCTGTGCTGTCATTCCATCTCAATGCATCATTACCTTATTAGTGCAACTTAGTTATAATCATATTATTGTTAGTCAGTGCATTTATAGCTAAGCATCTCGTAAAATTAGCATGTTAAGTAATTACATTTCATCATCCCGATATATCAAGTAAATTGTATCAAACCCTCCCTCAGTCGGTCCAAGTAACCATTCACATCACTCTTTCATGTCAGAATTGGTCTCAGTTGTTTAAAATCAAGCTGGTGCTCCCCTGTCTTTGCTTTACCTTCACACTCCTAGGAACTAAAACTCTTTGTTGAGCTAGTAGGTACCCCCTGTGCTACTGTGGAGCAGCTGAAGCAAAACCAACCTTGAGGAGAACACAAAGGAGTTGAATCTGTAGAGTGCCTAAACCCAGTTAACACTGGTGGTATTGTCTTCTATCATTGCCCTGTTTGTATGATATTTGTATGATAACCTTGAATGCATGATAGTCCTGCTCCCTTGCTAGCCCCCGAAGTCAGCAAGTTTGAGCTTGCCGTGAATGAACCTTGTATAACTCCGAGTATAACATGTGCAAAGTGAAGTCAACCGAACCCAGTTGCCCTCTCACTTTACACCCTAGACTTCAACATACCGTACTGTTTGACCCCCGTAGTCGCTGAGCTTGAGTTTGTGCATACTCTAGTTTATCAACTTTTGTGCAACCCCGCCGACCAAGCCTGCCGATAATTAAATGAATGCTTGCCGAGAGTTGGTATCCATGTGCAAATCGCCAACCTTAGGCGAGCCCGGCTAATTGAACCCAAAGTCAGGTCTTTGCCAATCTACCCCCGTGTTGTGTGCTCTGTGTTATTCCGAGCACATAAACGGGCTAAGCTTAAACACGCCCCCGCCAAAGTCTGTCTTGAAATCATTTTTGAGAAGTTGTGCATCAGCTGTGCTATGCACTCTCCAAAGCACCCCTGTGTGCTAGAATTTGTGTCTGATTTTGTTGTGAATTATGTCTCACTGAAATTTGCACAAGATAAAGCTTAGCTGCACATAACCTCGTCTTTGTAAAATGTTCAATTTGTGAATCTGTGTGATACCTGTTGTGGTTCTCAGCTTTGTTAAGCCTTACCTTGCATTGCCAATGCTCGGCTCCAGCCCATGTAGCTGTTGAGCTTGAGTGCAACCTTGGTTAGCCTAGGACATCTGTAGCCGCAAACCCAAGGCATGTGCTTTAACATGGTTCTTAGGTGTTCTGCCCTGTCAACCAACATTGCTCATCTGAGTGACCCTATTGAATCCTTGCATCTGAGTAGTTTGCTCATTCCCCTGTGATAATATAGCCAGATTTGTTGAATTGTTGCTCTACCTTGGCAAATTACCATGATGGCTTGACTGCGAATGTAGTCTTTGTGATAACAAAGCCCACTATAATTTGCTCTGTACCTCTATGCATGCTTACCCCTGTCAACCTCGTTGCATTTGTGAATTGGTATTAGTCACATGCCATCTTGCCTTACAAATCATTGAGCATTAACTGTGAAGAGTGACATCAATCAACCAGTTGACACTCTACTAAATCTGTTAAATTTGTAGCATTTGTGCTTCTATGAACCAATACCTGTAATCTGTGCTGTGAGCTGCTCTTAAACTGTCCTGTACTGTGTCATTTAGTGTGAGTTTGTGAGTGATCTAAGTTGTGCTGTGAGCTTCACTTAGACTTGTGTTGTGCAAATTGGAGTGTCACTTTGTGAAATTTGTGCACAAGCTGAAGCTCACACAACTGAGCTGTAATCCTGCCAAGCCCAACCTCCACATAAACTAGACTCTGATCCAACCAGCCTCTAGGCTTTGCACACAAACCTGGGCTGTTAACCTGCCAAACTCACTGGGCTCTGCTCCTCTGCTCACATAGCTGGGCTGCACATAACCAAACTAGAGCCCACAAAAACATAAACTGAAGCCCAACCACTGGGCTTTGCATTCTGCCAACCTAAGCTAATCTGCTGGGATGTTTAACATCACCTGGGCTGCTTAAACAAAAACCAAACTAAACCCAATAAACCAAACTGAGCCCACTACAACTGGGCTGTACATTCCCAACAAACCAAAGCCCACAAAAACCAAACAAGGAGCCCACATAAGCTGAGCTGCTGGGCTACTTACAAACTTGTTCTCTGCATGAAACCAATGCCCAATAAACCAAAACCCACTTAAACCAAAACCGAGCCCACCGTCCACTAGGCTTCCCACAAACCGGGATTTGCATCACTTGGGCTTAGCTTCCCCGTTTTGAGACATCATTGGTTTTACATGCTTGATGTGTGCTAGGCTATTTGAGTTGCTAGATCATGTCGGATTTTGGTCTCAGAATCGGGGATGGAAACAAATCCATTAGAGAGCTTGCTTACGGGCATGCTTCACGGTATGAACTCCCCACATACCATAGTGATTTTAGGGAATTTTATGAGCCTTCTCGGGCCCCGACTTCACATACCCTAATCATTATGAGCACATGTATCATCCACCACAAAGTTGAAAATGAACAACTTTCTCATACCCAAAATCACTTTTAGATCAATTAGAAGCTCAAGTATCTCGCTTTAAAAGGCAATTACATGAGAAATCTGTCGAATCTAATTCCCTAGGCAATATGAAATGTATGCTTGTACCTTATGTGGTAGCTTAGGCCACCCTGCTTGAACCTGCTATATTTTGCATGATTTTAGGCAGCTAGGGAAGGCCATGATAATCCAATGCACGAATTATCTAGAAGTGACTACAACCATGCACACATGCATCATCAAACACCATGGGAGGATGAACAATGTTATACTCCCCCAACCCCTTGTATGCAATCACTAATGGAAAAGCTCATAGATCAAAACAATGATATACTTGGATGGAAAATGCATGATCATCCCTTCTCTAGTGAACCATGTGCACAACCATGTAATGATCATTCATATGAAACATGCATACCCACTAGTAAAGATTCCCTTCTATGCCTACTCATGCAACTAACACTGAATATGAACCTAATCTAGAGGTAGATGAGTACACTGGAAATGCTCAAATTTTGAATGGGGAGATGTATTTTTGTTATGATGATGAGGATGAATATGACATGTTAGAAGAACTTGTTTATCTTTGAAAATGTACTGAAATCTTTGGGTTCAAAGACTTTAAGTCTCTCTCCTGTGAACCTTATGAATGATGCTTCTTCTAATATTCATACATGTGATGCCGATTTGGAACCTGTGGAATTGTCCTGTGAAAGTGAGCATGCTTTACCACCTTTTGTGACCTAGGAATAGCCGAATTGTTCTGCTGACACGTATGATTCAATGCATGTGCCTGATTCCATGCCTAGGTTACAACATGATATCTCTCCTGGTCATCTTGTGCATGAGATTGAAATTTTGGATAATGAAGAGTATGACATGGAGATTGATAAATTGTTCTATGCAGGTGAACATGATTTACCCTCTTCTGACCTTAGGAAAGTGTGTGATGGTGCAAATGATCTTATACATAAAAACAACTTAGATGTACCTAACCTCTCTCCTAAGGCATGATTGAAACTCCTCCACCAAACCTAGGTGTAGTTTGTAACAAAATTGCAAAACCAACTTTTTCGAAAATGCCTAATTTAGGCCTAGAGCTTTGTGCTTCCCAAGTCCTCTTGGACTATTTTGCATCAAAGTATAACACTTTTAAGGAGCCACAGTTGGAGTGTGTATATCTTCCTGTTCTTAGCAAAACTCAGTTTGAGTTAGACCTTGTGCATGATGTACCTTTAAAATTGCAAGATTTTGTGCTCTCAAACACATCTATTGACAAGTTTAGGTTTGGGGGAAAATCTCTCACATATGCAGTCTTACTTGCACTCTCATGTTATATTTGTGTAAGGTCATTGATGTTTCGCATACCGTCTTTTGGGTTGATCCTCAACTCTTTAGATTATTGGTGTATGTGAATTTTCATTGTATATAATCCAAGTAGGACTTGTTAAATTTTCTTTCTTGAATCGGTTGAGTCTTCTTGTGCATATATTGTGCTAATCTGATATGATCTCCGCTGAGAATGTTGGATTCTAGCCTTGACTAGTGAAGCTCTAACCTTGCTCCCGCCGACATACCGGTAATCTCTTTCCTTTTCTCTTATCAGCTTAGTTCTCTTGGTATGTGACTGTTTAAATTTTTCTATCTCTGTCGACACATTGACGACAATGTTTGATTTAGGCTTGGGGGTGCATTTGCATTTGCATATAGAGTTTTTAGTCTTTTTAATCTTTTATTTAAAAAAAAAAAAATAAAAAAAAATCTCTTTTTTGTAAATAAAAACCTCCAACTTTAGAGATTTTAGAGTCACTAGCATGCTTCTAGCTATGTTTACATAGAGAGTCCGACAAAGAAATATGGTTGGAAGTCCGGAGAACACAATCGGGTTTCTTAGTTGATTAGAGCGTTAAAGTTGGATTTAACCATACCGAGAGCGAATTAGATGTCATGTTAGATATTCCTAGTAGAATTGTGATCACCCATAGTGGAGACTACCCATTTTTCATCAAGTGAGGCGCCAACCTTCAATTTTTTGTAACTTTCTAGAAAAGTTGTTAGAGTGTGTGTCACCGTACGTCAATTCCTGGTAGGAATGGTGAGCTACCCAACTTCGTACCACTTTCAAAGACTACTTTTGATCTCTTGAGTGCTAATTTCTCACAATCATGAGGGTGACGTTTAAAGATGAAAACTCCTTCTAAATATCGATTTGCAGTTAGCATCACTCTCTCTCTCAATCAATGCACTCCATAGAAACACATCATCGTCAAAGAAACTGAGCATCATAGAATATTGGAAGAAAAGTTGAGATAGTCCAAGGTTTACAAGCAACAAAGCAAAGAAAAGAAAATAGGATGAGAATTAATGAAGTTTGTGAAAAATTGAATTTTATTGTTTTATTGTAAGTTTAAAAAAAAAAAAAAAAAAAAAAAAATTTAAAGTTTTTGTGAAGTTCAGAAGTTCGTCATCAACAATTGAAGACCGAAGATTGAAGACGTTTCTATGGTTCCTATGAGAGAATGATGTTAATTGCCGATCGGGTGAAAAGGTAAGTGAGTACTCCCACCCTTGCTAATGTTTGATTTCCCTTCTTAGAGATCATCAGAAAAAGATTCTTTTTATCCACACCGCGTGAGTCTCCGTAAATTATTTCGGAAGGTTATCCTTCTTATCTACAACGTGTGCAAGATTTCTCTCTTTATTCCTCGCTGCACACATGAGAGACTAAAAGCGATCTTTCGAGTGCAATTATCATAAAACCCTAATGGTGAGGCAGAAGTCGAGGCTTATGATCACAATCGAATCCGAATTCTTTCATATGGTATGGTTACTTCTCGCTCAAAGACTTAAGGATGAGAATGCGTTCTTTGGTAGTTCTAACTTCGTGTTACTAGCATGCAGAAACTATATACTCATAGCTCCTTGGATGCTTGAGACTCTTTTACACTCAAGTTGGAGAAGGTTTTGTGGTACACCTCTCTGCAAAACCCTCACGAGACTACAACTCGTCCACTAGGGGACACCCTAGGGGTTTAAAGGCTTAGTGCATACGCTAAATGCATTCGAGAGACCTGCGACAGGGGTATAGTTAGGAGTTCTTAATTTATGTTTCACTTGAGGACAAGTAAAATTCAGGTTTGGGGGTATTTGATAAGTGCCAAATATTGCATATTTATACTCCTTTTTATTGGCATTTAACTCATCTTTTGTGCTCGTAAATCGATATTATCCCAGTTATTCTCGTATTTTCTTTGTTTTCAAGAATAAATATTTGTACTAATTAATTTTGTGTTTTTAGGTAGTGAATAAAGCTCGGAGAAACTGAGGAGCCAAAAAAGCGAAGAATTGGAGTCAAGCGTCTATGGAGCAGAAAGCCGAAGCCCGCGCGCGCATCAGTTGCAACCCAACAAGGAGCAACCCATTTACAAAACATGGGTTTGAGCTAGCCAAGACCCGACCCGGATCCGAGCCCATCTCTTCCGAGCCGTGAGATCTCGCCCAGCTGCATCCAACACTCGCTTACATCCTCACATCATCGCTGGATACTCCCGCTCCACACCAATCCCGATCCGATCAATCTCGAGCCGCGAGATGTGACGCATCCGCATCCAACGCTCGCTCCACCATTCGCATCGTCTTCGCCGCACCTCGCTCAACATCGAATAGCCCTATCCCTATACCCATCGACCTAACCTCATTTCTTCCTCATTCTTATCTTTCTTCACCCAACAACTCTGCAGAACCCATCCCCCTTCTCTCCCGACCATATCATGGAAGAGCAGGCTGCCGCTCCATCTCCATCTCCGTCGCCATCACCACTAGCTCCATCACCCACCTTCACCGCCACCTCTAGTTTTAGTTATCTCTCGCCTAGCTCTCTCGTAACCCTATAGGCTATGTAAGAGATAAATGGAACTAGGTTTCAATGAGAGAGGAAGCAAACATCAATCAAGAGCCGAATGATGGAAGAGACACCGATTCAGAGAGTATGGGCGATTGGGTACTTTATTTTCTCTTTTTGAAATAAATTAGGGTTTATGTTTGCATGTATAAATAGAAGTGAGTAGAGGATGTTAGAGCTTATGCCCGGCTAGCTTGAGCACCACTTAGTGTTAATTTGTGTTTTATTGTATCTTAATTATGTTCTAATTTCCTTGACTAGGGTGTTGTTGAAACCCCGATAATATGCTAAGTTATTCATCTTAAAGTTGTATTCTTGTCATGCTTTATGGTTTTAGAAATATTGAACTAGCTAATTGAGCACATGAACCCGTGATAGAGTGTCTTTGTAGAAAGACACTCTATACTAGGGGGTGTGTGAGATTGGCCAATTCCTTATCCATGGTATTCTTCCCTCGAATGAATCAAAGAGTATAGTTTGATTAGGAATTGCCTTAGCATAGGATCAGGTGGTGGATTCACCACCCTAGTGCTCTTTCCCTATTTGGTTACAACCTTTTGCACCTTAGTTTAGAGTCACAACTCCAACACCTCTGTCGTATCGACACTCAAACCTCAGTTGTATTACTTTCACTAGAAATCAGTAAGCAAAGCCTTAGAATCAATATAAGCCACACAAGTCTCTGTGGATCGACCCGTATTTGCCCAGTTCTACATAGTAGACACCGTGCACTTGCGGTTTAACGTGTAGGCATCAAACTAAACATCTTAAATAGCCTAACAATTTAGATGACTAGGTTCTCCTTTTTCCATTTGACCTCTTCTTCGTTTGTTTCTACCTTGAATATCCTCCTCCATATCATCCTCCGCTTTGTAGTATTTTCGCAACTACTCATAACCCGAAGGATCTCTTTTCTTTGATTCTTCCAACAATTCCCTTGTCATTTTTCTTACTACACTCTATTTTGTTTCGCATACAAGGCCTCCCCTTTCTCTTCCTCTTAGGTGGTTCCTTCATATTGTTCCTAGTTTGTGGGTATACAAAGTTACTCAACCATATTTGCCTTTACCCCCGTGTTAATGTATCATATTTCGCGGCTAGCGCTTTTCCGATGTCGGTACCGCCAAATATTCCTCCAAAATCTTGATCAACTATTGTTTCATGGAATGATAATTGTTGCCAAAAGGGATCAACATCTTGTATCGGAATAACTTTGTCATTGTAATTGGCTATGACATGCCGACATGGGAGGCCCAAACTTGTCATGTTAGGACAAACACACTCTCTTCCGTCATAGTTACCCAACTCAAAGTGTATCACTTATTTCATGATCAAATTAATTGCACGATGCGACACTTTAAGAGTAATTTCATGAAGCCAAGCATTGTCTATCCATTTAGTGTGTCTATTAGATCGTTTTTTTCAAAATGCTCCCTAACTCTATCGAGATCACGATGCTCCGTAACAAATACACCATCACCACTATGAAGCTTCTTCTTCAACATGTTGTGAGATAATTCCACCATACTTGTTGCTTGGTTGCCGAAGTGTCTATAATGGTTTGTGAATGCGGCTACGAACTTCTCTTTGTGCGGATCCAACCAATTGTCCACCAAGTATTTCACCATAATTGGATAACTTCTCAAACTAGCCAATAACATACGAGATCGTTGTTCATAGTCTTCCACGGTGAGAGAATATGCCATGGCTTCCCAATCCTTTTGGAAACTATCCCATCTTGGTTCCGCCAACCCGTCACCCTTCTTAAATTTCTCTTTGGCTTCCTTTTGTTGATCAGCTAGTAGTTTCTCTATTCTTTCCATTTGACTTTTCTTTGTTGGACGAATGATGGTCTTACATTTAGTCTCAATGTTATTCCATAGGTGGAATGTGCAAAGAAGGTGATGAGCATCCGGGAAAACCCTCTCTATTGCATTCAACAATGCTTCTTCCTTGTCGGTGACGATCACCTTTGGAGTATATCCCTCCACGTAGAATAACTTCACTTGTTGTAGTGCCCACACATAACTCTCTTCAAGCTCATTTTCCAAGAAGCAAAACGCGACACTAAACGGAGAGTTGGTGAAAATTTGTCCAACAATGTTCAACACCGACATCTCATACTTGTTGCTCTTGTACGTGCAATCCATTAAAAGTACTTGATGGGAGCACTGCGCCAACTGTATAAACTCGGGATGATCCAATATGAGATTCTTTATTTGTTCATCCTCATCTTCATTATGGAAAACCAAGTAATTATGCTTCTCCCCCAAATGCCTTAATTGTTGCATTTGATTTCTATTTTCACATTGCTGATTTTTCAATTTTGTTTGCGTTGTAGATGGTTGGTAAAGTAGAAAAATTCGATGGGTTGAGGAGCTTTATATGACCAAGTATATCAATGGTTTTCATACGGTTTTCGGTCATGGAACTTACAATGAGTTTTTCTTCATCATTAAGTCGCGCCGCATAAGGATGGGATAGCAAAGTATCTGGTATGGGATGGTTATGACGACCGCATACAACTTTCTCCAAAAACCACACCTTACTTTTCTTGTTGTGCTTGAATTGAAGCTTGAACGGGCATTTAGTCTTCTTAGTGAAAGTAGTATTCTTCCTATTCATCTTTGGTTTATATTCGGTACCCTTTTTCACATGCATTTTACTTTCTCCACTACACTCGCAAACCATTTGAAAGTGGCGGCCATTTGTTGATCCATTACAAACTATAACACACATAATTAACTTGCCACGTTCTTGTCCATTCATGTGCTTCTTTCTTCGTTTTCCATGTCTACATGGTCCAAAAACTCAAAGTTAGTCAAAAAAACATAGTGACATGGTCAAAACGAATGAGCAACATATCATTCCATTAGTTTCAAAACAAAAAAAACACCTACCAAGTCGGTCAAATAGTGACGGGAAGAATCATCAGTTAGAATTGCGTTTGCATCAGGTTGGGAAGACATTGGGCTAGGTGGAAGCACGATCTATCAACCAAAATATCACAACATTAGTCCAAAAGAAGAAGGAAAACTTAAAACTTAAAACACAGGAATATTTACGGTTGGGAAAAAAATCGAACCCAGACGTAACTGCAGTTACGGTTTGGAATTTGCAAAACCCAACCTTAAAAACAACAATAAATACTCATGCGAAAAATATTTACGGTTGGGTTTGGCATGACATATTCCCAACCGTAAAACCAGTTTTGTCCTATTCATAACCAGTTACGGTTTGGAGTTCATCCAAACCTAACCGTAAATAGGGCTTATGGTTGGGAACGAAGCTTCAACCCAACCGTAACAGGACCAGTAACTCGAAAAATAAAAAAAAAATTTACGAACGTTAGCTAATTTTGAGCGAAATTGAGCTCATGGGAGATAGTTTAGAGGCATACCTGTTGATTTTCAACCATTGGTTCTTCACTTTGTCGATTTATTTCTTCAATTGATTGAGATTCATCATCACTTTATGTTAAACCCTCTCTACCATCTAACAAATCAACCATCTCTTGGTCTCCAACACGAGGAATGTAAAACTTGTTTTCTCTATCATACAAAGAAAGATTCACCCACCTCAAATTGGTAACTTGTTTCATTCATTTTGGTTGAGTGGATCAAAATCTAGGGTTTGAAAGAAATCTCCAAAAATGTTCTTTTATTTTTTCTCTCTAGTTTTTCTTCCCACAAAAACTTTGCCCCATAATTCATCAAGTATATAACAAAATTCATTAATTTAATTATTATCTAATTAAATTAAATTAAAATTAACTAAATAAGAGTTATTTAGTCATTGCAAAATTATTTGAGATAAGGGGTTTTTTAAATTACTTATGGGTGACCCGTTTTTGTTTTATTATGTGACGCCTCTCTAATGGAATATGACGCCCCAATAATAGCCTTCTATTTATTACATGTAGCGTACAAAATAGGGTCGAGCGTGATGGAGGCTTGTGGGATGAAAGATAACTGGTCTGCCCAATTACAGTTGGAAAATAAATTCCGAAATTATACTTTACCTTCTGTGAGTATTATATATAGGAAAAAAAGTTGGTGGACAATCAATTATTCTCACAAATGTGTGTGGCTGTGAGCGAAGGTTAATAAACCTGGCGAGATTGGGGTATACCCAATAAGACAAAATCTGATCATTATGAAGTAAAACCAAGCCACCCCTTAACCTTGTATTTTCTAAATGGCTACAATGCCCCCACAATGATTAGCACTAATTTAATTAAAATCATTAGATTAGTTAAATTAGTTAGTTGATTTATAAGTTGGGTTTTGGAAATAATTTTGAGAGAGAAGTAGAATGAAGTAATAGAGAGAAGTTTTTTTTTTTTTTTTTTTGGGGTGGGTTTTGAGAAATTTGTGATATGAGTGATTCAAATCCTAATTTTGAAGTGGGGGAGTCTTCTAACTTTCCTCCTACGTATGAGTACTTGTATGATGATCTACCAGACCATGATCAAATGGATAACATGCATGACCCTCACTTTTATTTTCCTCAAACTGATGGGTATGGAAGTGATGAATATGTTGAGCCAAACGTAGAATCCAATGACCAAGAAGAAGAGAATGGAGCTGCAAGTAATCAGGTAGACAACCTACGTTGTGAAGATTGTGATTTTCCATGCAAATGATGGATTTTGTTTTTTTTTCTTCACTTTTGATTCCCAGGGTCGGCAAGGTCGACGCTTGTCGATCATGCCGACCAAACACGCCGGCGTGGTTTTTAATTGAACAACATGCCGACTTTTCATGAGAAGTATTCGTGTCGGCAGGGTAGAAAATTGACACCATGCCGACTTTCAGTTTTACTACACAGGAGTCGTTACTTGAAAATTCTTAAGCCGGCATTTTCAAGTTTTCAAACCTTTACGACTCTAGTCTGGTCGACACTGTTAAAATTTTTATACGTGTCGGCTGTTTTGTTCTCGGCAGGGTTTTATATGTTGACCTTGCCGACTTTGGTAATACATATCAACTAATTTTTGTTGTTTTGTAGATTGTTGCATTGGTATCGATGACGGATCAGCCTCAAGCTCAGAAAATTAGGGGGTCTGATACTTCCGCACATTACACTAATGATTTGGAATGGGAGGATAAAAATGAAGCGGTCAATTGGATTGTTGAGAAATCCAAAGAGAAGATGTGCGTTCTAGTGAAAAACACCCAACAAAAATCTACGCATTTTGAAATGGTATGCGAGTGTTATGGGTCGCCGGAGGAAAGTCACAAGAGAAAGGGTTATGTGTATGATAAGAAGACGACTAGGGTGTACAAGACGAAGTCAAAGAAGTGTGGATGCCCATTCAAGATTATTTCTTGGAGGAACAAAGAAACCGACAACGTGTGGAGAATGAGTAGAGTTGATGTTGGTTGGCATAACCATAAAGATCCGGAAACTCTTGTTGGGCATTGTCAAGTTTCCAAGTTGAAACCGCACGAGTTCGAACAAGTTGGGGAATTAAACCAAGTAAGCTTCTAAGTAAGTTCAAGAGGGATGACCCGCGTAACCTTTCTTCATTGTCTACAATTTATGCATCCAAGGCAAACTATTAAAAGAATTGAATGAGATGGATGAAAAGTGATGGAAGAATCACAATGGTTAATACACAAATACAACTACACGGTGAGACACCATGAGTCACCGGAGGGGAAGGTGGATCGTATTTTTCTTGCGCATCCCGATATGATTCAATTGGCGCGTTGCTTTTACCAAGTTTTGTTCATGGATTGTACTTATAAGACGAATAGGTACAACATGCCTTTGTTGAACATTATTGGACAAACCTCGGATAAGTAATCGTTCAGGGTGGCATGGTGTTTTATGGATCGTAAGAAGGATGATAGCTATATTTGGGCATTGGAAACTTTGAAGCTTCTCTACACGAAGACGAGACTCCCGGGGTTATAGTCACCGATAATGAGCAAGCAATAATGAACGCCGTGAGGATAGTATTTCCCAGTGCACAAAATTTCCTTTGCACTTGGCATATACAATGCAATCTTAGAAATAATTGTAGAAGTCATATCCAAAAACCGAAGGCAAAGAAAGGAACTAAACGTAAAAAGAGGAAGATGAACGTCTTAGCAAACTAACTAAAGAGGATCGAGACAAGGAGAAAGAGAAAGAAGACGAAGAATGGAAAAAATGTGAGATCATGTTTGGGTTATTCATGAAAGCGTGGGATAAGGTGGTGTTGTCGATGAGTGTTGCAAGATATGAGATAAACTTGAAGGAGTTCGAGGAAGATTGGGGGACTACTTACCCCAAAGTAGTGGAATATTGCAAGAAACAATGGTTGAGCCACACAAAGAGAGGTTTGTGTATGCTTTTACTTACGACTATAAACATTTCAAACTTGAATCCTCAAGTATGGTAGAGCAAGCTCATGGGAGACTAAAAGGTCTACTTTTCACAAGTCAAAATGGGATTGTGACGGTGCAACATGCTATCCATGAGTACACTAATAATGATATCAACAAGATAAAAAAGCAATTCCAAGAAAGTAGCTTCCTGAAGTTGAGGGAGTTTAAGGAGGATAATTGGATGCTTGTTGGTATACATTTCAATGTCTCGCATTGGGCAATACGTTTATGATGAAACATCTCGCTTTGTTTAAAAAGTATAAAAAGTATGACGACCCGAGCACTCCTTGTAAGTGTAGGATAATGAAGGCTATCGGACTTCCATGTCGTCATATGCTTGGTAGGTATAAAACTCCCATTCCTCTTGATGATATCGATCCTTATTAGAAGCAATTATCTTTCAAACCGGCTCCAGAAGATCCCGGTGAAGAGTTTGTGACATGGAACTTGGAAGAATAATCCTCGAAAAGTACCCCAAGTTGAATAGGTTGGACAAACAAACTATGAAGCACAAGTTGATGCATTGTTTACCCTTTTATGGAAGAACTTCAGAACTGGCGAAACAAGATCCAACGGGTAGACCACCTACCACAAAGACGAGGGCGGAAGAAAGAGAACAATTGAAGAGTATTTGAGTACAAAATGCGATCAATCCGAAAGGGAACAAATTAAAGAGCATTTGAGTACAAAGTACGATCAATCCGAAAGGGAACAAATTAAAGAGCATTTGAGTACAAAGTGCGATCCATCCGGACATGTTTATACCGAGGCGCAATACAAGGAGGAGCCGGCTAAAAGAAAAGAGGTCAGGTGGGGTCGCGAAAAACAACTACACCAACGGTTTCAAACGTGAATCCAAATAGCACTCCACTTCTTGAGAGTCAAGCAAGTGTGGAATTTGTTGGAAAGAAAAAGGGTCAGCCAAGGAAGGATTCAATAAAATTCATGATTTTTATGTTAATAGAATTATAACTAACATAACTAATCCATGGGGGTATCGTTAACACTTTCTGGGGGTATATAAAAGAACGCCCTATAATTACAGTATGTATCTATATATGAGGAGGAAATGGAGGTGTATTAGAGTACAAACTGTACAAAATAGTGTATATGACTATATGCGTATAAAATTTGGAACTGGGAATTCTAAAATTTCCTCCGATATTTGGAACCGAGATCTCCCCGATACGAAGTTGTACCAATGTACCGGTCCCTAGCCGAGACAAACCGGTATCCGATATTAACTACATTGGGTATACCCAATCTGGCCAGGTTAATAAAGTCATACTAATAAATACAGTAGATTTTATTCTTATTCATTGTTTAACAAACACTACCTCCTCTTCTTCTACTTCTCGTAATAGAAACAAAAAACCCTAGAATTGATACATATACTATTACTTGTGAGCAAATTGTATTTGGTTTTGAATCTCCCTTGATCTTCGGCATGGATCTTCAGGAGTACGTAGAGAATTATCATCCTGATGTTGATGATTGGGATGAGTATGATCATTCAATAGGTGAGTAATTATATTTATCCCAAACAATCTCCTATTTCCAAACAAATATTTCACACAGTACTGGTATTTTTCGCGATCAGTTTTGTTTTCTTGTCTTCTAATTTCTTGAAAAATATTTCAATTTTACAATTTTTACTAAAATTTCACATCTATTATGGAATCAGGGGTTTTATTTAAATTTTAACCTAATCAAATGCTAGTTTTGATAATATCAGTTACTTTTGTTTATGGACGCAGTTTATGGGGATGGTTATTGTGATTATGAGGGTGAATGTTTTTATGAATCAAGTGATGATGAAGACGGTAAACTGTTCCAGGGGACTGTTTCAAACGAAGCCACAATCTTTGGCGATGAGAGCAATAAAACTGACATGTCAGAATCAGGAGTGGAGAAAGAATTGGTTTTTCATCATCTCAGTGGTGGTAACAATTTAAACTTTTCTCTAATTGTTAGTTGTAGACTTGTAGTCATGGATTCTAGCTGGTGATGATATACTAGTGTGTGAGATGCTCCACGAACTCCAAGTGAATTTGGTCGTGAGGTTCAAGTGTCTTATGCAAAAGTTGGCAGTCTTTAATTGTCGAAAGATCCCCATTTCATTGCATATTTAAAGAACGTTCTTGTCAGTTGCGTATTTAAAGAAATTGTGAAGATTTGTTATTAGCCGATCTACTACTGCCATTTGTAGATGGCCGAAGAAGATGCACTTAATGATGCAGTCATAAGTCTAGTTAGTGAGTCGTAAGAGTCCGTTAATTCCTTCGTTTGCTACTTACTTAGGTGTTCCTGTTGCATAACATTGTGAGATAATTCTGGTTACTCGATCTCGTCCTTTGTAGTGGTCTTGCACTGTTGTTTGTTCCTCACTTATTTGTAACAAATTTGCAGATGGAGAGAAAACTAATATGGATATCGAAGATGGAGCTTTAGAGGAGAATATGGCAACTGAGAGGCAGAAAAGGGAGAAGCGCAAGTCTCAGGAGGATGGGTTTGAATCAGAGCAAAACGGCGGTATTGAAATTGCCGTTGAAGTGAAGAAGAAAAAGGATTCTATAAGTTTAACTGTTTAAGTATGTTTACTATAAAAATGATTTTATTTTCTGATAAGTTAGCGATAGAGAGGTGTTTTGGTAACTAAGCGCTTCCTTTGGGGTTTAGTATTAAGCTTTTGTTAGGCTAGTTAGACTATTGTTAAATTGACCGCATATAACATATTCTGCAGCTATTATTTCATATTTAAATTTTCGTCCTCCAGTTTGTTGCATATGCTTATTAGTTTCCACCTCTCTCTGGTTTGATGTTTAGTTGTTGAAGGAACAATATGCTTTCACAATCTATTTTCATTAATGGGAAAAACTGCAAGTGTATTATAAAAGCGGTTACATACATAAAGGGTACAGAGCATATATCGCTAGGGAAACATGGTTTACTCTTCCTATTAGTTGTTATAAGAAACTCAAAATGGATTTACTATTCATCTGTTTTTGTGAAGGCTCTCAAGTCATGTGTTGTTGACGTTGTCATAGTGTTTGGTTCACTTAGTTTAATCCTGCATCAGCACTTTGGACAAATCCTTCAAAAAATGACATCTGTTGTGTAAAGGCATGTGATTTCCATCATAAAGAAATGATTAAGAGAATCCTTAGATAACCTTAGATCTCTGGTCTAGGTTCTATAAAGCAAACTATGTAATTTTATGTTTTCTGACAAGGAACTCTGTGCACTTCTGCACAATGAGAACCAGTATTCTTGTTTTGTTAATTCCTTTGCTTAAAGAAATTGTGAAAAATTATTATTAGCAGATCTGTAGATGGTCGAGGAGGAATAATGATATGAAATCGTAAGTCTATTATTCAGTGAGTCGTAAGAGTCCATATGCTTTATTAATCCTTCATCTACTATTTACTTAGATATCCTGTTCAATTAATGTTCCTCACTTATTTACATTGGATTTGCTGATGAAGAGAAAACGGACATGGATATCGAGGAGAAGAAGGAGAACTGCAAGATAAAAGAGCATGAGGTCAAATTAGAGCAGAATGACGGTATCGAAACTTCCATTGAAGTGAAGGTTCTGCACAAAGATAAAGCCATCAGAGAACAAATTCCAGGTGGAAAGGCTGCTTACAACTTCTACACCCAAATCAGTAGCAGATGAAACTTGTGTTTGTCCACATCCAAAACTTGGTGAAGATCTCCTAAAGATTTCTAAGAGACGAAACGCTGATGAAAACCGTGATTTATTTTGGAATACATAGCAGAGGGGCATTGTAGGTCCCCGCCGATAAATTAAAGGCTGCTGATATGGTTTGTCCTTGGATCAGCAAATTCCTGATGTTCAGATGTTCTGGAATGCAGATTTTGCTGAGAAATTGCACCAGATTTTGCTGCAATGAATGCAGCGGATGCTCAAAGCAGAAGTAAACATGGCCAGTAATTGATTGTTTTGTGCATGTCTTCTTACAACAACTGAAAGTCGCAACACAAATATTGTTATTCAGCAAGATAATTATCATTGGAATGTCAATGTTCCTTTATTTCTGTTTGTTTTATTCATCTTTGCTGGCTTGGACTGAACCCAAGCAAGATGTTCAGAATGAATTTCATCAGATTCAAGTGCACTTGTTGATCCAGGTGGAAGATAAACCTCAAGCATCACACTCTCTATTCTTGTTAGACCACTCTGGTGTCAACTTCCCATCGAAATAAATAGGTCTTGGGAAATGCTATGAAGTTAAACCTAGATTTTGTTGGACACGACACATGCACATAATTTACAGCACTGCAATACTGGCTGAAATTGCACGAACAAGGAAAAAATCCAGACCTCAAAAACCAATTTAGAACCAACGTATACAACTCATAACGAAGCTAGCTAGAATCATAGTTACTGAAGATAAAACAATGAAGACATATGTAAGCACCTTCGGCCTTATTCACAGGTGAAGAAGGATTGGGGAGATCTTCTTGCCCTCAGCAGCTATGGGTTGATCCTCAATTTTTCAAGTTCTTGCGGCAGCCATACTTGTTGATCTATTTGCTGCACCTTTTGGATGAGTTTTATATATAGCTATATTTGTTCGTTTCAGTATTTCTCCACACGTTCATACATCATACTCCTAATTTCCTACCATCTCCAGGTGCCGGAATTTGTTGTTTTAGCTGATTACTTATTCCGAGAATAGTTGAACTCGAGAATTTCCTTTTGGTATATCACTATTCTTATTAACCAGGGCTGGTATAGGTGATTTAATGGCGTAAATTTGGCTGGATAATCGCATCTCGACAACACAGGGGAGGATAGTTTTCTCGGGCTTCCTGGGAAAGATTAAAGCCGAGTTTTGATTGGAGTTTGTCACGGGAATGGACTGTGGTAGGTCTGTTGCGACAAGACAGGAGCAGTAGGGCTTTCGAATCGAGAAAAATAAGGAAGCTTACACGGACTTTTGGTAAAACAGGGAAGAGTTTCTCGGGTTGGTTTTTGATTATTTAGGGAATGTACGCAAGCATCAAGGGAAGATATCCTGAAAAGATTCTTACTTATCTATTTTTGGGAGTTTAAGCAAACCCAGAAGACGCGTACAGAGGTGAGAAAAAGGGAAGAAATCCCGTGACTTGGTCGAGGGAGAAAAGGGAGTTATTTTTGGGATTAACTCGAATATTTTGGCCGCTGTTTGGTATAAATACATTGGTTCGAGTCACAAGAAGGTCTGTCGAGACTTTGGGGGTTGAAACGGAGGGTTTGGAGGAGCTGCAAAGCTCGAGTTATCATCAGCAGGGAAGAAGGGAAGAAGAACAGAGAACGGCACATAAACACAGTCGCAGAATCCGTGGCCTTAGCTTTCAAATTCAATTCACTTTGTTACAATTTTTGTAACAATTATTCAAACTTTGTAACAGCTCTGTTACTGTTTCTCTGTTACAGTGGGCTCTGTAACAGTTATAACTGTTACAAACCCGCTGCTTTATTAGTTTTCTCTTGTTTTTCACCTATTTGAGCTATGAACACCTATTTTGAGCACGTGAATAATATGAGGAGCTAAACCCCATCACTGGGACGACGGAGGAAGCCATGTTTCACAATTGATTGGTAACTATAATGATTCTTCATGACTTTTTGCATTGATTAAATTGATTTATGATTTTTATCAATTAGTTGTGATTTTGTTTGATGACGTATGCTTAGACTTAGAGCTTTTGATGCGTCATGCTTATGATTTACGATTAATCTTTTACAAAATCTACCTTTGGAAAAGAAATAGAGTCCATAAAAGAGCTAGAATTGTTATGAATCAATATACGAACCAATTGAATGCGATTAATGGTGAAAACCCGAGTCCCAGTTCTCTCGATATTTTGTGACAAACTTGTGTATATATTTTCTTTATTTTTCAGTATTTTATTTTTAAGTCTGAAATTGAATCTTTACAAGTCTGAGTCGAACGAACTTTTACTACCACTATACAACAAATTTAAAAATCTCATCAATAATCCATTGTTAACAGACTCCGTTATGTGCGTGATTGATCACAAGAGATTCAAGTTGTTGTGTGCAGGCGTTTATTGAAGATCTAAGAAGATTTGAAGACAAAGAAGATAATTGAAGATATCTGATTTGGGGTTCATAATCTTTGGTGTGCCCAATACTTGTTTCGGTATAGAGGATCTAACTATAATTGGTTTATCCTTATGGTATATTAGATTGATTAATTGTTTAGATCGGCATCAATACAATTCTTTGTGATTAAAAGTATTTATTGCAAAATCTTAACAATTACCTTTGGTATTTGATCATAAGATAGATCTAAGAACTTTGACGAAGGAGTTTATTGAGATAAATGGGTAGAGCCTTTGTCGAACTCACATCACTTGGTTGAAGAGACTTGCTACCAAAAAGATTTGTTGTTCCTTTCTTTGTTTGGAATACTGAACCAAAGGAATTGTTCCAAGTACGTGACTTATTCATAAGTTGGAGGCGTGGGAATACAGACGGAACTAGGTGAACTATAGGTTTAGTTGTTTGATCTCAACTATACGAAGTTGGTTTAATTTTGTATAGCGGCTTAATCCTAAGAGTATTCAATTCTGGACAAGGTCCCTGGGTTTTCTGCATTTGCGTTTTCCTCGTTGAAAAAAATCTTGCTGTGTCTTTTACTTTTCTATTTCCGCAATTATAATTTTTTTATTATAATTAGAGTAAAATACACAAACGTTAATTCATATTTTACTTGATAGTAATCCTATTGTGTTTGGTTAAGTCCGAACCTCTTATCAAGTAAACATACTTAGTGGTTGTATTGTCTCGATCTCGTATCCATAAACGATCACACGAAGTGTGAACCGATTAGTTGTATTGTCTCAACTCACTTCATAGACAATCAGTTTCGGAGAAAGGACTTATAGGTAGGAAAAGTTTTAGCTTGAGGTGTATTTGGGTACCCTCGCCTTTTCAAGTAACCTCTATTTAACATCCTTTAAGAATGTTTCAATGATTGAAATTAGAGTTTAAAATATATATAACCTTGAATGGATATAAACATTGTATGTGAACTCATACTTGTGTAAGTCAAAATCCTTGAACCAAAGTATGCGTACTTTGCTGCTCAGGATAGCCGGAACTAAAGTCCGCGTCTTGTCGGAA
Organism: Papaver armeniacum; assembly: GCA_023531295.1. NCBI lineage: Eukaryota > Viridiplantae > Streptophyta > Magnoliopsida > Ranunculales > Papaveraceae > Papaver > Papaver armeniacum. The sequence continues at coordinate 275,343 of JAJJWW010009134.1, read as the reverse complement.
GTTCACGTCCCTTGAAATTCTGTTGGAGTTTGTGAACTGAAAACAAACTTAATCCGGGTACTTAAGTATGCGTACCGGTATGCATCCTTAAGTATGTTATTTTCTAAAAACGATTTATTCGTGAATTTAAACTTATATAAACTAAGGAATGCACATTTTCAAACCGTGGCTATAAATTTCATGAATTGATTCGAGTGAATCAAAATCGTTTTTGCTTCGTTTGTGTCTTGTATACTTCTATGAGATCTAAGCAATTGAACAACTCTCTAACTAGTTCTTTTGAGTCATTTGAACTAGTTATGGTGAAGATGAACATCGTTGATATGAAAGTGATCATATGGCTAACCATTTGGTTAACTACTGTTGAACCAACTAGGTGTACACGTTTAGGTACAGTTATACAAACCTAAATGAACGTGCATTTCATTTGTGTATAACAAGCTAAGTTCGATCTAACGGTTGAAAGATATTAGCTTGAATCTAATTAGGTTTTCATCTAACGGTGGATATTGAATGCTTTGTTACCAAGGTAACTTAGATTGCAAAACCCCGATTTGGAGACTATATAAAGGAGAACTCTAGCAACTGGGAAACCTAATCCCCACACCTCCTGTGTGATACTAGTTGTATAAGCTAGAGTTGATTCTCCATTAACATTAGGTTTCTACCGAGACCCTGTAGGTTAACGACTTGAAGACTTTATTGGGATTGTGAAGCCAGATCCAACTATTGTCTTTGTAGTTGCGTGATCTGATCTTGTTGTTTCTATCGTATTGAGTACAATCGTAAGATTGACTTGAGATTAATTTCTCCGATAGGCAAGATAGAAAAGTAGTCACAAACACCTTCGTCTCATCGTTTGTGATTCCATAATATCTTATTTCGCTAGTCGATTAAGATTATTATGAGGTGATTGATAATTTTAGACTGTTCTTCGGGAATATAAGTCCGGGTTATCAATTGGTTCCTGTTCACCTTGATTTATCAAAAGACGAAACAAAACTTGTAGGTATTTCTGTGGGAGACAAATTTATCTATTCATGTAGACTTTTCTGTGTGATACAGATTTGTTTATTAAAGTCTTCGACTTTGGGTCGTAGCAACTCTTAGTTGTGGGTGAGATCAGCTAAGGGAATCAAGTGCATAGTATCCTGCTGGGATCAAAGACGTAAGGAGCGTAAATGTACCTTTGGATCGGTATGAGATTGATTGGGGTTCAACTACGGTCAGGCATCAAGTTAGTTTGTAGTAGGCTAGTGTCTGTTGCGCTTAATACAAGTGTGTGTTTCAACTGGACTAGGTCCCGGGTTTTTCGCACTTTCGGTTTCCTCGTTAACAAAATTTCGGTATACTGTGTTATTTCTTTTCCGCATTATATTTTTTTATATAATTAAAATATCACAGGTTGTGCGTTGAATCAATCAACAACCAAAGTTTGGATTTCCCAATTGATTGATAATATTGATACTTGAACATTGGTCTTTGGTACCGTTAAAGTTAATTTCTCTTGTATTAAATTAGACTCGCAGATTTCTATTTGCTTGAGTAAGTATTTAATCGATAAAATGAGATATAAATGCTTGATATAGTTCTTATTAAGTTGAGTTTGACTGTCTAGTTGATTCTCTTAAAAGTATATTGGAGTTAGTCCATACAGATCGTTAAGCGAATTATTGGGTGAGGTTGTTGTACCCCCACTTTTTCAATTGGTATCAGAGCAGGCAAACACGTTTGAGACCTCATAAGTCTGTGTTTGTAGCAACATTTACGTGGATGAAGATTATCTCTTGTTGTTGCACACACCAAAATATCCTCCAAAGCTTTCAATTATGCCAAAAGTCTTGGAACTACCTCAAAGGATAACTCCTTAGTTGATTCTTCCGTATCCCGAGGTAGAAAGGTTGATTTATCAAATTTTGATAACATTGCCTCAATTGAGACACTTGACACTTTGTCAAAAGCTGAAAGGGATATCACCAGAATCTCAAAAAATTCGACCGTGGTTATTGATTTTCATAATCATGCTCAGCTCATTGATGAATTTGAGAAGTCTCTTGGTCGAGAACGGGAAATCTATAGTATAATTGAATCCTTCTTCAACAATATCGAAAAACTTATTCAAGAAACTACTATTCAGCGTGAAAAGATTACTGCTCTTGAGAATATTTTTAAAGAAGACTCAATTAGAGAAAAATGTTTGATCGAGACGCATTCATCTGATCTAAACAAACTTCGTGTTGAAAAGGAGAAACTAGGCACTTCCCTTATTCTAGCCCAAAAACAGTGCAATTCCTTGAAACAGGATAACTTTGTTTTAATGAGAAAAACTTTTGTACCTATGATCAATTCTATAGAATTACAGTACATGAAGAGATGTTCTCCGAAGGAAGTTTCTGCTAAGAAATGTGTTCATAACTTGCTATCTTCTAATAGGGCTATGAATTCAAAACATGCTCCTATAAATGTTTCTCCTCCATGAACCTATTTCTTATGTGGGAAAAAGAATCACTATGTTCATCATTGTTTTGCTAGAAACAAAACAGATTTCTGACCTTCAAAATCTACTTCTTTTTACTGTCAACAGAGTAAACTCTCTAATGACCACTACAATGAATTTCATTCCAGCAGAAAAATAAGATTTTCATAAAATGGATTTCAATGGTCACTCATCTCGAAATCCTCACAGGAATCGTGTTTCTCCGAATAGTGCCAAAATACACATTCCCAGCATTTATGAGAATAAACCAGGTATATCTAAATCTAGATGGTGGAGATATATCTCATCTAATTATCTGGAACCGATTTCTAGAGTTCCTAGACTTAATTCTCAGAAAAATACTTCTGAGGGATCACCTGACAAGGTGATGATAAATTCCTATGGAATAAAAAATAATCGAAGGAGGATAAGAAATACCAGGTTCAAACCTTCAGATGGAATTTATAACTCATCTCTCAATACTTATAGTGAGATTACATCTCACTTGACTGCCTAATCATAGGCACTCTTATTCTTGTATCTGACTTGAGAGATGCAAGAATGTCTATTGGGAAATGCTCAAGTCTACTATAATCTTCCATCTGTATTGTGTTTGACTATGTATTTTTTTTTTTGAAAGTTGAGTCTTTTGACTTCTTGTTGCCATGTATCACACTTTTATGCTCTGATTAATTTTTGAGTCATGATGAAGTGGGATATATGAAAACATAGGTATTATATTCTTTTGAAACTCTTATGTTCGGTTATTTTCAACCAGTCCACGAACGTCCGTGTCTCTCTTGGGAGTTTAGGGTTTCCACAACAAGGGTGTTACTCTCTTGCTTAAATATATATATATATATATATATATATATATATATATATATATATATATATATTATAGTGTTTTGCCTTACCTAATAAAAAGAAAAAGGATATGGAAAACACCTCAAGACCTCAAGAAGTTGTGAACCTTGAGATGGAAGAAGACTCTAAAGGATGTGATTCTTTTTCAATAACTTGTTTTGAAAAGGATGATTGAGAGGAAATAGTACAATGCCCGGGTTGGAGAATCCAAAGGATTTAATTCTTTTCGTAATGACTCTAGAGTTGAGTTTGCAAACCTTCAACCTAAATAAATCGACTTATTGATGGACATGCCAAAATCCTTGATAATCAAAACACCTTGATCAGGAATCGAAGAAGCTCATCGTGGATTGTGTCAAAGCTAGGCATCTTGCCCGTACTTTTGATCGAAAAGTTAATATTCTAACTCATGACATGGAATTTCTACTGTCAAGAAAATCAAGGACATCAGTGATACCTTCTTTGATGGACCCTTTCAAAGGTATGAAGTTATCAAAGAAACTTGATTTTCTCGTTTTACCTAGGAAAACTTCTTATGAGAATTTTATTCTTGTGTTTTTAAGAAGAATAACTAGAGATTGGAATAGCCATTATTGTGATTACACATAGCTATGTCCAACATTTTTCATCTTCAATATTTTTAGATTTATTTACTTAAATTATAAAGTTTGTTTGGAAGATGATTTTGCAGTATTAATCTTTATGGTTTTTTTATATTGCAATTTGTTATGGGATATGTGTGTTTGCGTCTGTGAACTATGATTGTCCCATACGTGGTCAAAATTTAAGTCTTTCATATGTCGATATGCAAGTATTGATAAAAGATATAATGAACTTTTGACATTACAAAGTTAAAGCCTTTTATGTCATTATTTGATGGAAGAAAGGATAAACTTTTATTTACAAGGATTATGTCTATTGTATGTCATTGTGCAAATAGTGATGGAAAATAGAATGAATCCTTGTCTATTCCTGCAAAGATTGATCTTCCCCCCCCGATCCATATTTTTTATGTATATACTGTGCGGCTCCGTAAGTTTTCTTATGTTGAGCATTTCCGATTAAAATAATCATGGGTTACTCTTGTGGTTAATTTAATTGAGTATTTTGGATACAAACTCATATTCTTATATGATTTGTGTTGTCCAAAGAAATCCTTCTTTTCCTGTCAAGGTAAGGTCTCTCTTGTTGTTCTTTCGGGAATAACATTTTATGGGGGGAGAGTTTTTAATTGAACTTGTGCTTAATTTCCAAATCTTTGTGGGGAGTGCGTCTGTGTAATATTATAGGGGTTATCTTGTATCTTTATAAACTCCTCGATGAATGCGTTTAGCTTCGGCTATATGATTACATCTAAAAAGTTGATATGTGCTTTCTTTTGGTCATGAAGTGTCTCTATACCTTTGCCAATTTTATTGACAAAAAGGGGGAGAATTAATGTATAGTTCATACTACAAATACATATGGTTTTCGGATCATTATGTGAGGGGGACTGGTTTCCATGTGAGATGGAGTATTGACTAAGGGGGAGTGATACATATCACCATAGTATGAAGTGTCTCTATACCTTTGATGATGTATAATAATACTATGACACTGTGTAACAATGATTGAGAGCTTTTGTTTTCTCATTGTTATGGCTACGGATTTTCAACAATGATGATGCTAAACTTACAACCTTTGGAATCATTGGAGTACTTGGAAGTGACGAAGATTTTGATTAATGTTGAAGAACCAAGGAGATCATGCATGTGGAAGAGAAGTCTGAAAAAGTTTATTTATTTTGTATTCCATATGTATTGATAGTCTTGTCACTAAAATTGACAAAGGGGGAGACTGTTTGTCAAGTTTAGTTGCCAAAACTATAAGTCTTGATTTCTAGTCTACTTATAGCTAAGTCTCGAACTAGGATAGAAAGTGTAGTTGAGCTCTAGACTCCAAGGCGATCATCATACAAAGATGAAGAACTACTCAAGGAATTGGTGGAACTTTATCGACTAAAAGGTATGTGGAGACTTGAACTTATCAATCACTCAAAAGTATATCTACTTTATCTCCTATCTTGAGACAAAAGTCGTATTGCTATATAGACTTCGATTATACACATTTGCTATTTCGAGCCGAGTTTATCTCGCTTATCTATTTCTCGAAATATGTGTTGGTAAGCTTTCGCTTTGGCCAAATTCATCTTGACAAGTGATGAAAGTCATGTTGATTATTTCAATATCTTGAAAATCTCTTTGATGAATAATAGTGTGTGAGTAACCTCTATTTAACATCCTCTAAGAATGTTTCAATGATTGAAATAAGAGTTTAGAATATATAACCTTGAATGGATATAAACATTGTATGTGAACTCATAATTGTGTAAGTCCAAAATCCTTGAACCAAAGTATGAGTACTTTGCTGCTCAGGATAGCCGGAACTAAAGTCCGCGAACCATCGAAAGTTCACGTCCCGTGAAATTCTGCTGGAGTTTGTGAACTGAAAACAAACTTAATCACGATACTTAAGTATGCGTACCGGTATGCATACTTGAGTAGGTTATTTTCTAAAAACGACTTATTCGTGAACTTAAACTTATATAAACTAAGGAATGCACATTTGCAAACCGTGGTTATAAAGTTCATGAATTGATTCGAGTGAATCAAAATCGTTTTTGCTTCTATTGTGTCTTGTATACTTCTATGAGATCTAAGCAATTGAACAACTCTTTAACTAGTTCTTTTGAGTCATTTGAACTAGTTATGGTGAAGATGAATATAGTTGATATGGCTAACCATTTGGTTAACTACTGTTGAACCAACTAGGCGTACATGCTTAGGTACGGTTACACAAACCTAAATGAACGTGCATTTCATTTGTGTACAACAAGCTAAGTTTGATGAATCTAATCAGGTTTTCATCTAACGGTGAATATTGAATGCTTTGTTACCAAGGTAACTTAGAATGCAAACCCTGATTTGGAAGACTATATAAAGAAGAACTCTAGCAACTGGGAAACCTAATCCCCACACCTCCTGTGTGATACTAGTTGTATATTCAATTTTCCTTTAACCTTGGTTTCTACTGAGACCCTGTAGGTTAACGACTTGAAGACTTCATTGGGATTGTGAAGCCAGACCCAACTATTTTCTCTGTAGTTGCGTGATCTGATCTTACTGTTTCTATCGTATTGAGTAAAATCGTAAGATTGACTTGAGATTAATTTCTCTGATAGGCAAGATAGAAACGTAGTCACAAACACCTTTGTCTCATCGTTTGTGATTCCACAATATCTAGTTTCGCTAGTCGATTAAGATTATTGTGAGGTGATTGATAATTCTAGGTTGTTCTTCGGGAATATAATTCCGGGTTATCAATTGGTTCTGTTCACCTTGATTTATCAAAAGATGGAACAAAACTCGTAGATATTTCCGTGGGAGGCAAATTTATCTATTCCTATAGACTTTTCTGTGTGATACATATTTGTTTATTAAAGTCTTCGACTTTGGGTCGTAGCAACTCTTAGTTGTGGGTGAGATCAACTAAGGGAATCACTTGCGTAGTATCCTGCGGGGATCAGAGACGTAAGGAGCGCAACTGTACCTTGGATCAGTGTGAGATTGATTGGGGTTCAACTACAGTCCAGACCGAAGTTAGTTTGTATTAGGATAGTGTCTGTAGCGGCTTAATACAATGTTTTTTCAATCTGAACTAGGTCCCGGGGTTTTTACTGCATTTGCGGTTTCCTCGTTAACAAAAATTCTGGTATCTGTGTTATTTTTTTTCACATTATATTTTGTTATATAATTGAAATATCACAGATTCTGCGTTGAATCAATCAATTGGGAAATCCGACCTTTGGTTGTTGATTGAAATTGATTGATACTTGAACATTGGTCTTTGGTACTATTCAAGTTAATTTCTCTTGTATTCAATTAGACTCGCAGATTTCTATTTGCTTGAGTAAGTATTGAATCGAGAAATTGAGATGTAACTCCTTGATATACTTTTTATTAAGATTGAGTCCTGATTGTCTAGTTGATTCTCTTAAAAGTATATTGAGTTAGTCCATATATATTGAAACTAGGACAATTGCTGAGCATGTCGTTAATATTGTCAAGAAACCTGGATTTACAAGTTCTATTATTGTGGATCCTTGTGGATCTTCTTGGGGTATGTGTCTTCTGTGGAATGAGGATGAAGTGGGGATTCAAGCTACTTTGCAGTCAAGGTGGTCCGTGCATGCAGTGGTTACAACAAAATTCCAGAAACCTTGGATTATTTCTTCTATCTATGCTAGTACTAATAAGGTGAATACGAAGAGAGTTTGAGAAGAGATGAATGGAATTTCCGACATTCGGAATGCTGAGTGGATGGTTATGGGTGATCTAAATACCATCAGCAGATTACAGGACAAGGTGGGAGGTAGGACTCCTAGTGATAACAAGCTGTAGGAACTGAAGAGTGTGATGAATCAATGCGGTATTATTGATTTGGGCACTCATGGTCCAATATGGAATTGGAACAATAAGAGAAGTGTCCTTGCAAACATTAAGGAGAGGTTGGACAGGGCTCTAGCTAATCCACAGTGGTGCAAATTTTTCCCTAATAATCGGTAATTCATCTTCTCTACTTTGATTCTGATCATAGAGTTTTGATAAATTTAGAGCCCAAGAAATATTTTAAACCAAAACCTTATCGTCTATAGGTTATATGGACTGAGGATGAGAGATTTACTGATGTTGTTAAAAATGCTTGGAATTTTAATGAGTCTTTATTTATATGCTCAACAAATTTATTTTCAATATGTTGACCAATTTCTGAAAGATTCAAGAAAATGGAATAAATAAGTTTTCGGAAACTTAAATGCTAACATTGAAAAAGCTTTGCAGTAGTTGAACCAGGCCCAATGTAATTTCATAGTAACCCTTCCGATTTCAATAAGGCATATATGACTGAATGTTTATGTGTCTATCTAAATTTTCTCAGGATAGAGGAGATCTATTGGAATCAAAAATCTAGAGTTAGTTGGTTGCTAGAAGGGGACCTTAATACTAAGTTTTTCCATTCTTCTACCATGGTTAGGAGAGTAAGAATAAGATTGTTAGAATTAAGGATAATAACAGTAGATGGTTGGAGGAGTTAACTGATATTAAAAAGCATGTTGTCGATCATTTTTCTAGTTTGTTTACTTCTACTGTGAATGAGTGCAATAATGATTGTATTGAGAGACTATTTCCTCATGTTGTTATTGTTAATGAGAATGCTTGTTTAACTTGCCCCGTGTCATTTAGAGAGATAAACGTAGCAATGAAATAACTAGGATCTCATAAATCCTCTGGACCTGACGGTTTGTAAGGGTATTTGTTTGCCAAAATATTGGGATTATGTTGGTCCTAGTGTGGTTAAAATTGTGGCAGATTTTTTTTTCCAGAATGGCATGTTGGACCACAGGTTGAATAAAACTCATATAAGACTCTGATCCCTAAAAAAGTGAGTCCAAACTCTATCAAGGAATACATACCAATCAGCAAACTTATGCAATTATTCAATGAAAATTATAACCAAAATCATTGCTAATAGGTTAAGGCTTTTGCTTGATAAAATTATCTCCCCAAATCAGCATGCATTTGTGGGGGTAGGTCTATTTTCGATTCCATTGTGATTTAAAATAAAATAATTCTGTCATTTAAACACAAAAAAGGTGAAAAGGGTTGGATGGCCCCGAAATTGGATAAAGGGTTGGATGACCGTTTTTATTAAGATACAAGGTACTTATATGCCCGTGCAAATGCACGGGCGAGTTCTATAATAGATGATGGATGTCTAAGATATCGTTTTGTGACTTACCTTGAAGTTTTCACATCATGAGTCTCTCCCGTGCTCACTTGTGTTGCGTATACGTATTTACGGTGAATATCTGCATTTAATTCTTTTTCTTTGAAGATGGCGAATCTCTTAACACCGTGGGTACGTCGAGTCCACCACCCAATGGCCCTCGATAAAAATAATCGATTTGAAGCGGTACTTAAGCTCATTATTTTAATCCTTATTATTTTGGGAGCCCACCAAATACATAGTCGCGGCTGTTGTTCTAAGAACACGAACATGAAGAAAACCTGGGAATGGCCTTCTACTCTCTGTGGATGCAACTGATGAACCCTCTTCACTCGCCTGCCATGTAAGAGCATGAATCTGTCAATATCCTCATGCACCGGACAACATAAAAATGTTTAAACTTGACAAATAGGTTAAAAATCATTCAGAAAGGAAACTTTTACATTTTCAGCATCATGTAATTAAGAAGATAATTACTATACTTATAATGTATTTTTGTGGAAAAATCCCTTTTCAGCGTATATTTGAGTTGGTATGCTGCTATCGGTAGAGGCAAGTGATTGAAACTGACCTATCGATTGTAGTGCCAGAGATACGATCTACTGATGCAATAAGACGCTTGTTTTACTTCTCGAGTAAAAGTCCGAATCAAACTGTCGTGCTGTAATAACAAATGCAATTCTCTCATTTAGTAAGTCGGCTTCATATGATATCTTTCCTTACTCATTTGATTGAGGTATTGATGACAAATAATAAGCAAAATCACTTTTTTCCCAAAATGCTCCTAAGCCTGAATAACCAATCTGTAAGCATTTCATTTTCTGATTAAATTCCATCTCCACATAACATCCAGTTTATCCATGCAAAAGAAAAAATGAACCCCTAAAACGTTATAAAAAAGCAGAAAAAAAATCATCTGAAACTAAACCATTAAAGATCAACCTACTTTGCACGATAACTTTAAATTAAAAACACACCTTGTTAAACTCCAATTGCCCGCAAAGTCAATCTCCTTATCTTCTCCGAAGATCAATAGTTGGAGTTGATCAACAACTCCTTTCTTTTCTATCTCTTACTCTGAAAACAGACATCTCAATTTGTTCCCGTAAGAAACTTGATTGATTCAAGAATTACAAATTACTTCCTTTTTTCATATTCTTGAGTGAGTACCGCCATCCCTGACTATTTTTGAAAACGTTTGTTCAATGTATGCCTCCACAATATATATTCGCATTTTTCAACAGCCATGATTCGTAGACAGCTTTGAAGGGACATTTTCTAAAAAAATTACTTATCGGACAACGAAAGAATGTGCCTATTGAGAATGTATTACTGGACGATGACGTGACGCTATAATTATCCAGAACTCTTGAAAATGAATTGTAACTGAAACCCATTTAGTTTGCAAATGCCACCAATTGACAAATGTACTGACTATGTATAAGCCTCACTTTCACAACCACAGTACTTATCATATTACCTTCAAAGCGCATTATTCTTTTAATGATGTGCCCACCTTATAGCCATTGTTATTTCGAAAAAGAATCCCAAACTAACTGAAACCATTTACCTAATATCTTGGCATTATTCCTTTGGGAGACAGATCATAATCTGCTGAATCAGAGAAGCAATAATCTTTTCTATTAATCAAAAATTATACTATCACAATTTGAAACCTGCATTATTGATCGAAGCATAATAAAGCATCCAAAATCTAAAACTACTTATAAATAATCAGAACATTAAACAACCATAAATCAATCAATCCAAAAATGCAAATTTGAGAGAAGCTAAAATACAAATTCTACTACCAATCACAGTCGGATTTTATTTGTTTTTCTCCCAGGACAGATATATATACTTTTTTTTGAAACGTTTCAACTACGTCTATTCATAAGGATTCCAGCCGCCGAACGACTCTTGATCCTTCAGACGTAACGCTTAGACTACGTTTCGCAAGTAATAAACAGACGCATATGAAGAGTCATCAATATGGTGATGTGTACCCTTCGTTTTAGATTTTATGAGAAGCTGGCTGCCACGTGGAGCTATAGTATTTTAGGATATCTGAAACTGAGTATGGTGGCGACACATCAGCCTCATCATCCTCCTTTATATAAAGAAGAATTGATTGTAGAGTCTTGGCTTTGATAATACTTTTGTTCAGTGGGTTTTGAAATATATTAACACAGTTTCTTTTCGGCTACCGATTAATGGATCCCCGAGCAAGTGTATGTTTTAGCCCATCTAATGATTTACTACAAGGGTGCCCCCTTCCTCTTTATTATTTGTATCGAAGCTTTATCGAGAATGATTAATGAGGGGTTGGAGAAGCGTGAAATATCTGGGATATCCGTCGCCAGAGGTGTCCCGGTGATTTCACATTCTTTATACGCCGATGATTGTATCATTTTCCTTAAAGCGTCATACAAAAATGCTTGTAATCTTCGAGCTATTCTAGATAGATTTTACAGGTGCTCTGGACAACTTATCAGCGATAGCAAGTCTACCCTTCTTACTTCTGCAAATCTTGGGAGAAGCTTTTCCAAAGGCATGGCTAATGCGCTAAGGGTTCAGGTCACTCGAGATCCAGGTAAGTATTTGGGTATACCTCTCCAATGGGGCAGAATAAATGCTCCTACTTTCTGTGACTTAACATAAAAACTAGCAAATAGAATGCAAGGCTGGAAATGTAATACTTTGAACAACTTTAATTAAGTCTGTCACTGACCCAATTTTAAATCATGTAATGTCCATGCTTAAACTGCCACCAGTAAATAGGTAGAAAAGAAAAAATTTTCCTTGTGTGTGTGTTTGAGTGTGGGGTGTGGGGTGTGGGCGGGTGGGTGGTGGGTGGTGGTGGTGGGGGGGGGGTGTTGTGATAAGGAAAGAAAATTTTTGCATAAACTTAAGTGGGATAAAGTTTCTAGACCAATATCATGGTGGGTTAGGAGTTAGAGACCTCAAACTAACTAATCTTTCCTTATTTGTTAAAATGGCTTGGAGAGTGTATGAAAGACCTAACTCTGAGATGACTAGGCTTTTGAGGGATAAATATTTTTTCGGAGAGTGATTTCAGGAATTGCAATATCAAAACAAGGTGCTCTGGGAGATGGAGGAGTATAATTAAAGGTAGAGATGTTGTTAAAAAATGTCTGAGATGGGATATAAGGGATGATGTTGTTGTTGAACTTTGGAATAATCCTTGGGTGACTAATCTTCTTTCTGCTTTCGAAAATGTTAATGTTCAGAATTTACCTAACTTGAAGGTAAAAGATATTATGGGTACACATAATAGGTGTTGGAATTTAGATATGATTGACCATTTTATTGTTGAACATGTGACCGAGAAGATTATAGCGTTGATTCTTGGCTGTTTGAGCTGGTGAACAGTAGACCTACTGGTATGGTCTGAAAGTGGGGATGGTTTTATTACTATTAAAGAAGCTTATAAATTCCTTATCTCCAACAAAATGGGTAATCATATGCCCAATGAGGATTGGATATTTTTGTGAAAGCTAAAGTGTCCATAAAAAATTAAATCTTTTTTGTGGTTGTTTTGCCACAATAAACTTAGTCTTAATGAACCTCTTTATAGGAAGAAAATAAGTGATCACCCTGGATGTAAACTCTGTGATAAGGATTTTGAGACAATTCACCATTTTTTTTTGTTTTATAGTGCAGTTGGGCGTTGTGGAGGAAAATTCAGAGTTGGACTAGGTTCGTTCCTACTGTGAACTTTATGTATCCCACGGTTTTGAAGGAATGTTGCAAGTTAGAGGGAATGATTGGTGGCATTAAGTTGTATATTCTTCCTTTTGTTCTTTGGTGAATATGGAGAGGGAGGAATAATAGTATTTTCAAAGGGGTAGTATTTTATCCATTGAAGATGCTAGAAAGAGCTATCAAGGAGGCAAGAGAGTTTCTAAATATTTATGGGCAGTTGCAACATAATCAATACATAATTGTGGATATTCAAGTTCCGGCAGTCTTTCCCACATAAGATTATTTTAAGCTTAATAGTGATGGTACTTCTAACCATTTGGGTTTGGATGGTATCGTAAGAGGGTTCTTAGAGGAGACCAATGAAGATTTTATGCTTGCTATGCTAGGCATATATCTTCAAGAATGACAATAACATGGCAGAGGGTTTGGGCCATCTGGATGGTTTGACTCCTAAGCAAAGAACTTGGCATCAAGAAGTTAGAGGTAGAAAGCGACTCTACATATGTTATTCAACTCTGTGCAAGAAGGAAGTTCATGTTCCTTGGAATCACAGCTCTTGTGGAATATGTTCTTGCAGCTTGAAAATGTATTTTGATGTTATTTCATTTAAACAAAGATATCGAGAGCCCAATTCTGCCGCAGACTATATAGCGAAGGGAGGTGCTGCAAAATGTATTGAAGGTGGTGGTTCGCACTCCCGATGACATTGGACATTTGCTTAGTGCCGACTCCAAGCTAGGGCTATTCATAGCCGGCTTCGCTCGGTCTCCAAATTAAACCAAACCGAAACCAATACTATCGGTTTCTAAAAATCTAGACCAAACCAATCCATTAACCATTGGTTCGGTTTCTAAATGGTTTTAGACGGTTTCGGTTTGTTTCATTGGGTTAATGGAAAACCGACTGTATGTCAGTTTTATGAAAACCGATACCAAATCTTTAAAAAAAATAACATGGTTGAATTTTTTTAACCTACCTGCAGAATGTAATTAAAACACAAGCGTAGTTCATAACTCAAGTCTATAAGGATAGTTCAAAACATAAACATTACAGATTCAAAATACATAGACTCCAAGTTCTGCATGCCCAAAATTCCATATTCATAACCGCATGTGCCACAACGAGTTGATGACTCTCAACCAGTCCCTGCCATTGTGCTTCTTCAAGTATTTCTTGGTATGATACTTCATGTACCTAATTACTTATCGGTTTTTCATTGGTTTTTGGTTCAAGCTGTCAAACCAAACCAACCAAGATCTGCGGTTTTCAACGTTTTTTATCGTAACCAACGGTTTCTTCCTAATCGGTCTGGCTCGGTCCGATTCCGACGGAAAACCGAAACCTTGTTCAGCCTTAGACTTGGCTGGTAGGGCTGTCGTGAGAGAAATAAGAGTTGTTGTTTAGTTGTTTGGTCTTAGGTCAATGTAGCAACACATATATATAAGCAGTGGGACCAAAATACGTAAGTTGTTAAACAAATATTAAGGATGCTTATGCAAATTTTTCTTTATATATTATGGTAAGTTTGTTATTAATAATTATCTTGAAATATGTATTAAAAGTTAGAAAAACAAGATAAATGTAGGATCAGAATGTCGCGACATTAATACTTTGCGAGATCAGTAAACAATAGCATTGTGATGGCGTCGCAGACGAGTAATATAAATGACGCAACAGATGGCGACAACTTGAACATACGAAAGGCGTGAAGACTTGACGAGATTGGGAGGGTCGCGATATTCAACATTTGTACACTTGTGACACTTCGCGAATCATTCCCGAAAATAAAGGACAGCTTAGCTGTCATCCATTATGTAACACCCTATATAAAGAGCCGAGCAGGCCTATGTGAGGGAGGAGCTTTTTTTAAGTGTTGAGCAAGTCATTAGGAGAGAGAAAGTTTAGAGTGATTATAATTCTTTAGCCCATTTTACATTTATCTTGTAAGTAATCAAGAAATTAATAAAAGAAGTTATCATTATTCATCTAAAATGGTTTAGACAATGTGAATTCTTGTGAGGGGTGTAGTGTAGGATTTCCTGCAACTACATATTGGCGCTAGAAACAGGGAGGAGGTGAAGATCAACATTGTGATTTGAAAGAATTTGGAGTAATAGGGAAAAAATTACATATAATTTTCAATAATCAACCAAATTTGAGAAATGGCTAGAAGAAGACATGCATCAGAATAACCAACAACTGTTAGAAGGAGTAGGAGACTTGCTAGAGAAAGGAGAAATGAAATAGGGGAATCTTCAAGAGTAAACACAAGGGATAATGAAGAAAATCAAATTCAACCACCAATTCAATCAGTACAGAATAGAACTATGGATTTGATAGAGTAAGCGTGCATACTTGGAGAACAGATTATGTGGATGAAAGAGGAGAAGAACAACAATTGGTAAACAATGGACAAGAGGAGGGAGACCAAGGAATGATCGGGGAAACAATTCATGGAAATGAAGAGATCGCAGCATTAGAAACATTAAGACAAACAATACATGAAGAAAGGCGATTAGAAGCAGAGGAACGTGCAAATTTGACAAGGCAAAATCACGAGTTGAGAATGGAAAACGAGAGATTACAAAATAGAAGATCGAGAAGCACTACAAGGTCAAGTTCAAGATCAGTTAGAGAAGAAAGAAGAAGAACTTTACCTATAGAAAATGCTAATGAAGAAAATTGAGAAGGAGTACAAAATCCAGGCGAAGAACGTCGCGAAAGAGAAGAAATAATTGAAGATCGTTATATTCCACGTCCCGAGATTCATCAAAATGGGCGAAATAATGGAAATCAAGAAGATAGGCAGCGTCAGGGGAGGAATGATCCAGATAATGAAGAAAATCAGGAAGAAGGAATAAGAATATTGCACAGGAGAGAAGCACGGAGGAAGCAAAAAGAAATTGAAGATGAAATTGAAAGACATTATGCTGAACAAGCACGTCTAGCTTGCGAGAGAGAAAGATTGAGAACAGAAATAGAAGAACAAGAGTTACAAGAGGCAATTCGCCAGAATAATCATGATAATCGAGAAAGAAGGCGAGAACAGAATCGCAACAATAATAATATCAATGAAGAATATGAAAGAATACAAAGGAGAATCGAAAGGCAACAAAGAAGAGAACATGATAGATATAGCGGTGTGTGAATTCAAGAGAGGGGTGAAAGAGAAGATCACAGGGGAAGACGAGAAGAAATGATGAACAAGACACTCAAAACAGACATGAACGCAGAAGAAGAGATGCAGAACTAAAAAGACCAATGGATCCAAATTCTAGTATAAATGAACAAATCTTGCAAGAGTTGGCGGAAATGAGAGGAGTGTTAAACAATAAAAAAGGAGGAGGTAAGAGACAATTGGATGAAGCCATAGAAGAAGCTGCGAAAACTCCATTCACACAAGAAGTGCAATCTGGAGGAATACCTCCAAAGTGCAATTTACCCACATTAACCAGCATTTTCGATGGAACAACCTGTGCGATACAACACATCAAGGCTTATGTGAGATGTATGCTACAGTGGGAGAACCATGATGCTATATTGTGCAAAATATTTTGCATCAAACTTGACAGGAGAGGCTTTGAAATAGTTTGAAGGATTATCGAGGAATACGATAGCGTCTTTCAATCATTTGCAGGCTATATTTTTAGGGGCATACATAAGTAATAACTTCTCGCGACCTGGTATTGAAGATGTATTTGGGTTAAAGCAAAGAGTTGGCGAAAGTTTGAAGAACTTAACCGCGAGATGGAAGACAATGTGCAGTGATATGGCTGGACGAGTGGATGAAAGATATCTCATTCTATCATTCATTAACGCTATGTTCGCAACCAATCTGCTGTATATTCAAATTTTTAGAATCAAGAATACAATCACAATGACTGAGTTGCGAGAACTTCAAGAGGAATACATTGCTCTAGAGGAAAAGCAAAATGATATGGAATCATACCCATTTGCGAAAACAAATTCTAAAGCTGCGAGTGCAAGCTTGTTACCTAAGTTGATAAATACAGTGGCGAACACCTCGCAGAATCAGCAAGAAATGATGACGGGTGATGGTCAACAAAGATTAGTAGCAATGGGGAGCCATGATCAGGAGGAATTTGAAAGAGAGAGAAACTTCTACAATCGCGGCGGAAATAACAAAATTCAAAGATTGGATCAACCACAAGAAACTTATGGAGGTCGAAGACAGAATTATCATAGAGGTCAGCGAAATCATAGAGTAGTATGGGAAGAAATCAAGATGCCACCATTGAATGCTAGTGTGGAGAAAATATGGGAAGCCATAGTATTGATGGAAAACATACCCGCACCATGGAATGTGGGAAATGAACCACCTCCGGGTGACAGAAGTCAGGAGTTCTGTTCTTATCACCGTTTTCATGGACATTTAACAAATGATTGCAGAAATATAAAAAGAATCATCCTCAGAATGATAGACCAAGGGAAGCTCAATCATTTTCTAAAAAGTGAAGAGAAGACTCAACCATTACCACCACTGCCAGAAACTCATAGAGTAAACACAACAAAAGGAGGAGAAACATTTGTGATAGAAGTCGGAGCGAAAGCCAAGAATTTGTTTTGCAACTCAATTGTACATTCAAACAGGACAATTGAAGATTTTCATGATAGTGTCCTCAGTAGGGTTTTCGCAAGGGACGCTGATAATAGAGAAATAATGAACATTGCGAAGACGTCGCCATTAAAGGAATGGCAAAAGCAAATTATTTCTTTTACCGCAGAAGAGATACCTGAGAATGGAGAGATGCATGACAAGCTGCTGGTGGTAAGATTGGAGATTAACCCAAAACCTGTTGATGGTGAAGATGATGAAGCCGAAGACTCATGGGCAATCAATAGGATTTTAATAGACACTGGAAGCTCGGTGAATATTCTTTTTTACCATACATACAAAACTATGGGGGAAAAGATGAAGAAATGATACCTTCAACTTATAAAATCTATGGTTTCAATGGTACAACCAATAAACCAAAAGGAGAAGCTCGCATGCGGATACCATTAAAAGGGTTATCAACTGAAATTTTGTTCTGCATAGTCGACGTGGAATCCCCTTATAATGCATTAATTGGGCGACCTTGGTTGCATGAGATTTTGGGTGTAGCTTCGACTTATCACCAGTGCATTAAATTTCCTCATCCCACTGGCGTTGGAATAATAAAAGGAGATTGGATCGATGGACAAATGTGCTATGAAGTTGATGTGGAATCTTGCGAGAAAAGAGCAGCTCAGAAAAAGAGATGGAAGCAAAATATCAAAGAAGAACAAAGAAGGGAAATATTGATGGTGGACGCAATAGAAGTGAGAGAAGAAAATATGTTGTGAAACCAATGCCTGAAGAAAGTTGGAAATTGCGAAGGTCTCGCAAAAGGGAAAGCAGAATCAGGAAATTTGAATAATGAAGAAACAGAAAGAAACAGAAATAAGAGGTACAAGAAGTGAATAATTTCTTTGCATAAGGCTTTAAAAAAAAATTTTTGCTTTGAGTGACAAAGATATGTTGAATGTACAAAGATTATGAAGATCAAAGAAGGAATACGCGAAATTCCCGCGAATCAAAATATATGAAAACTTTGTTACAGAGTTATTGCGAGATAATAACAAACAAAGCAAGATTATGCGATAATTTCGCAATAATGATGAGAAAAAATAATCAAAAATGAGTGATTTATACAAATGGGACGAACCTTTATGGCGTATACCCTAGTTCGCGAATGATATTTCGCAAGAGGCAAATGTAAGACCTAAAGTGCGTCATATAAGGGGTATCTCTTGACATGGCTCAGGGAAAAGGTTACACCGCTCTCCGGAACCCGAGTCATGGAAATTTGGGGCAATAAAGCCCATCCAGGAGAGATACCTTGGATTTCCAACTATATATATAAGGTTATACCCTGGTTGGACGACCGAGGGTCTCTCCTAAGGAGTCGTGTATAACCAAGGCGCCGAGGTACACGGTTGAGCTAAGAGTGCAGGGGCATTTGAAGTGTCTCGGCCATTCTTGGCAAGTCTTGGCACATGCCGCACTCGGCCGAAGAAAACTCCACTTAGGGTGCAGTCTCGTAACCATAAACCCTATATAGGTATAAGGGATAAGAGGTCGCGAAAACAACTCGGTTGTTGTTAAGACCGGATGGGGGGGAGCTAGTCTTGTATGGCCGATGTACGCCTCCTTGAAGGGGCAACCAGGGAGATGATAAGGGCGGCACCCTCCATTAGGGAGCTGATAAGTGTCTTAAGATGCAAATGTCATGAGGCTTTATTTTCGCAAGAAAATTTAGGCTTGTCATATTTGTGCGATGATCCTGAAGAGGCAATAATATAAAATGCGAGGGTAAGAAGAGATCAAGGGGTCTTTACATGAAAGTGTAAAGACGTCCTGCGATTTCGTCGCAAGACGACAATGTCATGGGGCTTCAAGTTCGCAAGAATTTTTAGGCCTGTCATATTGTTGCAATAAAAACATCCCGCAGAGGCAATAATACTAGAGAAATGATAAGGCAAGATCAATGGGTTTTTGCATGAAAGTGTAAAGACGTCCTGCGATTTTGTCGCAATAATGAGGGGTGTCGAAATAAGACCTTTAACTAGGAAGGCAAAATAAGACCACACAAAAGAGTAAGCGAACAAGCTTGCGAGAATGAATTTGCAAATAACAGTTCACAAAAGATCGCAAAAGAAATAGTAAGATCTTGAAAACAACCAGGAAGCACTTGCTTGTGATAACTTAGCAATAACAGTTGCGAAGCTGAGGCATATTATTATTTAAAGGCTATCTGCTTAATCTTTCATTTGTAAACAAATAACAGAGGCAAGTATGGGAATGAATAGTGTAAAAACTTGTTATTTATTTTCAAGTGAAAAATTAAGCACTCATAATATTGACTAACTATATTGCGAGAAAGAGTTGTTCTTTTAGCATGTGCAGAAAGGAGCAACAAAAGTAGCACTTATATTTGAAGATCCAAGAAATGTACAATAAGAGATTACAAAAATGGAAGACCAGAAGGATAAATATACAAATATTACAAGAAGAAAAAAAAGAAAATAGGGCCATTTCTTAATTTATTCTTCACCGTCTTCATCAGACTCCTCTTCTTCGCTAGCATCGCTATCAGAGACATCTGAAGTAGGTGTGTTTTCAAGGATCTCATCAAGAAGACAAGGATACACAGAAAGAGGGATATAGTGGTCATCGCAGACTGTCCTAATAGTTTGGTTGCGAAAGCGGACAACATCATTTTTGAAATTCGCTACGGTCATTTGTTGTTGTTTCTTCAACCTAGAATACTTGTCATTGCGAAGAGAGAAATCCTTTGCAAGTTGTTCTTTCTCGGATTCAAGTTCTTCAATTCTCTTCTGAAATCTCTTCTCGGCTTCTGCGGACATATGACAATGAATCAACTACTTAATGATAATTTCACAAGAAGAAAGCGGTAAAATAAAGAAGAATAGTTAACAACCTTCTCTATCAGAGATCATATCTTTAACCAAGGCAGTATGTTCAGCGTGAAGGCTAACATTAACACCTAAGTTATTTCTGGCATTATCTAAAACTTTCGCAGCCCAAGCGAATTCATCGTCATTGTTTATGAGAATAAGGGAACGAATTTGATTTTCTCTCTCGCTAAGTATAGCATTTTGGCGAAGAGATTCATCCCGTTCAATTTGGACTTCAAGAAGAGTTTTTTGGAATCTCGCTAACGCCTGGGCACCTTAATTAGCGATGCGATCCTTGTCATCTATAAGACCACTAATTTTCTTTCTTAAAATATTAGTTTTCTCATGAGAACTAAGATATAGACGTTTAAATCGGTTGGCTAAACCTAAACTATATCTATGCTCAATTTCTAAGAGGTGAAACTTGGTTTGAAGTTCATTGAATGGAAGAGAGCTAATTTTGCTATTCGAATAACTGTTTAAAGATTCGTTGAGATGAGCAAGAAGAGCATCACTATCCATAGGCTTGGGAAATGAATGGAGAAGAATGGCTTCGTCAGAGAGATTATAAATGTCTGCGAAAATGATAAGTCAGATAAAGAAAAATAAATAACAGAGTACAAACAAGGAAAAGAAAAGAATTTTATACCATAAAGTTGCTGATTAGCACTTTGAAGGGTAGATATTTTAGTCTTCCTCCAGAAGATTCGATTTCAGCTTGTTGAATTTTTTTCTCGAAGAGCGGCAGCTTCATTTTCACTCTTCTCTCGAAAATTCGCTGCTTCAATTTCTAGTTCTTCGTTCTTCTGGCGAAGTTGAAGATTTTTCTTTTCATAGGTTGTTGCGCCTCTTCTCAAGATCTGAGGCAACATCAAAGGAAGCTCTTCCAGACTGTAAAGAAAGATAAAGAGGTTATTAATATATGATATAAAATCAAAATTAGGAATGAATAAAGAAATATAGACATACCAAGGCACTGAGTGCATTTAAGAAACTGGGAGTCAATGATCTGGAGAGCCCCTGAAGAGAATCGCTACCCTCCAGCAAAGAAGCATCACAGATACTTGCGAGAGCTTCGCATGTACCCGAGAGGCGATCATCTCCAAGTCCCTGCATGGAGTCTGAGAAGATATTAGACAATAATGCCATATGAGACTCAATTGGATGATCCTCCTTCGCAGTAGAAGTGTCTACATCATCATCTCCTTCATTAGAACTCTCGCTGGATTGAGGACTTGAGCGAGAAGAAGAATGGGTCCTCCATTTTTTAGAAGGAGGAGCAACGGATTTCTCCTTGCGAAGAGGGTTTTTACCCTTTCTTTTGACTCTCGTAGCTTCTGAAGCTTCTTCCTCTCCGGCAACTTCAACACCAACCTACACACACGAATGAAGATAAGAAACAGAGGCAACAATATTGTTCAAAATAACAAAAGAAAATATTTCTTACTTCATCCGTGATTGAACGAAGTATCGCCAAAGTACTGGGCTTTCGGTTTCTTTCATAACTTCTTCTCAATTTAGTGATCTGAAAATTTCGCAAGATTAGTAGATAGCTAAAGAAATAAAGATTGCAAAATGAGTGACAGTTAGAGAGTGTGCCTCTTTTGTTTTCCCGGGCCAATTAAATACCCAAGGTTGATAATTGGAGAGGTTCGCAGGGAGTACATGAGAACCTGAAATGTAGGGTCCATTCAAAAACAGTGGAAAGACGCACCACTTGTCGTCTTTGGAATGGCGAGGAACATTGTTCTTGCCAGAGTACCAATCAATATCATGCATGAGAAGCTTGTCGCTGGGAATGTTCTCTTTTCTTTTCAACCGAGCACCCCAGCGAGATTTATCGTTCTTCATAGTAATCACATCATAGTTTTCAAAGAAACTTTCTGCTGAATATTTTTCAGTGACTATCTCTAAGTTTGCGAATTTAGGATCTCTGACTGTATCAGGATATAAAGACCCTTTACCAGCGCCTCGATTGACGAACTCAAGCATCAAAAGGATACAATCTCCACTTAATTGGTAAACAGCTCGCGAGAACTTCTCATGTGAAAGAATTTCATAGAACAAGGGCAATTCGGGATTGTAGAGAGGAATGAGAAGGCCTGCGAGGATTTGACCTAACGAGATTATGATTTTTTGATCATCACACTGATGATCAAAAACGATTTTACAGAGAGAATAGATGAAGGTTCTTGATCGGGAATGGTAGATAACGTGAAACCTTTCTCTTGTAAATACTTTTGAACATCACCCAAAAGAGTTTCATACTTACGACCAGATGAAGCCATTCTTAGAGTATGGGAACGAGCAGAAAGTTAAAGATAAAGAGAGTGAAGAAAAGGAATATTTACAGTAGCAGAAGCGTAAATTGCGGAGGAAGATTGAAGAAAAATTGTAGAGAGAAAGTAAAAAAGAAGAAGATGAGGGTGAGAAAACTATATATAGAGAAGGATTCTCGAGAAGATAAATGCATTTAATGCGAGAGGATACGTGAATGGTCAAGAAAAAACGGTTGAAAGAGACGTGTCAAAAGAAGAATGGAAGAAGAAACACGTGTAATAAATTCTGTGTGAAAGTACGAAGTCATATCAAAACAGATAAAGATGAACAAGATAAAGATGAACAAGATGATAAAGATGAACAAATTGCGATTTTCAAAAAATACTAGTTCTCATGACATTCTCTTCTTTTGCAGAGAAGACATGAGAAGAGGCAAGATGTAGGATCAGAATGTCGCGACATTAATACTTTGCCAGATCAGTAAACAATAGCATTGCGATGGCGTCGCAGACGAGTAATATAAATGACACAACGGATGACGACAGCTTGAACATACGAAAGGCGTGAAGACTTGACGAGATTGGGAGCGTCGCGAGATTCAACATTTGTACACTTGCGACACTTCGCGAATCATTCCCGAAAATAAAGGACAGCTTAGCTGTCATCCATTATGTAACACCCTATATAAAGAGCCGAGCAAGCCTATGTGAGGGAGGAGCTTTTTTGAAGTGCTGAGCAAGTCATTAGGAGAGAGAAAGTTTAGAGGGATTATAATTATTTAGCCCATTTTACATTTATCTTGTAAGTAATCAAGAAATTAATAAAAAGAAGTTATCATTATTCATCTAAAATGGTTTAGACAATGTGAATTCTTGTGAGGGGTGTAGTGTAGGATTTCCTGCAACTACAATAAAGGTAAGCTATTAATGACTCCTTAACATGTATATGGGGATACAAGTTAAGAAAAACCATCTTTTTTAAAACCAAAGATACAAACTAAATTTTCAATTTTTCACATGTTTAATGTTACGGTAAATGATGCTCAACTGCCACTATCTTTATTAATGAGTTTTTTTTTTCTTCTATATTCTTCTCCATTCAATGTTTATTATTCTTCACATGTTTTATATTTGGGTAAATGATGTTTAGTAAACAATCATTTAATGCTAATGTTTTTTTCTTTTTTTTCTGTATTCTTCATCATTTGATGTTTACCGTTGGTTTTTTTACAAAAAAACATTCTTTTGGGGTTTATATAGTTATATAATTTTCATTCATTTTAATGCTCACTATTTGTGAAATCGGGTTAGGATGCCAGAAAGAAATTTTACTAGGGCATCCTCCTCGGGTAACAAGAAACATAAAAAGCTAAAGAAATATATAGGTAGATTGTCTCACACTTCCGTGGAAAATAAGTCAAAGGATCTTCTAACCAAATACTTGGATCTGTAAGGGCTAAAGCATCAAACATGATGAAATCTTATGAATCTCAAAAGTCCTACTTCACAGAGCGCTCACGCTTAAAAGTGATAAATAAAAATTGTTATTTGATATTTTACTAAGAATCAACTAATAATCGTTGTAATGTGCGATTGTTTTTTCCTTCAAAAAAGCAAAAATCTATTGCGTTGAAGCTCGCCTGGATTATCTTGAGGCCCTCAAGAACATGAGTGTGGTATGACTTCTTCTATTAAATTTTTTATTTGTCATGAAATTTTGCTCCACGTAATTTTTTTTCTCTGTCAACTTATGTATTATTACAGATGCATTGGATCGTTTCTCAACTTCACAAGGATCTCAACAGCTGTGATAATTGGATACCTGAAAAGGTTGATACCCATTGTTGACCAAATTTAAGTATGTGATGAAGTATGTGTATGACAATCAACGCCGATTCAACACCAAGTTATAACGTGAAGGTCAAAGGAGATGGTTTGATGATAGAAAAAGGTCTCAAGAGATGTAATGAGGTGCATGTAAGATATTTTTTCATAACATGTAATTATCTCATTGGGCATATATATGTGGTAACTTTTGGATACTCTAGATGTTGCTAAACGTATTAGGTTTAGTTAAGGAGTTAGCTTCTTATTATTATCTCTTCTTTGATGGACGGTCGAGATCTAAAGTTAATATTAAAACCCTAGGAACTTGGTCCTCTATATGCCTATAAAAGAAACACAGTACCCATCAATAAAGTGTTGAAGTAATTGCCATTCATTATGCCTAGGTCAACAGAGAGAAGCCATGACCTCCACAAGGTAATATCGCTACTACAAAAATAATATGCAATGTAAGAGGGATTAACGCTACCAAGTATTCCATATAGACTGGTCTTTGCGTATTTGATTATGTGATTATCATGAAGTTCAACGATCCTATAACTAATTATCTGTAAAATTAAATCTCATAGTTGGTATCTAGAACATGTGTTCAAAACTCATGATCGCCCATTAGTAGTATGCAATTATTATTATTATTATTAAAAAACAAAGAAAAATTTACACATATTTGGTTGGTAGTCGGGCAACAAGTTGTGCTCCGAATCCTTTTTGGATAGCCAACCCTACCCGTTGAAAAAAGAAAACTACCTACTTTACTATTTACATCATGACTACCAATGCAGTTCTTCAAACGCTGCAAGAATACAATCATATCGTCACCCAACTCGCCCAATGTAGTAAAAGCCAAGACTCTAAACTCAAAACCATGTGATGTATTGGCGTAGGTATTTATCGTTTTGCGAGTAAATGTGCTAAATAGCATGGCCTGGAGTGAATCTTCGAATCCCATTTCCGGTATAGGGTGAGACTCCTGTGATGTCAAAACATGTATCTCGGCCATCTTCCCAACTGTGTACAAGTATATTTGCAGGTTTCAAAGGGGTATCCTCGATCCGACAACAATCCTGGTACTTCTTTCCCTGGGAATGCGACTCCTGCCAGGCAGATATCCCATCAACATACCCCGTACAAAATCATGGCGGAATTTAACCCCAACTTCGCTTGCACAGTGAACAACGTGGTCTCCGAATATATCCATGGGCCGTTTACAGATTGTGCACAAACTGTCAAATAGGAATAGGGTATACCCAATCAGATTGAGCTACAACGCGAAATTATCTTGGTCCCATTGTTTGATTTAACCCAGCAATTTCTTAATCCATAGCATGCTCAGTCCTATTGCTTTTCCATAAGATTGCTTCCCTCTCGGACATACAAAATTTAGTGGGTAACTCCCTCTTAATAACATCAAAATAACCTACTGCCAGTGTTTTCAGAGGATGAGGGGCAACGTTATTGACATTAAAGGTTAAAGGAGTGAGGCCACAAGTCTGCGTGAAATTGTGAAGGGCAAACCTAAAGTTGGGACTTGGTACTGTCGTATCAATGGATTGTAGAATAGTGTGCTGCAAGCTTTGAGTCTGAATGTATGAAGCAAGATAGCAATATACTTACCTGTATCAGACATTGTATATACACCAAAGCCCCCGTATTTCATAGGTAGAGTTGCAAGTCTCTGTTGAAGAGGACCGAAGCCAGCGCCATCCCCTTGATCGAAGATGTAGATACTTCATCAAATGTTGATGAAAGTGGCTTGTTGCTGCTTGGATGACCCGAGGATTTGTAGTTAAGTAAGGTGAAAAATAGCCTTGAAACACCAGCGAATCAAGGCGTAAGAAGAGCTCACTCTGTGGGTCTTTCAGACTTCTTAACATTGTCCATAAGACGTATAGTTTTGTCTCCGCGTGTTCATCACCATGTCGCTACAAAATTGAGTGTCCAAACTGACTGACCTCCTAATAGTTTAATGCCTTTGGATGGCCTACTTATATTAAAGGTGAAATACATCTAGTTCAAGGCTTCTAGGGTCTCAGAAGGCCAGAAAATTTCACTCTTCTTTATGTTCCTCTTGAAGCACCTTCAAGTTGAATAATACTAAGTGCTTTTGAAACCTCCATTGTGTCACCAATGATGGTGCCATCATCAAGATACCAGGCGTGAAGATCTAGTGAACATTGAGAAGCAATTTGGCAGACAAGTGGATGGAGTGCTAATGCGAACAACAAAGGGCCAAGTGGATCACCTTGTTGGACACCCTGAGTTGAGGATAGAATGGACTCATTGTAGTATAGTTTTGCAGGCTTAGCGTAACAGAATTCGACCCACCTGGATATGCTAGGGCATTTGTCTCTTGCTTCTATAATTAGGGTAGTTCTATCAACTAAGTTAAATGCATTTGTAAAATCAATGAGAAACATAGTAAGGTCATTATGTGTACCTTTCAAATCAAGCAATCGGTTGCAGAATGCAGTATCTTTCACCTCCACACGGAATGCCTACTCCAAATTGATGGTCACCCAAGTAACTGGCCATTTCCGTACATACAAAACTCAAATAATTTTGAACACAGTCGTCTCCATATGGTCCCTACAGCTATTGGTCTCAAGCCAACATCAGGCTTGAGTAACTGGCCACAAGTTATTATTATTATTATTATTATTATTATTATATGAGAGAAATATTTACATGGGAATGGTTGGTAATCAGTGCAACAAATTGTGCACTCACCTTTTTGGATAGCCAAACCTATCCTATGAAAAAGTAAACTTCCTACTTTGTTATCTGCATCATAATTGGTTAAGCAATTTTTCAATCTCTTCAAAAAAAAAACAATAAAGTCATTTCCAAGCTCTCCTAAAGTGGCAAAGGCTAAGGCATAGAAGTTGTATCCATGGGTAGTGTACTTGTCTAAATATTTGTTGCGCTTACGATTAAGTGCCATAGAGATAACACGCCCTGGTATAAAATTATGAATTCCTCCACTAGAAAAAGGCGAAACCCCAGTGACGTCGAAACATGTGTCTCGACCATTGTCCCAACTGTAAACGAGATATCGGGTGGCTTAAGGCAGTGTCATCTACCGATAGGAAGCCTAAAGGAGCCTCCTTTCTAGCTGCAAC
Organism: Papaver armeniacum; assembly: GCA_023531295.1. Classification (NCBI taxonomy): domain Eukaryota; kingdom Viridiplantae; phylum Streptophyta; class Magnoliopsida; order Ranunculales; family Papaveraceae; genus Papaver; species Papaver armeniacum. The sequence goes on along the minus strand of JAJJWW010009134.1, from coordinate 247,747 downwards.
ACCTACTCCTAGAACAAATGTCCATAACAACATCTCTTACAAAATCATAACGAAACGTAATGCCAACCTCGTTCGCACAATGAAGAGCATGATCTCCGTAAGCATCCATCTCGGCCACAGCATGAGCAAACATGAACCTCTTGAATAAAGGAATACCTAACCCAGACAAGTAAATCGCTTCTAATTGTCTTGGACCAAGTGTTTGATTAAGTCCAGGGATGGGAATGGTCTTCAAGAAGACCATTGCATGCACAACTGATTACTCCGCCACAATCACTGTGTCTCTAGCTGTCATTGGAAACTTAGATGGTAATTCTCTCTTAACAACGTCGAAAAATTGTACTGTCAATGCTTTCATAGGATGGGGGCAGTAGAACTGATATTGAAGGAAGAGAGGCCACAAGCTTGCATATATTTTCGAGGGCAAGTTGGTAGTTGTGACTCGGTATTGATGTGTCAACGAACTCAACATGGTGGACTACAGGTGTTGTGTCCGAATATGAGATGCCAACAGCGGTAAGGACTTATATCACCACCGTATAAACACCACAACTAATAGGCAAGGTAACCATTCTTTGTTGAAGAGGCTCAAAGCCAGCTCCGTCTCCCCGTGATCGATGTCGAAGATATTGTAGCAAGTGTTGATCGTAATGATTTATGGTCGGTTGCAGGAACTTAGGGAGAGGTAGTGTGAAGTGCGAAATATAATCTTGACACCCCCGTACAATTGTGCAAGAGCAATAGTTCACTCATGGATCCCTGCAATTTCTTAACCGAGTTCATGAGGTGAAATGTTTTTGTCAACTCGAGCATTACCATATCATCACTGTGACTTGATTGTCAAGACTCGACAGACCACCAAGCACTTTTACACCCTTCACAGCCTGCCTATGGTGGATGGAAAACCCCTCTGCATGGCTTCTGTGGATCCGTAGAAGGCCGTAAGATCCTGTCTTTAGATGTTTAAGTGCAGGCCTCTTGATCCAGCCTACCCGGTGTATAATATCAAGGGCTTTGGCGACCTCCAGCGTGTCTCCAATGATAGTCCCATCGTCGAGATACTGGCATGCATATCTAATTTACATTGAGAAGCAATATTACAAAGTAGAGGATGCGGAACTAATGCAAACAAAAGGGGCCAAGGGGGTCACCTTGTTGCACCCTTGAGTCGATGACGAACATGTTCATTATAGTATAATTTAGCGGGTTGAGCATAACAAAACTCAACCCACTTGGAAATACTAGGACATCGAGCCCCGACTTCCCGATTAGAGTTGTCCTATCAACCAAATTGAATGCATTTGAAAAATCCACAAGCATCATTGTAAGATTGGTTTGTTTACCTTTTTTAATTCCAAAGATTCTAGTTCGCATGTGGATACTCTCCGCTTGGAATCCCCACACCAAACTGATAGTTCCCTAAGTATTTAGCTATTTCCTTTCTAACTGACATTGCGGCGATTTTTGAACACAACCTCCTCTAGATGTCCCAACAGCGATGGGCCGAAGACCTCCTCCTATGAAATGGGTTGTACATGCTTAGGAAGTATCAAAGAAATAAGTCGGGTTTTTTAAGACTTTCATTAAAGATATATAAGGCGATAACGATAATTCCAATTGCCGGTGTCATTGTAGTACAGTGGTAAAGTTTCTGGGTGATGATACCAAAGATCTGAGTTCGAAAATCGCCAGCACCAAATTCTTTACCAATAAAAAAAAACGATAATTCCAATTAAACCGATCTAGTCAATCTGCTGACTTTGACTATGAGTTTAACCGTTCACCTTGACCATTATGCTTGGTATTTGACGTTGAATATTGGCAGAATAAATCTTGCCTATTTTAAACTTAATTTAATTTTAAATTTATCCGTTATGAAACCATATTCTAAATACAAACGGTCTATAATTAAACCTAATTTAAATTATAGTATTAAAAACTATGGTTTTTACGTAAAAAAATATAGACAAACGTTATTAAGCTTCCGCTTTATTGAAAACATTAATGTACAATTTAAGACGATTTTTTATCGAATGAATTTATAATAGATTTTACGGTCGAAATTATTTTTGGTATTATTAAATCTGAGTGTGCATTAGGCTATAATTATGTGTATGTGCATTACAGTAGGATTTTTCACAATATGGACCATATCGTTTGTATAAACCAATAGAAATGAACAAGATTATGGTCACTTGCATCATTTTGCACAATATGGTAATCGAGGAAACTCAACGGGATAAAACACGGGTTCATTATCCAGATAAAGATTTAAGAAAAGATGTTCAACCCGCATGGGGTGTCCCTGCAAGAGATTACAAAATGGTGGAAGAGATAATTCAAAACAGAGTTTTACATTTAATACTAAGGGAGGATCTCACTGCTCACTTGTGTGATGATTTTGGAAAAAGAAACCCGCATAGAATTTAGTGTTTCTTTTAGTGTAATTTGATTTGTGTACTTTGATTTCGGTAGTTTGATTTGTGTACTCTGATAACTTGAGTTACAAATTAGGATAACATTGAAACTAAAATTAAAAGGATTACACATAAGAACTAAAGTCATGAATTTTCAAAACTAAATCAATGTTATGGCATTATCGATATCCTCCTAATGGTTGTCCTCTTCGTTGTCTTCTTCCCTAGAAGAAGACCCGTCAGTTGCTGGTGGCCGTTGCTTGGCCTTCTGTGCTTGGAGTGCATCAAATTCATCTTAATAGAGACGAAGTTGTGTCTGATTCATCTTGGAAGTGTCCATTCCCATAATTCCTCGCATGTGTGCTTTAAAAATATTCTTTTCAACCGCCTTACAAACTTTCTTCATTTCTGAAGCCATTTTATTACGTATGACTAGTTTATCAATATCATTCTTTTCTTGTTTTGCAAAATAACCTTGAAGGTTGAACTTTGATGAACCTGAAGTTGATGATTGTGCAACATCTTGAGCTTCCTTTCTGAGCTTTTTGGCATTTTTCACACCGATTCCCCTCCATACATTAGCCGCTCCATTAACATTCAAATTAGAATTGCTATGTACTAATGCACCAGTGTTGAGGTGAGGGTTTGAGTTTGTTTCTGGTGAAGAATAAGGAGAACTTGGAGAACCATGTTGGGATCCACCATGCTGGAATTGACTACCATGTTGGGATCCACCGTTCTCGTAAGGGGATTCCTTTGACACATCATATCCATCCAACAAATCAGGGTTGTATCAGTTGACATTTCTGAGGATGTGGAAGCATGCCTCGTAAGGGGATTCCTTTTCCATTCTGCTCTTGTTTTCGTTACTGTAGTTTCAACAATATATAAATTAGCATTTTGGAACAAATTGATAAAGGATTTGTAAATCAATTAAACAGTATGTCAATGCAACTTACCAGATCAACACCAGTATCACCACTTCCCATTTTTCGTTTCATCAGCATCATCAAAGCAATCCAATTGTTCATATCTTTACTGATTGCACCAAAAAGATGTGACAAACCGGTAGCATCACATTCTTTTTGATTCCCGATTTCCGATGAAATGTGTAAACATATTTCCCCAAAGCGTTGCATGTGGATGTTGAACCCCATTGATTGGATCAAGCGTAAATGCTACATAAGCTCTGCAGATAGCTTAATTTTCATCCAAACTGAACTTCAGACCGCGAACTCTTTGTGATGCGGTATTTTGTGTATCTGTTGACTTGCCATTTCCTTCAAAAATCTGTTTTCTGAGATAATGCAAGAAATTATAAGGTGGGCGTGGAAGGTTTGATTGAAGTGAAATTATAAATTTTTGTGGGTGGTGAATGAGAGATTGAAGATGAATTATAAGAATTTTCTATGTGTAGAAGGTGGAGAAGGTGTGAGTTTAAAGTTGAAATCAACTAAATTTATAGTGAGTGAATTAGTTGTAGTTGGATGTTCCTAGCCGTTGTCGGCTCAATATGAATCGACCGGTCCAAGATGGAACGACACTCGGCTTTATTTGAGACGAGTCTCGGCTCACTATCCACCAATCATTTCAGTTAAAACTGATCGTAATCTGAGACGCGTATACAAAACCTTTTATTTGAGGGTTTACTCATACGTTTTAGTGGTTTGATGGTCCTACGCGTATAATCACCAAACCAATCTGTTTGATGTGCCCATTAGAGTTGCTCTAACACTAAAACTTTGAGCAATCTTCGGAGAAATCCAAAGGTCGCAGTCAGACCTTATATCTGTCCGAGGTTGCAGTCAACATATTTTGACGGACAAAGTGGAATCAGTCAAACCTAGTTGTATAGAAAAGACATTATAGTCCTTTGAGTGGTTAACTTAACTTGATGCCTCATTTTTTATCTATGTTCTCCTCGCTTCTCATTGTTTCCCGAAGAAAAGACCTAACCTCGATACTTCATCCGCTACTCCATTTTCCCAACCACACACGAAAATTATTAGACTTTTCTATCAATTGTTCACTCATAAATCCTAAATCGTGTTCCCCCTTTTTTTTTTTGCTAAGTAAATCATGTTACCCTAAATATCATTAAAATCAAATCGTGTTCAATGAGTAACTTGTATGGGGGAACATGCATGTTGTGGTAATGGCTTGGATTTTGGTTGTTTTAGCTTTCTGAAATAATGGTTTGCAGAAATTAAAAGAGGAGCTTACTGGAGCAATCTCTATCCCAAAAAAATTGCATATGAAATGTATGAGAAAAACTCCAAGAGAAACAGAGGGTACTGGAATCTTTGTAATTAAGGAAGGATGGAAGAAAAGGTACGGCCAACAAATTGTATGATTTATAAAAATAAAAGACAAATAAATTAAGATTTTGTGAATTCGTCAATGCCTACATATTGATTCCTAAGATATAGATTTATTAATGGTCTCAGCATATCTTTTTAGTTAAAGTGGTGAAACGCAAGAATTAATGTATTCAGTTTCATATGCTCTTTTAACCGCTAAATGCTAATAAAATGAGTGCTTGTTGGGTATAGATGCATGAATTAATTCTGAGTACTAGAGATATTCATTGAGTTTTAGACTTTTTTGGGTATAGATCCATGAATTAATTCTGAGTACTAGAGATATTCATTGAGTTTTAGACTTTTTTGGCGCAAGGGGCCGATCTACGATAATTTGTATAGGTGACCAAATATTTGATTTGAGCCTAATGATCACTTAAATGGTTAGAGAATTTAGTATAGATTTCTAAAGAAAATGTGGGAGTTGATTCATGTTTTTTTTTTTTTGTACACATGTATGTATATATATATATATATATGTTTGAGCATACTTATCAATTTCATAATGAAGTCTTACGTACTCCATGGGTCCGTATTCAGTATGTTGATCGTATGACATAAGTTACCACTCTACACGAAATGTAGTGATAAATTATGCTTTTATGGTTCGTTATCCATTTCGATTTGTGTTCGGTGTGTACAACTTCCGTATACGGTAGTTAGAAACAATGGTGCACATAGAGTATCTTTTGAACACCTCCCATATTTCACTTCACAATAGTTGGACTTAATGCGACTTCACAAGTTTGAATTCCAGATGTTAAACTTAATTTTCTATTCCTACTAACAAGTATGATAGTGGTACAAGTAGTTAAACTTAAGTGTAGTGAAATATTCTCAAGGACTCTCTGTTTTGTCATGAAATTAGTTACTAATGCATGCCTGGTTCTCATTGATAGTAGACTTTTATTTTAGTACGATTTATGTTGTCATGGTGATCCAACCTATGTATTTACTTTGATACTTTAATAGTATGTTAATGAACCCTTACTTTGCTCTAATTGGTAGAAATGATATTGATTTTTCATCGGTTAGAAAATCTATTTGGTTAAACTTGATTTTTGAAAATTTTACCGTATGGTCTGGTTAATGGTGACGTAGTTCCCTGTTTATGGTTTTGGGTTCACGGTGTTGTTGATTCATTTTCAAATTTGTTATTGGATTAAAATTGATGATCTTGTTTGATAAAGATGAAAAGAATAATAAAAAGATATATGGTGGAATATATATACTTGTTGCAGCCTCGTCTTAGACTCTTCAATGGTCTATATTGATGACTTGCAAAGGAAGAGCCTAAATAAGGGTGGGAAAATCAACATGTTCATGCATAATAATCGTCTTCATTGAAACTTGCCTACCATTATCTCTTTAACTGCTCAAAAGTACCTTCTCTGGATTTACCAAAATAAAAATCTCTTTACTCGTGTATCTACATGGATTTGCTTCCCTATATGACTAATGATTTTGAATAAACACCAAATATGTTTGCATCATAATATTTAGATAGTTTTGTAACTTATATAGGAATAAAACAAATAAATGTATGATAATTTGTAGGTACAATGGAATGCTTACTATTTATATGCCATAGTTACGAAAGACTCGGAGTTTTTTTATAACTACCAATTGCAAGTTTCATAATCAATGGGGACAATTTTTTGTTACAAAGTGTGTGCTTTGTGCGGTGTTCATGCTCAGTATACTTGCCATAGTTATTTCTTGCATGTGTTGAATTTTTATCTCGCTTATTGATATGATATCTTGTATTTAATTTGGCATTCTTAGGTGGTTTGTGGATCATGTTGCACAAAGATACATGAGGTTTTCTTGTTACTTCGGAAGAAACTTAGATTCAAAGGTACCAATCTGGTTTTAGATAGAAAATTAGTATAAGTCTTTGATGCATGTTGATTTTCTTGAAAAAAAAGTGTCGTCGTTTCACATGTTCAAACTCTAATGTTTACAATGAGTATATATTGAAATATTTGTTTAGACTATGAAGTGTATATTTATCAAGCAAAGTATTGCCTAACGCGATGTAATCCATATTTTTCTTTTCATTGCAAACTTCAGGAATACGAAACCCAAATAGTAATATAATCTTCCATCGGAACTGAAACCAATTTACCCTCTGTTTTACACGATCGTAAATGCTCGTACCTATTTTAATTTATACTACCGTCGAGATAGTTACCCATTATAATTTATATTACCGTCAAAAATTAGATACCCATTTTAATTTATACGACTGTGTTAGTTTGGTACCCAATCTTTTTTGTAGGACCGTCTAAACGACAATTCTCACTACTTTGCTTATTGAGAAGTGAAGTCGCGGCTGACACTATGGCCAAGCAGGGCTCTTATGTGAAGAGATATATTTCTCAAGTGTTATATGTTGAAATCTTCTCTCGTCAATTGGTGATAATATTCCTTTTTATAAATTAATCACTTCAGTCGGGAGTGGCTCTGATAGACTCACCACTAGCAGGCACAATCAAAATCAATTTCGATGCATGTATAAGGAGGTCAATAGACGTATGATTGGGATTTCCTGGACAGGGACTATACAAGATCATTCGGTTTGGCTACATGCATCGTGAATGTGGTGTCTTCGGCAAAAATGATGGAAAAGCCTAGCTACGAGAAGGGGATAATCAAGATTTGATCATTCAGCAAGCGGTCACATGGGCTACAGAGAAAGTACACCTAAAATAACTTCAGAAGGGGATAATCAAGATGTGATCATCTATCTGCAGAGAAGAGAAGTATCGATGGATGGGAATGTAAGAAAATTCTAGATGAGGTAAAGGAAGTATTCAAGGGGTTCACCCCATTCACTGCAACTCATAATGGAAGAATGGGAAATGAAGTGGCTGATGGTTTAACGAAAGAAGGAAGAACAAAGGGATCTGCAACCTACACGCCAACGAACACTTCTTATACTCTTTTCACTAAGTTATGATGCACCTTTTCAATTTTCTAAAGACTATGAACTCGCACTTCAAATGAGTGATCATACTATAATATGAATCCTTGGATAAAAATAAATAAAATCTCGAGATTTTACGGACTGACTCCGCTTATGTGAAGAGATAAGGTACTATCACAAGTTAGAGAAATTTCTATAGTTGGTGTTAGCAAGGATTATTCTGTTTTGATCGTGATTATGTTCAACTTTTCCTTTCCAAACCGTAAAATAAAGGTTTATTACGGTTTGTTTTCTAACTATGGTGGAGGGGTAAATCTGGAAAAGACAAAATGAAACTTACCAAATATAGTCGGACAAACTCACTTGTCCTTCTATTTGTTTTGAATCAAATGTTGTTTGTATCGGTTAGAAAACTGCAACCTTAGGATTTCTATGAAGATAGCTCTAAAACTTTACCCCTTCCCAGTAATTCTGAAAATCATAGCCTTTCATTACCTTTACAACAATCAACGGTGGGACTGCCGATCCGTATGAAACAAAGCGCACCAATCAAACCAACCAACGCCACTATATAAATAACCCAAAACTCTCCTCCCAATTTCACACCAACACCACATTTACAGGCTTTACTCTCTCTTTTCCATCCCTCCAAAGCATTCCAGTTTCCGATCAATTTCCCGTTCAAATGGCGCCGAAAGTAGCAGAGAAGAAACCGGCAGAGAAAAAACCAGCAGAAAAGAAACCCGCTGAAGAAAAGAAAGCTGAGAAAGCACCAGCAGAAAAGAAACCCAGAGCTGAGAAGAAATTACCAAGCAAAGATGCTTCATCAACAGATAAGAAGAAGAAGAAATCAAAGAAATCAGTCGAAACTTACAAGATCTACATCTTCAAAGTCTTAAAACAAGTTCATCCTGATATTGGTATCTCAAGTAAAGCTATGGGAATCATGAACAGTTTCATTAATGATATCTTTGAGAAACTTGCTGCTGAATCATCCAGATTGGCTAGGTACAATAAGAAACCAACTATTACCTCTCGTGAGATTCAGACAGCTGTTCGTCTTGTTCTTCCTGGTGAATTAGCTAAACATGCTGTTTCTGAGGGTACTAAAGCTGTTACCAAGTTTACTAGTTCTTAAATCTGTGTCTGTTTTCTTTAGATTTGGGAAATTAGGGTTTCTTTAGATTTAGTTTAGTGGTTTCTGTTTGGGGATCAGGGTTTTATATATGTAATTAGTAGTTCTATCAATCTTCAAGGATGTAATCAATTTCAGATCAGATTGAAAATTTGAAACCCATTTTGAAATCTAGAACTGTTAAGTTATCTGAATCTGAATTATATATACTGCATTTTTATTTCTTCTTCACTGTTTCATTTAATTAGACACAAATGATTAAAAAAAAGAGTATTATTGGTTGGGATTCTGTTAAAGACTCGTGAATTGCTAGATTCAACCCTGAGAGGTTTTGTAGGTTGTTTTCTTTCTAACTCTGAGTATGCAATTACCTTGGTTTTTATCTCTTCTGGATGCTGTAAAGTGGGTTCAGTGTTTTCCTTGAAGAATTGATTCAAATCATTTATATGGATGCTGTAATTGTTAACTGGAGGGAAAGAAAGCTTAAAACCTCCGTAAGTGGTCAGTTTTATGTTGTTAGCCTGGGGGCTTGTGATTCTTCTGGCCTGCCGCCTGCTGGCCTTTTGATGAAGAAGAAAGAAACTTGGAGACTTGCTTGAAGACCATGCAATGTAAGGTATTTTCTGATTTTCCTTTACCTGTTAATTTGTCATAATTTGTTAAAAGTCAGGGGTTTAGTTTGCTTGAGCAGCTTTGTCCCCTCATAGTAAGTAGTAAATTGTTATTCCTATGCATTTTTGCCTTTTCCAGTTTTAATGATAGGTTAGTTACAGTTGTTGAGAGAGCGTAAGTTAGTTGTATGCTAACTCGCGAAGACATTAAGCTGTGGATCTACAAAGTTGCACGGCGCAGTCTTGCATTCTCTGGTGTCTAAGGCTCAACTTTTTGAACCAACACCTACACTAGCTAAACTTAGCAAACACATGATTCACATGTTAAGTAGTTGAGTAATTGTTGCAGATTCACCAAACAGTCATCTATGAATTGGGTTATGTATGTCGAGAAAAAGAAGTAGTTGTCTGTATGACTGTATATGATTTCTGGACACAAATGGGACTTGAGTGTAAAACATTTGAAAGTCGTGTTCTTCAAACTTGGTTGTGGCAGATATATTCTCGGGCTTTCTTTCATACAATAAGAGTAGGCATAGTGATCTTATCCCCATTGTTCCAGAAGAAGTTAAAATTGGAGGTATGGAATGAAAACCTTGTTGTTTTATGCATCTATGCAGAAGTTCTAGAGCAGAATGCAGAATCTCAATGGGAATAAGAGTAGGCTTAGTATCTATTATCTTCAAAGATACTTGAGAAAGTTGCAGTGTTCATTAGAAACTGTCCCATCTAGCTAACACAGAACCTCAACTAGAACCTTTAAGAGCTTCACCATTTCTCGCCAAACAAAAGGCATGGATTTTGACTTGTTAGATTACTTTGTCGACCTACAAGATCTACATCTTCAAAGTCTTGAAACAAGTTCATCCTGATATTGGTATTTCAAGTAAAGCTATGGGAATCATGAACAGTTTCATCAATGATATCTTTGAGAAACTGGCTGCTGAATCGTCGAGATTAGCGAGGTACAACAAGAAGCCAACTAATACCTCTCGTGAAATTCAAACTGCTGTTCGTCTTGTTCTTCCCGGTGAATTGGCTAAGCATGCTGTTTCTGAGGGTACCAAAGCTGTTACTAAGTTTACTAGTTCTTAATCGCTGCTACTGTGTTTTTAGCTCTGAAAATTTGGGGTTTATTTTGTTCTAGTGGTTTCAGTTTGGGGATTAGGACTTCATGTAAGTAAGTAGTAGTCTCTTCAATGTTCCGACTGTAATCAATTTCAAACCCACTATCTTGTTAATGGAATGGAATCAAATGTTTTAATTTCTGGAAATGAATATATTTGAACCCTTTTTGATATCTGAAAAATGTTACATCATTCTGAATCCGAATTACATTCCTGCATTTTTACACAAATAAAGGCTGAATCTAGCAAGGGAACTTTTGCAACTTCTTAAAGGCTGCTGATCAGTCCCAGTCCTACTCCTTCCTTGGTCTTTGTCTCTTCTGGATGCTGTCAAGTGGGTTTTACAAGATGGGTGGTGAGTTGATCCTGCTGCCCATTTGCCCAAAAGGTTTTTCACATTAGCTGGCCCTTCAGTATGATCTCAATGCAGGCTAGACCCCAAGACACAGCTGTAAGTTCTTGCAGTCAAGTTCAGTTATGTTACCTTGTTTTCGACACATGATCTAGATCCTGGCAACTAGGAGCTAACTATTACTGAAAGAGGTAGTATATTATTTGCCCTGACAACTGTCAATGAAATGAGAACCTTCTATTGCTTTAATTCGCTACTGCAGGTACTCAACTGATTTCCTGAAGATCAACAAATATCGCTTAAAATAAGAAGGGTGGAAATTCCAGAACCCATCGAACCCTCACCAAGAACAGCAACTTTCTTTATATGCCTTTGTCTGAGTCCAGCATCAGTCACATCTGGGACCTGCGGAAATATAATTAAAGCTTTTTGAACAAATGATAACAAAAGGATGATGCTAAGCAATTTACAAAGCATATATTTTAGGAACTGTGTATATTTAGTCATTGCAAATTGTTCATAAAGGATATTCAAGCAATTACCTTAACTCTTGCTTTTACTTGACAATCATTTAGCTTGAATCAAAGGATATTCAAGCAACCATTATCACACATCCCTCCTTCAGAAATTTGTACAGGTAAAGAAGATAACCGGATAATAACCATGTAGTAGGTGATCAGTTATCATGTTTGTGTCTTATGATTTTGACAACAACGATAGACCTGGACCCAATTCTAAACCACCTCTAACTGCAAGTCCTCCAATGTCAGCAACTATTGGCTTTTTGGCCTCCGCTCAACATATATTGAACACTGTTAACTGCTTTCCACGTTTCACATCAGTAGATAATGATTTACAAACGATATAAACAACATACCTTCAATTGTGTTGACCAAAGATCGTTCATCAGGAATATCAAAATTATCCTGTCAAGCCAATCAAAACACTAATTATTAAACTTCAGACCTTTAAATCAAGGAATATGAATCATATGGTCAGATACCAGTCTTTTGTTCCTTACCAAACGCATTGATATCGGAACCACCACAAAATTTCCCACCTTTCACCGGTCAGAACTACAGCTTTAACATCATCATTTCCATTCATTGCCTGTACAAATTTCTCCTTCAATCATTCAATAACTGCACACATATAAGAACCCCCATTTATCAAATTCTGGTGATCAATCAATCACTAAGAACTTAGAGAAGAAAAGTAGTAGATGAAAAATACTTACTGTTGTATGATAATGAGGATTAGCAAACTTAATTACAGCGACGCCATCACTTTCCAACTCCCGTACTAACACTATGTTGAGATTATTAGTCCCACATGGTTGGGTTATTTAAGATCCTGCAGTTTATAATCTATTAGGGCCTCTCCACTCATCGCCAATTGGTTTTGAGTTGGATGCCCGTATTCTAAAATGGTATCAGAGCAGGCTATTTGCGACGAGTCATTAGACCGCGCCTTTACTCCGCGTCACACAATTAAATTGTCCACGTGTTAGACCCAACGAGGCTACACGTGAGGGGGCGTGTTGAGATTATTAGTCCAAATTTGCACTCGCAGTGCGAGTTCATAAACGAATTCGCAACATCACAGTCGTTGGATGTTGCAGATATGACATCACAGCCATTGGATGTCGCAAAGTTCATAACTGTGGTTAACTGTGATACGACTGTGATGTTGCGAATTCGTTTTTGAACTCGCACTGCGAGTGCAAATTTTTTCCCCATTACGACTCATGTTCTTCTTCGACATTGCAATTTTCGCCCAAATTTTAGTAAAAGGGGTTTCAGAATTTGATAAATTTCAGATATACAATTAGCAATTAGAATTAGAAGTTAACTATAACTAAAAGAGATATTATTCCCTTTTGCAGGTACTCACAGTTGATTTCCTTGAGAACAACAAAGATATTGCTTAAAATAAGTTCCAGAATCCAGCAAACCCCCACCAGTAACAGCAACCTTACTTATATGCCTTTGTCTGAATCCGCCATCAGTCACATTAGGGACCCGAGGATATAAAATTAAGGGCTCTGTGAATAAATGATAACAATAGGACAATGCTAAGCAGTTTATAAATTATATATAACAAACCATTATAGCTCATCCCTTTTTACAATAAAGAAGATAACTGGATAATAACTACTCATGTAGTAGGTGATCAGCTATCATGTTTGTGTCTTTTAATTTTGACAACAAAGATAGTCCAGGACACCCTTATTACCACTTTACTTATATACATATTATAGCCAAATTAGGCTCTATCCACACCAGAATACGTGAAACCATGTAAACAGTTGTCCTTCTGTAGGTTATTAACAGGGATGCTTCATATGGTCCCGATAAAGTTGTAATGGTAGGCACCGTTACTGACTTACTTCTATAGCAGATTTACAACGGTCATAACTGTGCCTAAGCCAAGGAGTAGGTAATAAATTATGAGTATCGAGGGATCATCGATTCAAGAGAAATGAAATGGGACAAGAGATTTAACGTGGTTCGGTCAACTCGACCTACGTCCACGGACAAAACCCCGAAGGGTGAAATATTATTGATCTCCAGACTGATTGTACTGGGATGATTTACAATTACAATGACACTCTTTATTTATAGAGTGAATATGTAAATAATTAATTAATCAAGATATTATCTTATTCTCGAGAATATATCTTAATTAACTATAACATATATTCTAATTAACTAGAATATTGAAAATATAGGAAATTAATTAGATACTTTCCTATATAGAATACAAGCTAAATTACACAAGATCTTCTATTCATGTAAACTTAGCTTGATCTCCGTCAATCTTCTCAGACTCTTTGGTTGATCTCCGTCGATCTTCTAGTAGCTTGAGTACCGATTACTTCATTTTGACCTTTGACATATGACTTGAGTCTTGGTCACTTCATCTTGATCGTTGACTTCATCTTAAGTTTGACCACCTTGATATATTCTAACAGTAGGGTCACCAAGTTAACCCCTAGACAGTAATGCCAAATCTGTGCGATATGGCGAAGGCAAGCAATATTACATGATTTACTTTCAACTTGTAGTTTTATTTTAAAGGAAAAAAAAAAATAAAGAAAATAAATGAAATGAAAGGCACAATCAAGCCAGTTCTACTAACCTTAACATCATGGGAATCAAAAAGTGTACCTTGGATATTGCACGCTGGCAAAACGAAATGAACAAGACTTTTCTAAGTGTTTGATAAAACAATTGCATCAGATAGTTTCTTTTCCTGCAATAGCAATTCTAAGTTTCATCAGTGAAGGTACAAAAACATGTAAAATAGATCATAAGTCAGCCTTGTGGAAGAATGGGGGTGATCATTCCTGGACTAAGCATGCAGCAGACCAGTGGCGGAGCCAGAATTCAAATGTTGGAGGGGCCATAAACATTGGATTGTAAAAATGAAACCATTGAGTATATGTATAGTTGTAATAGATTTTGAAAATCTTGGGGTGGCCATGGCAACCCACAAGTAACATGTGGCTCCGCCACTGCAGCAGACCTTATTGCTAGGCTGTGATAAAGCAAAAGAACCGCTGTTTCGATCCAACTAACTAAGATCAAAGTGAGTTAGACTCTAGTTATCAGTACTGAAAACAAAGGAGACAAAAGTCTAAATTCTCTATTGTGTTCTATCACAACTAAAAAACTAGTCAAGACCATACAGCAAGAGCAACCAATACAATCGAGCATAGCCATGCAAACACAGGATCACCAACATCATTTGATAGCTTTTGATGTCCCTATGAACCTCGGAAGACGTTGAGTTCCTAAAAAGTATAAATCAGTTTAATGAGTAAATACTAGATGGAACCTACAGCATATGTAAAGCGGCTTAATTGAAATCCTCTACAATTTGGCTTTGTATTCTTAAAATGAAATCAAAGAGTACCTCCCATCCCAGGAATAATTCCAAGCGCAAGCTCTGGCCAGCCAAGCTGAACTCTTGGTGTTGCACTTCGTGCATGACATCCCTGTTACAATTTACAAGTTGAACAAAAGTTAAAAACATAAATTTGCAATAAATCAAATGACACAACAATGCAACTCAGCAGAAATCACTAACCATCATCAATTCTAAACCACCTCCAAGTGCAAGTCCTCCAACAGCAGCAAAACAGGGAATTTAATCAATAAAAACAATAAAAACACTTGAGAATTTAATCAATAAAAACAATAATTGTTCATCTTAAAATAATTTGATTGTGTGGATTCTTGTGAGGGGTGTAGTGTGGGATTTCCTGCAACTACATAATGGCGCTAAAAACAGGGATTGAGTGAAGATTGACGCTGTAATTTGAAAGAATTTGGAGTAATAGGAAAGGAATTTCATAAAATTTTCAACAATTCACTGAGATTGAGAGATGGCTAGAAGGAGACATGCATCAAAACAACCAACAACCGTTAGAAGGAGTAGGAGACTTGCTGGAGAGAGGAGAGATGAAATGGGGGAATCTTCAAGAATGAACACAAGGAATAATGAAGAAAATCAAATTCAACCGCCAATTCAACCAATACCAAATAGAACTGTGGATAATGATAGAGTGAGTGTGCACACTTGGCGATCGGACTTTGTAGATGAAAGGGGAGAAGAGCAGCAATTGGTAAACAATGGACGAGAGGAGAGAGACCAAGAAGTAATTGGAGAAATAATTCATGGAAATGAAGAGATCGCAACATTAGAGACATTAAGACAAACAATACATGAAGAAAGGCGACTAGAGGCAGAAGAACGTGCAAATTTGACAAGGCAAAATCATGAGTTGAGGATGGAAAACATGAGATTACAAAATAGAAGGTCAAAAAGCACTACAAGGTCAAGCTCAAGATCAACTAGGCGAGAAATAAGGCGAAATTCACCTGAAGAAAATGCTAATGAAGAAACTCGAGAGGAAATGCAAAATCCAGGCGAAGAACGTCGCGAAAGAAGAGAAATAATGGAAGATCGTTATATCCCGCGTGCTGAAATTTTTCAAGATGGACAAAATGATAGAAATCCAGGAAATAGGCAACGTCGGCGAAATAATCAAGATGACGAAGAAAATCAGGAAGAGGGAAGGAGAATCTTGCACGGGGGAGAAGCACGGAGAAAGCAAAAAGAAATTAAAGATGAAATTGAAAGACATTATGCTGAACAAGCACGTCTAGATTGCGAGAGAGAAAGACTGAGAGAAGAAGTGGAAGAACAAGAGCTACAAGAGGCAATTCGCCAAAACAATCATGATAATCGAGAAAGAAGGCGAGAGCAAAATCGTAACAATGGTAATATCAATGAAGAATATGAAAGAGTACAAAGGAGAGCTGAAAAGCAGAAAAGAAGAGAAAATGATAGATATAACGGTGTGCGAATTCATGAAAGAAATGAAGGAGAAGATCCCAGAGAAAGACGAGAAGAAAATGATGAACAAGGAGGTCAAAATAAATATGAACGCAGAAGAAGAGAGGCAAGGCTAAAAAGACCAATGGATCCAAATTTTGGCGTAAATGAACAAATTTTGAGAGAGTTAGCGGAAATGAGAGGAATGTTAAATAATAGGAAAGTAGGAGGTAAGAGACAATTGGATGAAGCCATGGAAGAAGCTGCGAAAACTCCATTCACACGAGAAGTACAATTAGGAGGAATACCCCCAAAGTGCAATTTACCTGCATTAACCAGCATTTTCGATGGAACAGCTTGTGCAGTACAAGACATCAAAGCTTATGTGAGATGTATGCTACAGTGGGAGAACCATGATGCTATATTGTGCAAATATTTTGCATCAAGTCTGACAGGAGAAGCCTTGAAATGATTTGAAGGCTTACCAAAGAATACCATAACATCTTTCAACCATTTGCAGGCTATATTTTTAGGGGCGTACATAAGTAATAACTCCTCACGACCCGGCATTGAAGATGTATTTGGGTTAAAACAAAGGGTTGGCGAAAGCTTGAAACATTTAACCGTGAGATGGAAGACAATGTGTAGTGATATGGTTGGTCGCGTGGATGAGAGATATCTCATTCTATCATTCATTAACGCTATGTTCGCAACCAATCTGTTATACATTCAAATTTTTAGAATTAAAAATACAATCACAATGACTGAGTTGCGAGAACTTCAGGAGGAGTATATTGCTCTGGAGGAAAAGCAAAATGAAATGGAATCATACACAGTTGCGAACACAAGTTCAAAAGCAATGAATGCAAGCTTGTTACCTAAGTTGATAAATACAGTAGCGAGCACCTCGCAGAGCCAACAAGAGAAGATAACGGGTGATGGTTAGCAGAAGTTAGTATCCAAGGGGAGTCGTGATCAAGAAGAATTTGAGAGAGAGAGAGAAACTTCTATAACCATGGTGGAAATAACAAAATTCAAAGACTTGATCAGCCACAAGAAACTTATGGAAGTCAGAGGCAAAATTATCATAGAGGGCAGCGAAATCACAGGGTAGTATGGGAAGAAATCAAAATGCCGCCACTGAATGCTAGTGTGGAGAAAATATGGGAAGCTATAATCTTGATGGAAAACATACATGCGCCATGGAACATGGGAAATGAACCGCCTCCGGGTGACAGAAGTCATGAATTTTGTTCTTATCACCATTTTCATGGACACTCAACAAATGATTGCAGAAATATAAAAAGAATCATCCTCAGAATGATAGACTGATAGGTGTAGAATACACCGTATTTTCTATGTAGAGTTTATGCTTTCTTTGCGAGTTTTCTTGTAAATTATGTTTCTTATGTGTGCTTTTGAGTTTATTAGGTGCAATGGAGTCATTTGGAGCAAAAAGACCAATTGGAACTCGTTCAAATGCAAGATTTCTACTTTTCATTGTGTAGAGGACGAGAAGATGAAGACGATGGCGAAAGAATGGAGTCATTCTGAGTTCGTATGAAGAAGTTATGGGCAAAACAAGAACTCATAAGCAATAAGGGCAATTTTGTCGTTTCCAGGGTGAACACTATCCGGAGTCCGAGTAATGGTTAAGGGGCTGCCATCAGGTTAGCCCTTATCACTGTGACCAGACACTGAATAACCGACCCTTATCTAAACCTAAAATCGAGAGTTAGTTCTCTCGTTCTTCATTTTCTCAATCATTAGGCACAGCAATGAAGAGAACGGAAATTGAGAGATGGAGAGATCGTTGGGTTCTTAAATTAAGAGACTCTGAAATTGATATGGTTTGGTAAGTGATGCCGCCATCGAATCTGAGAAGATGAATTACACGGAGATGATGATTCTCGTTGAGGGATGGACTGGAAGATTGGAGCTCAACAATTCGAGAAAGATTTTAAGTGATTCGATATGGGTTTGTCATTGGGTACACCGAAGAGTTCGATTCAATTAGAAAAAGGGTTTGAATTGCTTGTGGTGATATTTAGTTTGAGATCTAGAGGCAATGTTCATAGATGTCGCCGTTGAAGGTCGTGAAGATGGGTTTATTTGATTGGCGGTGAAAGAATGGGTTTTCATGGATTCCAAGAGATGGAGAAGTGATGGAGCCGCAATGGGCTATGATTAACGGTGGTAGTCACAATGGAAGTCGATGGCCAGTGCATTAGTGATAGCGCTACGAGACGATGCTACAAAGGTTATTGGTTTTGAGTTGGAGGTAGCCCGGTGGTATGACCGAGATGGATGTTAGAATGATGCTATTGAGTCAGTGGATGGGAATCGATTCTCAGGAGATTGGCAAGCCGAGTGTGTTATCAAGCCCGAGAGAAGGAAAGAAGAGAATGTGGAGTGAATGGCCCGAGATAGCCCGGGTGATGTTGTTTTGATCTCGAGGAGTTTACAAGGTTGCTTCCAGGGATGACAAAGAAATGAATCAGGGGCTGAGATGAAGGTCCGATGGTTGAAATGAGAAGATGCAGCTGCGCAGTTAAAGTGGCACTGAATGGAACCTAAGGGAAAGTGCGAGGTGCGATTCGGGTGGGGAAGTCACGATACCGGGAATAGCTAGGCCCGGTGGTCATGTGTGATGCCGCTGTGGATTAAATGATTGCTCATGGCGGTGAAGAGTTGGTGGTTTTGCAACCCGAAGTGAGTCAAGGTGCAGTGTGGTAGGAATTATTGCATGGAATTTGTGAAGCTAGCACCGAGGCGATGAGATGAAACCGGTGGTTGTACTTTGCTAGATGGTTTACTTGAATTGCAAATGTGTTGTCAAGGGAACTGAGTTGCATTGCAGTAATACAGCTATGAAGTGTTCCAGGCAGGTGTTGGCTTGGGTCCATGTGGTACTGGGTGTGTTGGTGACAATGAGGAAATGGCAGCAGGAGTTGGAGTCAGTAGCCGAGACTTAGCCGAAAAGAGAGTGGCTCGTTGGTAGTGCCGGTGCCGAAGGAAACTACAGGGCCTCGAGGTAGTGCAACCGAGGAAACTACAGGGCCAGATAACAATGGCTTGTGACAAGGTGGATCTAACGGGGTTGTTAGGCAATGGTGAAAGCATTGCAGGTGAGAAAGAGGAGATGTGTTTCAGAATTGCGTACTTAGGTTCCAGGGAAGCTACGGGTAGAGCTATATGGATGTGAAGGCAATGAAGTAAAGTCAGCTTGCTATGTGGGTCTGTTGTCATGTGCAGTCACTAGCCTTTGTTGGTGGTGCGAGCAAAAGGTGAATCCGAGATACGCCCGTGGTTTGATTCTCGTGTGATGGTCTTGGTATGGCTGTGGTGTTGCAAGTGTGGAGAGAGTATGTTCGGGTGATGGCGTGCGGTGATCGTGGAAGGATGAAATCGATGATGGCAATGGAATGATGAATCAATTAGCAAAATGAGTGAAGCAAGAAAAGACCATGGATAGGATGAAATGGGTGATTGAATTGTGCAAGGTATAGCCATCAAGGCCGAAATGCGAGACACCCAAGCACAATGATTGTGAATTACAAAGCCGGCTGCACAATGGCTCGAGCCAAAGCTAGTCACTCACTCACCAAGGCAAAGGATCGACTCGTATTGACTCGACTCGACTCCATCTCGACCCAAGATCGACTCGGTGATTGACCGATCCCTGACCCGATCCGACCAGTTGACCCTACCGTTCGACCCCGTTGACCTAAGTGACCGGTTTGACTTTGCCCCACCGAGACACTTTCCTACGACTTTTCCGGCCAAATTCCGCCACAATCCCAGTTTTCCGGCGAGCGTTTTTGGGACATAATTTCTACACGGTTTCTCTCCATGGTGGGCAGGTGAATTTCCAACTAATGGACTTTGAAGACAAAACCTAGTTTTGGAAGGAGTGGAGCTATAAAAGAGAAGACTTTTCTCAAAACATATTATCTTTTAATCTTTTTATTCTATCTCTTCTCTACTTTATTCTAGGGTTTTAGAACCATGAAGTATTTTCTCTTTCTTCTTGTGATGAACTCCATGAATATGAGTACCTAATTTTATTATTGGTTATGGAATAAGTTTGATTTCCAAATATGGGTTTTAATTCAATAAATTAGTTTTCTCTCATATTATCGTTTATGATTCACCATGAGTATTGTTACATGATTTGAATGCTTGTTAGTCGAGTCGCGAGTCGATTGATTTTGCTTTCATCTCTATTGCTAGATTAGGGTTATTATACGCAAAAGTGATAATTCCGGATTGCAAGTAGCATAAATATGATTATAGTTTGTAGTGATATATTCTTATGATCATATGTGAGTTATAACCTTTGTTAAATTGAATTAGTGCGCTTTCCACGTTCAATTGCTTTGATTGGCCTGATTTCATAGAACTTAACGCATCTAGGGAATTAAACTTGATTAGTGCTTTTACACGTTAGGTTGTTCCTTTAGGTAGAATTCATATTCGCATCTTTTTAATGTGTTTGTTGATGACATGAGGAGATTTGCGGGATATTCTTGCGATCAAGGTATTCTAGGGTCTTTGATAAAAGTTGAGATTAAAATATCAATTCTAGTTATTGTGGTGAAAACATGTTTGTGAATGAAAACGAAATCCATGACCAATATTTTCTTATCCTTGATTTGATTTGTTTGCTTTATTTTCTTTTATTTAGTTTATTATAATCACACAACCCCGGTGTTATTTATAGGGAACCATAACAATTTGACAACCTAGACCTCTCTGTGGGATCGATCCTTTCTTGCCCTTGCTATATTTATATTTTGAGTAGTAAGAAAGTGTAATTATATTTGTGTCAGCTGACAACCGGTCATAGACCAAGGGAAATTAAGGCATTTTCTAAAAAATCAATCCCAGCCTCAACCATTACCGCCACCGCCATAAGTTCGCAGAGTAAATAACAAAAGGAGGAGAAACATTTGTAATAGAAGTTGGAGCAAAGGCAAAAAATCTGTTTTGTAACAAAGATATGCTGAAGATACAAAGACTATGATAATCGAAGAAAGAATACTCAAAACTTTCGCAAAGATAATGACAAGAGAAAATAAAAAATCAATGACAAAGAAAGGGGCAAACCTGCTATGGCGTACACCCTAGTTCGCGAATCAAAATTTCGCAAGAGGCAAATGTAAGACCTAAAGTGCATCATAAAAGGGGGTACCTGCTAACATGGCTCAGGGGAAAGGTTACACCGCCCCTGGAACCTGAGTCATGGATATTTGGGGTCAATAAAGCCCATCCAGGAGAGGTACCTTGGTTTTTCAACCTAAGCTTATGACTTGGTTTGGACGACCGAGGGTCTCTTCTAAGGAGTCAGCATATGATCAAGGCGCCGAGGTACACGGTTGAGCCAAGAGTGCCTGGGGAATTTGAAGTGTCTCGGCCATTCTTGGCAAGTCTTGGCGTATGCTGCACTCGGGCCGAAGAAAACTCCACTTAGGGTGCAGTCTCGTAACCATAAGCCCTATAGGCAAAAGGATAAGAGGCTGCTAAAACAATTGGTTGTTGTTAAGACGGATGGGAGGAGCTAGTCTTGTATGGCCGATGTACGCCTCCTTGAAGGGGCAACCAGGGAGATGATAAGGGCGGCACCCTCCATTAGGGAGCTGATAAGTGTCTTAAGACGCAAATGTCATGAGGATTTATTTTCGCAAGAAAATTTATGCTTGTCATATTTGTGCGACAATCCTGAAGAGGCAATAATACAAAAAAGACAAAGATAAGACGAGATCAATGGGTCAATACATGCAAATGTAAAGACGTCCTGCGATTTCGTCGCAAGACGACAATGTCACGGGGCTTACGTTCGCAAGAATTTTTAGGCCTGTCATATTGTCGCAACAAAAATATCCTGCAGAGGCAACAATACTAGAGAAATGATAAGACAAGATCAAGGGGTCATTACACGAAAGTGTAACGACGTTCTGCGATTTTGTCGCAATGACAAGGGGTGACACAGTAAGACCTTTAACTAGGAAGGCCAAATAAGACCACATATAAGAGGATCTTGGAAACAACCAAGAAATACTTGCTTGCGAATTTTTAATTTGCAAGCTAAAAAAAAAAAAAAAAATTCTCTTTTAACATGTGCAGAAAGGAACAACAAAGGTAAAGCTTGTATTGAAGATCCAAGAAATTCGCAGCAAAAGGTTACAAAAATAGAAGATTGAAGGAACGAATGTACAAATGTTACAAAAAGAAAAGGAAGAAAGTAGAAATTTTCCCCATTTGATTCATCTTCATCAGATCCTTCCTCTTCTTCATCTTCATCAGATTGCTCTTCTTCGCTAGCATCGCTATCAGAGATATCCAGAGAAGGCACGTTCTTGGAGATTTCTCCAAGAAGGCAAGGATATTTGGAATGAGGGATACCATTGTCATCGCAGATCATCTCAATAGTTTGATTGCGAAAGAGAGTGGCATCATTCATAAAATTCGCAACAGTAATCTGTAGTTGCTTCTTCAGTTTAGAATACTTATCATTTCGAGAAGAAAGATCCTTTGCGAGTTGTTCCTTCTCAAACTCAAGTTCTTCAATCCTCTTGCGAAATCTCTCTTCAGCTTCTGCAAACATATAACAATGAATCAGTAAATTAACAATAATTTCATGAAAGACAAACAGTTAGATAAAGAAGAGCAATTAACAACCTTCTCTGTCAGAAATCATATCTTTAACCAAGGCAGTGTGCTCAGATTGAAGACTAACGTTAACACCTAAATTATTTCTGGCATCATCTAGAACTTTTGCAGCCCAAGAGAATTCATCATCATTATTTATGAGAAGAAGGGAGCGAATTTGATTTTCTCTTTCACTAAGCATGACATTTCTACGATTAGATTCATCTCGTTCAATTTGAACTTCAAGAAGAGTCTTTTGGAATTTCGCTAATGCTTGAGCACCTTGACTAGCAATGCGATCTTTATCATCTATGATACCACTGATTTTCTTTCTTAAAATATTAATTTTCTCTTTAGAACTAAGATATAGACGTTTGAATTTGTTGGCTAAGCCTAAACTAGATCTATGATCAATCTCTAAAAGGCTAAATTTGGATTGAAGTTCGTTTAGAGGAAGAGATTTAATCTTGTCATTTGAAAAACTATTCAAGGAATTATTGAGGTGATCAATAAGGACATTGTTGTCCATAGGGTCAGGGAATGAGTGGAGACGTCTGCGAAAATGGCGAATCAGATGAGGGAACATAATAAAAGGATGAAATAAAGGAAAAAAGAAGGGTTTCATACCTTAAAGTTGTTGGTTGGCACTTTGAAGACTGGATATCTTATTCTTCTGAGTGGAAGACTCAGTTTCTAATTGCTTAGTCTTCTCACGAAGGGTAGCATCTTCAGCTTCCAATTCTTCATTTCTCTGGCGAAGTTGAAGATTCTTCTTTGCGAGTATATCGCGCCTCTTCTCAAGTTCTGAGGCAACATCGAAGGAAGCTCTCCCGCACTATGAAGAAGAATGAAGAAATTAACAAAATATAACTTAAAATCAAAAATATGAAGAAATAAAGGAACAAAGACATACCAAGACACCAAGCGAGTTTAGAAAACTAGAAGTCACTGATTTGGAGACTCCGCGAAGAGAATCATCACTTTCTAGTAAAGGAGCATCGCAGATACTCGCAAGGGCTTTGCACGTAATAGAAAGACGATCATCTCCCATCCCTTGCATGGAATCAGAAAAGATGCTGGACAGTTGTGCCATAGAAGAGTCAGTTGGAAGATTCTCCTTCGCGAGAGAAGTATTAGCATCATCATTATCTTCATCATCAGAGTTTTCGCTAGATTGAGGATTTGAAGGAGAGGGAGAGTGAATCTTTCGTTTCTTTAAAGGTGGGGTCATAGACTTCCCCTTGCGAAGAGGACTTTTACCCTTCCCTTTGGCCTTCGCAGCCTCAGGAATTTCTTGTTCTCCAGCAACTTCAACACCAACCTTCGCACACGAATGAAGATAAGAAACAGAGGCAACAATATTGTTCAAGATAGCAAAAGACAATATTTCTTACTTAATCCGTGATTGAACGGAGCGCCGCTAGAGTACTTTCATTTGCATTCCTTTTGTAACTCTTCCTAAGTTTGATAATCTTAAAATTTCGCAAGATTAATAGGTAAAAAAAAATAAAAAAAATGAAGATCATAAGTTGAGCGAAATTTAAGAAATATACCTCTTTCGCTTTCTCGGGCCAGTTAAATACCCAAGGTTGATAATTGGCGAGATTCGCAGGGAGCACATTTGAACCTGAAATATAAGGTCCTTTCAAAGCTAGCGGAAAAACGCACCACCTATTATCCTTAGAATGGCGAGGAATATTATTTTTGCCAGAATGCCAAAATATATCTTGTATAAGTACCTTATCAACAACAACATTTTCTTTCCTCTTCAAACGAGCGCCCCAGCGAGTTTTATCATTCTTCATATTTATTACTTCATAATTTTCGAAGAAGCTCTCTACTGTATATATTTCAGTAGCATATCTCTAAATTCACAAATTACCGGATCCCTGACTTCATTTGGGTAAAGAGATCCTCTACCAGCATCGCGGTTGGCGAACTCAAGCATTAAGCGGATACAATCCCCGCTCAATTGATAGATGGCTCGCGAGAAGTTCGCATGAGCAAGAATTTCATAAAACAAAGGAATATCAGGGTCATAGAGAGGAATGGGAAGGCCAGCGAGAATCTGACCTAGCGAAATTATGATTTCTCGATCATTACAATGATGATCAATAAACAATTTGGCAGAAAGAATGGACTTAGATTCTTGATCGGAAATGGTGGATAATATGAAACCTTTCCCTTCCAAATCTTTTTGAGCTTTTTCCAGAAGACTTTCATATCTGCGACCGGATGGAGCCATTTCCAAAGTATGGGAATGAAGAGGAAATCAAAGATCAAAGGAAGTAAAAAAGAAGAGGATTTACAGTAGCAGGAGCGGAAATTACGGAGAGATGTTGAAGAAAAATTGCAGAGAAAGCAGGAGGGAAAGTAAAAGAGAAGAAGAAAGGAATGAGAAGAATATATATAGGAAGAAGAATTCTCGAAAAGAGTAGACGTGAACGGTTGAGAAAGACATGTCGAGAAATGGATGGAAGAAAAGATACGTGTAATAAATTAAACGTGAGAGCACAAGTTTATATCAATGCAAAAAATATATGGAAAATAAACAGTTGCGGCATTTCGAAGATACTAGTTCTCATGACATTCTCTTCTTCGCAGAGAATATATGAAAAGAGGCAAGATGTAGGATCAGAATATCGCAACACCAGCACCCTTGCGAAATCCATAAATGACACACCGCGAAGATATCGCAGGAGGGTAATAAGAATGACGCAACGGATGACGATAGCTTGAACACGAGAAAGATGTGAAGACTTAGCGAGATTTAGGAGTGTAGCGACATGTTGCATTTGTACACTTGCGAGCACTCGCAAGTGAGATCCGAAAATAAAGGACAACTTAGCTGTCATCCACTATGTAATGCCCTATATAAAGAGCCGAACAGGCTTAAGGGGAGAGAGATCTTTTTTCGAGTATTGAGCAAGTCATTAAGAGAGAGAAAGTTTAGAGCGGTTGTAATTATTTAGCTTATTTCCTTTTCATCTTGTAAACACTTGAGAATTTAATCAATAAAAACAATAATTGTTCATCTTAAAATGATTTGATTGTGTGGATTCTTGTGAGGGGTGTAGTGTGGGATATCCTGCAACTACATAAACGATAAAAAATGAAACTACCTAAGCCACTACTAGCGTCATTGCTAACCAAACAGTTCCTTAGATGCTTGAAAAAAATCAGAGTGTCCTCACCGATCTCCCCTAGGGTAGAGAAGGCTAGAACACCCAAACCATAGCTATGCGCAGCACACTTGTCCAAGTATTTGGTATGATTATGTGAAACCGCACCAGAAATAGCCTTACCAGGAAAGAAAGAGCGGACACAATCACCAGTGAATGGAGAGACACCTGTAACATCCATACAGACATCTTGCCCATTTTCCCAGTTAAGGACAAGGATATCAGCAGGTTTTAGATCTTTGCCATCATCCGACTGAAGACCAAGAGAAACCTCCTTGCGCGCGGGAACATTAACCTTGTAACAAATGTCTACGAAAGTATCACGAACAACATCATGGAGAAATTTATATCCAATATCTTTAGCACAATGAAGCGCGTGATCTCCAAAAATATCCATAGACTTGTTGCAACTTGGGTATAAACTATTCTCAACAAACAAAAGAATACCCAAATGATTGCAAAGCACAACACTAAATTGTCTAGGTCCAAGGCATTGATTAAGCCCACTAATGGGAACCGCCAAAAGATAGTCTTGAGCATGCTTGACACGGTTACATTGCCATATGATGGAATCTCTTGCAGACATATGAAATTGACACAGGATTTGCTTCTTAACCGCCAAAGAATGCATGGAGGTGGGGGGGGCAAAGATTATCGACTGTAAGTAGACGGTAATCCACATACCGGGTCAAGGTCCGAAGAGCCAACTGATAAGCTGGACCTTTGTCCGTTGAGAATAAATTACCAAGGATCACTTTCTGCACTGAAGTAGTTTGGCTTTGAGAAGCAAGATAAAAGTAAGCACGAGTATCAGCCATGGTATAAATGCCAAGTCCACCATCCTTAATAGGTAAGGTAGCTAATCTCTTCTGTAAAGGACCAAAACCCGCACCATCCCCAGTAATCAGAAGCCTCAAGTACTGATAAAGCTGGTCATCAAAGAGATCAGTGGAAGGTTGTAGAGCAGCCGGATTAGTAGTTCGCATAGCAAAATAAAGTCTAGACACGCCAGTGCAGTTGCGAAGTAAAATCATCCCAAGTGATTATTTTAATATAATAATTATTGTTTTATTTTCAATTTTCACCGCTGTAAAAGATGAGATGAGATATCATTTTCACCCCCTTTTATGCTTAGTATAATTGGGGAAAGATTCAACTTTCTCCCTAAGTGTCGTTTAAGTGTCCCAAATTCGTTGAATTCAACGAGTTGTCTTAAGTTTGCTTGGGCGTCGTAGAAGCAACACCTGGACGCCATTAAAATGGCGTCTCTAAAAAGCATCAAATGAATGAAACTTTATTTATAGAGTTCCCATTAATTGTAAAAAGAAGGATCACGTAGGGGACGCCTAAGTGGTCACGTAGGGGACGCATAATGTTATGCCCCATCATGTCATAAGCATATTCGATGTTCCAAGAATTCATCCATATATATTCAATTATTTTCAGCCCATGGTAGTCCACAAACGTACACTCTTTATAAAGTACATACAAGAAAAGAAATGATAATAAATATCACAAGTCCCTGTCACCCATAAAGGGAAAAAAAGAAATACATATCAACCACTTAACAAAATAACCAACTAGTTTAGACACACCACCAATTTATTATAAGTTTTTTCGGATTCTCACATTCATTGACAAAAAAAAAAACAAGGAAGGGTACATGATACAATCTAAAGCTATGTCATTGTCTCCTGACCCGCGATTACACTTAGCCCGTGTAACAAGCCTTTCAACCCTTATGTGACCCCACTGGATGAGTTTTGTCTCGTGTGGGTTTACAAAGAGGTGTACCCATAAAATATAATTGTATCTTCTCACCCAGTTCTAACGTTGTCTACGACCGCCGACAAGAATACCACACTCCCCACTAATGACCCGTGAATTTTAAAAGAACGTTTAATTATAGTAATACCATATTTCATTGTACGAGATACATGCACCGCAAGAGGGGAAACAAACCTTCTCTATGTTATTTAGGGTGATATTTATGTAATAGTTTTTGTATTTACTGAAAGAAAAGATAACCACTTTCTTCAAAACTATTACTGCTCCAGCCCTGATTTGCTTTCCATACTCTTCATGGATGACCACTTTTGAATGAAAAGTAGCAGGTATTTTTCTACTAGGATCCTGTAACAAATAATACAGACACACAATGTGTATTGCCTTTAATTACGGTTTCAAATTTCAACTGACAAACTAAATGGAATACCAAACAAAATTTTAAATATCACCTTCACTGTCAAAAAAAAAAGTTACCGAGGCTAACTGCTTTTTGCTCCTCCACCAATACAACCAAACGGTCGATTCTTTGACGTAAGGGTTTTATTAATCCTAAAGGGGTTCTTCCCTCTGAGTAAAATTGTTGTGCCAGAAACCAGGGGTTACTTTGGAATTGGATATCGTTAACACCTTCGGTTTCATCCCTTGCTAACTATTGGATGACTTGTGTAGATACTTCTTCCTCTCCCATAGCTATCCTCCTACATTTAAAATCTTGCAAATCCTGAAGTTCTCCCGCAGGACCTGGAATTCTAAATCAGCTACTTGATGCACCGCTGGACTTACACATAAAACTCTTTGATTGTTTGACGACCGGATATGGTATGAGATCGACAATAACTACTTTGTTTCGTTCATCTTTTGTGTGTTGGTGGACACCAACAAAGGTCGTGTGATAAGTGGACGGTACGGTACTTTGTACATTCACATTCGAGTAACTATCTAACACCGCAACTAATTCGTCTTTGTTAAAATCTCCCCAAGGATCGTCGCCCTCCATAGTGAATGTTAAAAATACCTTTTAATGCCGAAACCCTATCACTACTAAGAACTCGAATTTATAGAAAATGTATCCTTGAAGGTATATTGAATATTTCCGTATGGGGTTACCTATATATAAGAAAAATAATTTATGTTTATTGTAAATGCTTGGTATTATCACAATCACATGTGATGTTGAGACCACATCCATTGAATTTGGTTGAGCTTTCCAATAAACCAGAAATAGAACGTCTTTTTGCCATAGGGTGTAGATAACCACATATTTTACTTTTATGTTATATTTGACTAGTCGATGGCACCAAATATCAATAAAAGAGAGAGGAATAGTGAATACCTTGTTCTGTTAGATTTGACAAGTAAGTGACAAGTCAAGTGCTTCCATGACGTTGTCCCGGCCCACAATGTTGAGTGGAAAAAAAGTGTAATAAAAATAGTGTGTGCTCTTTTGTGATGTTAGGTTCATAGAGGTTTCTTGATTTGATTTTTTAAATCTATATCCGAAGGTAATAATTGGAAGGTGTTTAAAGCAACTGTAAACATAATCACGTCTAACAGTAAAAACCCATCAATGTTTATATAACCCAAAAAAACATTCCCACACATTCATAAATTAAAAACAAAAACAAAAACCAAAAATAAAATAAAAAATAAAATACGGATACATTTTAAATCTATGTCATTGTCGCCTGACCCGCGATTACTCTTAGCCCGTGTAACAAGCGTTTCAACCATTAGGCGACCCTACTGGACGAGTTTAGTCTCGTGAGGGTTTACAAAGAGGTGTACCCACAAAACCATCAGAGATCATGCTGAAGTTATGCTAATCTTCGGCCTCATTTGCAGTGGGGTTGACATATTCCGGTTCCAAGAACTCTGGATCAAAATCCTCTGGAAAACGCATCTTCAAAACCTGGTAAACCTCGGCATGTCTCCATACCTTCCTACGATCTCCGTCTTCTTCATATTTAACCTGACCTTCTCGGTACTGCTGTCAAATTCCAAAAAAATGTTAGCGGTGGGTTCTCGTTAATGAAATGCCAAAAATTATTTAGTTAAATATACTCACTGCTGTTTCCAAGCTGTATCCTCCGTCGACCATATCCCTACAGTAAGCCCTAACATGTGAAACATATCTTTTTACCTTCTTTTTTAAATAAATAACCCTTTGTTGTAACGACTTCGTATTTCTTAGGGGACACCCTATCAATGCCGCAATATGTTCCGCATGTATTCTCCCCCACAAAATCCCCGATTTCTCATTCCTTGACATGATAGGAAAACTCACAACCGAACAAAAACACCGAAAAGAGAGACATCTTGAGCTCTATAAATTTTTTTCATATTTGGTAACTAACGGACGAAAATATTGGAAAGAATAAAATAAAACGAAGAAAGTAAGAGTATTTTGCTGTTTTTAGTTAGGACGAGTGAAACTCTAATTATAGAGTTTGAGAAAGGGGACGACGGAGGAATTAGTTGTTGAACTCCCACTAAAAAAATTTAAAATGGTCTATTGACATACACCATCTGGTTGTGTGAACCATTGGTGATCCAATTGTTAGAGCACTGCTCGGTCGAACTCGCATGCGTTGCTATCTCAAGCATGTTTGTCAATGTTAGTGATCAAAACTATAAGTCTTGATTTCTAGCCTATTTTTAGATATCTCGGACTAGGACATAGATAGTGTAGTTGAGCTTAGATTTCACAGAGTTCATCATTTGAAGACGAAGAACTACTAAGGTGAGCTTGTGGAACTTCTTCGAAAAAAGGTATGTGGAGACTTGAACTCATCTATCACTTGGAAAACCTATTTCTACTATCTCCTATATTGAGACATAAGTCGTGTTAAGATATACTTTTCTCTATACACATTTGAGATTTCGAGCTGAGAATATCTCGCTTACAAATTTCTCGAAATATGTGTTGGTATGCTTTCGCTTCGAACAAGTTCATCTTATATCATGAGAAAATTGCTGAGTAACATCTTACATGGTTTGTGTGATACAATCATTTGATGTAGGCTTGGAATATTTCGATAATGATTATTTCAGTATCTTGAAAATTGCTTTGATGCTAATAGTGCGTGAAAACGGCTATTATCATTATAGAAGAATGTTTCAATGATTGAAATAAAGAGTTGAGAATGTAAGCATCTTTGGATATAAGCATATATAGTGTTTTCGCTCATTAGTGTGTAAATCCATAAACCGGGAGCCAAGAGTATGCATATGTGTGTATACGAAATTGGTGAAGGAGACAGCTTAAGTATGCGTACAAGTACGCATACTTGCGGAAGTTTTCGAACCGAAAATTTCCGCTGAGTTTGGTTTTGACAAACTCTTAAACTAGTCACCTTAAGTATGCGTACACATATGCATACTGGCGGAAGTTTTTGAACCGAAAATTTCAGCTGAGTTTGGAAACTAAACAAACTCAAATCCGGTTTCTTAAGTAAGCATACCCGTACACATACTTAAGCTGGTTACTTTGTCAAATCGGTCAGTTCATGGACTTAAACATTTAAATCATAAGGAATGAAATATTTGCAAACCGTGGCTATAATGTTCATGATTGATTCAAATGAATCAAACCGATTTGGTTTCAATTGTGTTTTCTATGCAATTGAACAACTCTTTAACTAGTTTCATGGGAGTCATTTGAACTAGTTATGGTTAAGATGAATAAGGTTGATATGAGAATAATCATATGGCTAACCTCGGTTAACTATTTGTGAACCAACATGGTGTACACGTTTAGGTACGGTTACATAAACCTAAATGAGGGTACATTTCATTTGTGTTTAACAAGCTAAGTTCGGTCTAACAGTTGAAATATATTAGCTTGGGAGAATCAGGTTTTTCATATAACGGTGAATATTGAATGCTTTGTTACCAAGGTAACTTAGATTGCAAACCTTGATTTGAAAACTATACAAAGGAGAACTCTAGCAACAGGGAAACCTAATCCCCACACCTCCTGTGTGTTACTAGTTGCATAACTAGAGTCGATTCTCCTTTAACCTTAGGTTTCTTCTCGAGACCCTGTAGGTTAACGACTTGAAGACTTCATTGGGATTGTGAAGCCAAACCCAACTATTATCTTTGTAGTTGCGTGATCTGATCTTGCGGTTTCCATTGTGTTGAGTACAATTGAAATAATTGGCTCGATATTTTATATCTCCGATAGGCAGGATAAAAAAATAATCACAAACAATTCGTCACATCGTTTGTGATGCCACAATATCTTCTTTTCGCTAGTCGGATTATTGTGAGGTGATTGATAATTCTAGGTTGTTCTTCGGGAATATAAGTACGAGTTATCGATTGGTTCTTGTTCACCTTGATTTATCAACAGACGGAACAAAAACTCTTGGATATTTCTGTGGGAGACAGATTTATTCAATCCTATAGATTTTTCTGTGTGAGACAGATTTGTCTATCAAGTCTTCGAATATGGTTCGTAGAAACTCTTGGTTGTGGGTGTGATCAACTAAGGGATCAAGTGCGTAGTATCCTGCTTGGATCAGAGAAGTAAGGAGCGCAATTGTACCTTGAATCGGTGTGAGATTGATTAAGGTTCCACTTGTTGATGGTGGTTTTTAAACAAGGGGTAAAATCGTAAAACTCCATGACCTAGTGTTACCCGCAACACATTAACTAAGAGCATTTAACTCGTGTAAATAATTATTAGGGTATTTTTTCAAAATACCAGATTAGGGTTTTTCGACACAGAACCCTAATTCCAAAACCAAGCCGCACACTGCGCACCATGGCAACAATGCCAAATCAAGCCGCATACTGCGCACCATGGCAGCAATGCCAAACCAAGCCGCACTCTGCGCATCATTGGCAACAATGCCAAACCAAGCCGCACTCTGCGCATCATTGGCAACAATGCCAAACCAAGCCGCACTCTGCGCACCATGGCAACCATGCCAAACCAAGCCGCACTCTGCGCACCATGGCAACCATGCCAAACCAAGCCGCACTCTGCGCATCATTGGCAACAATGCCAAACCAAGCCGCACTCTGCGCACCATGGCAACCATGCCAAACCAAGCCGCACTCGCGCATCATTGGCAACAATGTCAAACCAAGCCGCACTCTGCGCACCATGGCAACCATGCCAAACCAAGCCGCACTCTGCGCACCATGGCAAAGAATGCCAAACCAAGCCGCACTCTGCGCACCATGGCAACCATGCCAAACCAAGCCGCACTCTGCGCACCATGGCAAAGAATGCCAAACCAAGCCGCACTCTGCGCACCATGGCAACCATGCCAAACCAAGCGCACTCTGCGCATCATTGGCAACGATGCCAAACCAAGCTGCACTCTGCGCACCATGGCAACCATGCCAAACCAAGCCGCACTCATGCATCATTGGCAAAAATGCCAAACCAAGCCGCATATCGCACACCATGGCAACCATGCCAAACCAAGCCGCACTCTCAGGCATCATTGGCAATAATGCCAAACCAAGCCGCATACCGCTCACCATGGAAACAATGGCAAATCTCCAAGCCGCTATGCCATTGGCACACGCCAAATATAGCGCCCTAGGCTTGCAAGACTTGCAACTAGGTCAACATGGCCGCACATGCCATTGGCACATGCCAATACGTGCCGCAAGCCATATTCCAAGTCGCTATGCCATTGGCACACGCCAAATATAGCGCCCTAGGCTTGCAAGACTTGCAACTAGGTCAACATGGCCGCACATGCCATTGGCACATGCCAATACGTGCCGCAAGCCATATTCCAAGTCGATATGCCATTTGGCACACGCCAAATATAGCGCCCTAGGCTTGCAAGACTTGCAACTAGGTCAACATGGCCGCACATGCCAATACGTGCCGCAAGCCATATTTCCAAGTCGCTATGCCATTGGCACACGCCAAATATAGCGCCCTAGGCTTGCAAGACTTGCAACTAGGTCAACATGGCCGCACATGCCATTGGCACATGCCAATACGTGCCGCAAGCCATATTCCAAGTCGCTATGCCATTGGCACACGCCAAATATAGCGCCCTAGACTTGCAAGACTTGCAACTAGGTCAACATGGCCGCACATGCCATTGGCACATGCCAATACGTGCCGCAAGCCATATTCCAAGTCGCTATGCCATTGGCACACGCCAAATATAGCTCCCCTAGGCTTGCAAGACTTGCAACTAGGTCAACGTGGCCGCACATGACATTGGCACATGCCAATACGTGCCGCAAGCCATATTTCCAAGTCGCTATGCCATTGGCACACGCCAAATATAGCGCCCTAGACTTGCAAGACTTGCAACTAGGTCAACATGGCCGCACATGCCATTGGCACATGCCAATACGTGCCGCAAGCCATATTTCCAAGTCGCTATGCCATTGGCACACGCCAAATATAGCGCCCTAGGCTTGCAAGACTTGCAACTAGGTCAACGTGGCCGCACATGCCATTGGCACATGCCAATACGTGCCGCAAAGCCATATTTCCAAGTCGCTATGCCATTGGCACACGCCAAATATAGCGCCCTAGGCTTGCAAGACTTGCAACTAGGTCAACGTGGCCGCACATGCCATTGGCACATGCCAATACGTGCCGCAAGCCATATTCCAAGTCGCTACGCCATTGGCACACGCCAAATATAGCGCCCTAGGCTTGCAAGACTCGCAACTAGGTCAACATGGCCGTACGTGCCATTGGCACATGCCAAACACACACGCTGGTAGCCTAACTTGCAAACCGTGCAACCTACCACCAAGGCATTCCGCACATGCCATTGGCACATGCCAAACACACACGCTGGTAGCCTAACTTGCAAACCATGCAACCTACCACCAAGGCATTCCGCACATGCCATTGGCACATGCCACACGCGCCATTAGCAGCACCACTTGCACTCAAGGCGCAACCAACGAGATATCAACACAAAACTGGGGGATGCTTCTTTAGGGTTTTGGTTTGGCGGTCACAGCATGCAGCGTACACTACGCTCACAATTAAGAAAGCGTGAATAGGAATAAAGCGGTCAAATAAAAGAGGAAATAATGGTGAAAAAACGTTTTCACCCATTAAACCATGCGGTTACCACCTCCTCTCATTATTTCATCCTTTACTCTCTTCCTTCATGAGGCCAGGGTACGTTTCAATCTCGACTTGTATAAATAGGTCTTACCTATTTCCACCAGACAACAAGTCTCGGTCAGGAGAAATATACTACACTTACACTCTCAGAAAGGCAACTTTGCAAGCTCTCCCGAAAGCTTTCATCTCTTGCAAGCTTTCCTAAGCTTTCACTTTCGATACAAGTCGAGATACTACTCTCCTCAACACCTTTCTCCTCGCTTCCCTCCCCAAATCAACCCTTCTCCTCCACTTTGTGACCGAAGCAAGTCCGGGAACGACTATTTCTTGGTTTAGGCCGGACTTGTGCAGATTGATCTCTCGAATCTATAAAGTGCTCACGTGCAGGCACATTTGTTTAGGGTTTAAACCCAGTTTCTCACTCACCTACCGCATTTACCAAATCGCGCGTAACGATTTTCACCTATAAACAATTGGCGACCACAAATGGGAGGATTGATCTATCGGCTACAATGTCGGGACTGTCGATCTCGTTCTTCGACCCCGGATGTCAAGATGGTGAGGGAAGGCGACTCAATCCGACGAACTACCGGACAACCCTTTACTAGTTGTAAAACTACACGAAAAATCGGGGACTTGCCAAGATGCTACCGCTCGATCCGACTCAATCGCTAGACGCCCGGCTACCGGTTGTAAAATTACACCAAAACCGGAGACTCGTTAAAGATGCTACCAAATGATTGGGGACTTGCGACTCAGTCCGACTCAACCGCCAGACAACCCTGTTATCGCTTGTTAAAACTACACCCGTAAAAAATCCGGAGACTCGGCCAAGACGCTACCAAAGAATCGGGACTAACTGGCGATGCTACCAGCAAAGCCGCCTTTTACACGGAGAGGGGCGTGTTCACAAAACCTATGAAGTGAGTAAATTTAGACTGCACAAGATATACGATCTATTTTTAGGTTCCTAGTAAAACCGTCATACTGCTGAGTCTTGTGCCAATTGCTAGCACACACTCTCATAGAAGCAATATTCCTTTCCAAAAAACATAATCAGAGTCATATTATCAAAACCATTCATCCCAGAAATAATCCAACACCCAAACAAGCTACCAGCTGTCTATCAAAGGTCAAGCTTTGAACCAGACATCCAATATGTCTTTCAAAAAAAAAAAAAGAAGAACCTAAATGAAAGATCAACAGAGAAACGTTCAAGGAAAGTCATCCAATGAAGTCCGCTCTTCTTGGAAAAAGTCAACTTTGCATCTTCAAGAGCCGCTCTTTATAGTCAACATCTTGGAAAGCTTTTCGAGTTCCACCTCTGTCGTGCAATCTCCTCGGCGGAAAGGCTTTCGATTGCTTTGCATCTTTCAACTTTTGGATCTCAAAGAAGGCCTTCGACAAACCACGAAGTGTTGAACTCCTTTTCTACGCACACGTCGCGATGGTGCTCCCAATCGGCAATAACGTCTTCGTAAAACGGTGTGACCAGCCACCTCACACATATCCTCGATGGAAGATAAAGCCTCTTCCACACGCTTAACCAAGTGCAAATCGACTAGTGACTTTCTTGGTTGTGGCCATATGTATGTACTTCTCCCAGTTCTGATGTACAACGCCTCGTGCTTAGCCGGCACGCTAAAAAGCCGCTAACCAAAGACATGACTGGATAAGGAACCAAGTACGGAGGATCAAAAAGGCGCCCGCACTGGACTCACGACTACGCAAAGGGTCTTCTTCCATGTCTACGGCAGCAACCATCGAGAGAATCATCCGCCGTTTGAGCCACATCTCGTGCCCGGCAATTGGCTAACGCCCATCTCCAAGTCACCAGCGGTGGTCACCAAAGGCAAGTTTTCGTGTGGCTCTACCCTAATCATCCTCCGAACCGGATTCCTCCTGCGAACTTGAGTTAGACATTTTTCAAAAGAAGAAACAAGAAGAAAGAAAAGAAGCGCTTGCGGACGCGCTTACTAGACGTGCTTACTGACACGCTTCTACGGACGCACATGCCGGCACACATGCCGCACGCGCATGCTAGCCACAGTACCACACTCTGTGCTAACAATTTGCATCCTTCCAGCGCTAACATCTTGCGCCCTTCCAGCACCATCCTCTCCTTTCGAAACAACACCATGAACTCAACCCATCTATCAAAAGAACGCAATGGGCTTTGGCACATCCTGAAATCAATATTGGAAGAGGAATATACCCCTTTATGAAGACAGAACCGTATGGTGTTATCTGGGCGAACCGAACGTGTCTTCTTTTCATCTTCACCACCGGTTAACAAAATTGGCACGAAACCTGGGTGATTCTTCCGAGCAGAGGCAAGTTTTTTTTTTTGACGAAGAATTCATCATCCGTGTTTGGTTTGGAACTATGGACATCTTTCGATGAGGCGAAATTGCGTCTGGTAACATCTTACCGGATTTCTTCATAACAACTTAGTAACAAGATATCTGCACACGGAGAAAGAAAAAATTATCTCCCTGACACATAACCGCGCCCAACAAAGGAAAACCTGAAATACAAAAAAAAAAGAAGAAGAGAGAAATGGCGTATTCTTTACTGGCTCAAAACTGCACACGCAGTATCATTCTTCGGGTTCAGAATTATATATGGAGCATTCTCCACGGGTTCAAAAATACACACGCGGAATTTTCTGCAGGGTTCAAAAATACACACGCAGTATTTTCTGCAGGGTTCAAAAATACACACGCTGTAACACCCCGAGTTCCGGACCAGGGTCAAACCCATATGGAGATCCGAACTCGAGCGTTACTGGTCGAAAAGAGACTTATGCATATAACTCTTCTAATTTATTTATAACAAAAAAATTATTTAACTTTTCTAATATGAATTTAAACATATGAATTAGATAATCATATTTAATAACATTTTCAACCAACATATTATTTCAAATTACATTTCTAGCAATACAATAAGACAGTTCAATCACTACGCTACTCATTCCTAGCTTTCGCTGTGCCACTCTGATAAATCTGCAAGGATGTCAATTGGGGTGAGATGACAGCTCAATAGAATGCATTCCCAATTCTCTAAAGATGCTCAAACATAATCATTTTATCAAGCAAAAACATATAACAAGAATGCATTACAACTTCAACGAATCAATGATATATTCAAGAGTCACAATACCTCAATATTTTCGATAACTTATCCAATCTAGAATTCAGTCTATGGGTTCACAACATTAATGTTATTATCAACAAATCATCCATTTAGGATCAACTCAACAATTCACATCAACAATATTGTTTTCAACAACTCATCCATTTAAGTTTCCACACGCCATTCACATATTAATATTGTCACCAACAAACTATGAGTTTAAAATACCACAATAATTGTCAACAGGTTATTCATCAATGATTCAACACATATATTCACGCATAAATATAGTCACGGAGAAACCATGAGTTCACTAATCACCCATTTGGGATTTAACACATCAATTCACAATTCATCCATATAAGATCACACTTGAGTTCAACAATCTATTGAATTATATTTCGCACATTAGTTCATAACACCAATTTCCAACAAATCATATAATATATATTTCAACACATGATTCATAATTTAATATTGTCATCACAACAAGTAACCATGAGGTCATATTAATATCAACAATACTTTCGACAAATCTACCAATTTATGTTTTAACAATTGAGTTCACGGTACGAATGTCCTTGGTTCGTACACCCACCTATCGTTTATCGGCACGGACAACCTCCATCGATGGTCAGGAACAAAAGTTCCTATGGGGATCATACCCATTTGCTCTCGGGGATCATTACCCATTTCATTAACAGTATGAAAACCTTGGTTCATACACCACCTATCGTTTACCGGCACGGACAGCCGCCATCGATGATCGGGAAACACAAGTTCCCATGGGGATCATTACCCATTTAACTCTCGGGGATCATTACCCGCCATTAACATGAAACATGTTTCATATAATGGTAAAACATGAACTCATTTCCTTTTTATAAATCATTTTCACAAACAACACAAGCAACCATGGCTTAACAACATGAATTTCAGTCAAGCATTTAATCAAACACACTAGCTGCAACCACATTACATTATATGTTTCATGGTGATAACATTATCTGATCATCCTCAAATTTTAAAGGAACATTCTTGACATATTATTATATAACATATCCAAAATTCACACCAAACCAACGGTTAAAAACAAAGATATTTGTTTTATATGATCATTCTAAAAACTGGGCAGATAACATCATATTATCATATTATTCACAGTAAATTCATATTAATCTCAAATTGAGCAATTCCAAAACAAAATGAAAGATAAGATGTTTATCTACAACTTTCGTTAAGACTTCAAGTCATTTCAACATCATTAAGACTACCTACGAACATCAAAATCACAGCACAACCAAACTGTCCAGAAATTCAGAAACTATCACCCAATTTCAAACAAACATTCAACGGTGAATTTACATTGGAAAATTCTCAAATTTTGACTAGAGATACCCAATCATGTTATGTATCAATAATAGAAGTCTGATCATCAACAAGGTGTACATATTTATTCAAATAATTTACTGAATCATAACAATACAAAATCATTTAAAATAAACAACAAAGAAAAACACCTAAAGAGAAAGGGTTTCACATTCTACCTTTTATTAGCTATAATCTCCTCTAAGTTCTTCATAGAATTCTTCTCTAAAGACCTAGCTTCATCTCCTTCTCTTTCTCTCTAACATTTTTGGTTAAAACTTTTATTTTTATTTTCTCTTTAATTCCTTTATAAACCATACACTAATGTTCATATTAATAACACTCCTAATATTAATAATTACATCAATTATTTATTTATTTATCTTTTCATTTTCTCATAATTTTATTTATTATTAATTAATCTATTTCCACCCTAACTTGTAGCTTTTCTATTTCAATGCACCCACCTAGGCTAAGGAAAAGAAACAATATTCTAGACCACATGGTTAGCTAAGTTGGGTATAACCCGACCCGAAAAAGGTACATAAAAATACAGGGTATTACATTCTACCACCCTTAAAAGAAATTTCGTCCCGAAATTTAGAACATGCTTACGATATCAAAATCATGTAAACGATAAAAATCACAATTCAATATCCATTTTAGCACATAAGTAACTATAACACAAATTCCGACCAATCAATCGAATCCATATGAATAAAATTAAACAATCAACACAGTAATCACGTCAAACAATCATGCGTATCAATTCAATTCAATTAAATTATCATTATTATTATTATTTTCCAGTCCCATGTAAGATCTAAAGCCTAAAGCTCTGATACCAACTGTGCTACGTCTTCTGTGCCAATACAAAATCATTTAAAATAAACAACAAAGAAAAACACCTAAAGAGAAAGGGTTTCACATTCTACCTTTTATTAGCTATAATCTCCTCTAAGTTCTTCATAGAATTCTTCTCTAAAGACCTAGCTTCATCTCCTTCTCTTTCTCTCTAACATTTTTGGTTAAAACTTTTATTTTTATTTTCTCTTTAATTCCTTTATAAACCATACACTAATGTTCATATTAATAACACTCCTAATATTAATAATTACATCAATTATTTATTTATTTATCTTTTCATTTTCTCATAATTTTATTTATTATTAATTAATCTATTTCCACCCTAACTTGTAGCTTTTCTATTTCAATGCACCCACCTAGGCTAAGGAAAAGAAACAATATTCTAGACCACATGGTTAGCTAAGTTGGGTATAACCCGACCCGAAAAAGGTACATAAAAATACAGGGTATTACACACGCGGTATTTTCTGCAGGGTTCAAAAATACACACGCAGTATTTTCCGCAGGGTTCAAAAATACACACGCGGTATTTTCTCCAGGGTTCAAAAATACACACGCAGTATTTTCTCCAGGGTTCAAAAATACACACGCAGTATTTTCTTCAGGGTTCAAAAATACACACGCAGTATTTTCTCCAGGGTTCAAAAATACACACGCAGTATTTTCTTCAGGTTTCAAATTATATACGCAGTATTTTATACGGGCTCAAGTGCGTCTGCAGTATCATTCTTCGGGTTCAAAATTATATATGGAGCATTTTTCTACGGGTTCAAAACTGCACGCGCGGTATTTCTTTCAGGACCGAAAATTCATATATGCGATATTTCCTACGGGTTCGAAGTCATATGAAGCACATATACAGTATTCTTCTTCGGGATTCATATACAGTATTCTTCTTCGGGATTCATATACAGTATTCTTCTTCGGGATTCATATACAGTATTCTCTACGGGTTCGAAACTGCACACGCATTATTTGCTTCAGGGTTCAGAATTATACGCAGTATTTTATACGGGCTCAAGTGCGTCTGCAATATCCTTCTTCGGGTTCAAAATTATATATGGAGCACTTTCCTACGGGTTCGAATAATATATGCAATATTTCCCTTGGGCGCATACATACAATATTTTGTATAAGAGACACGCCAAGAAATTATATGCGCAATATATAAATGCCCACTCTTAGGGTTTACACCTACATAAAAAGGGAAACAAGAGAAAATCTTGGAAGACATACCGGAAGTGGGTTTTCTTTGTGACTCGCCACTAGTAGGAAAGGATGAAAGGAATAAGGTGCAAGATGAGAGAAAGGGATTTTATATATATGTGGGCGAGAAGATTCTCAAATAGGGAAGGATTTCCCTTTACCAAAAATCGTGCGGGCTCACAAGAATGCCCAATGCCGCCCAAGTCACGCCTGCAAGCACGCCAAGCTTCCAGACCTTGCGCCTGGTCCCACCGGCCTAACACAATCGCCTTCCCAACTCACGCCAACTTCCCAACGTTGCCCAAGTTGCACGGCCCCACCAATTGCGCCTACTTCCCAATGGCCGCCCAAGTCACGCCTGCAAAGCACGCAAAGCTTCCACACCTTGCGCCGGTCCCACCAAGCTAGCACGCTCAGTTTCCCAACTCGCCCAACTTCCCAATGTCGCCCAAGTTGCACCGGCCCCACCAATTGTGCCAGCCTCCCGATTTGTGCAAAACTACCAGAGGCAAGGATTCCAAATCCTATTTATAAAAGGTCAGACAAGCCTCCTCAATTCTCTTTACGGTTTGTTGTTGATAGCTTGTCACCATCTTATGCTTACCTCGCAACAAAGCCCCCTGCTCCGAGCTAGCGGGGACTTAATGTTGATGGTGGTTTTTAAACAAGGGGTAAAATCGTAAAACTCCATGACCTAGTGTTACCCGCAACACATTAACTAAGAGCATTTAACTCAGGTGTAAATAATTAATAGGGGTATTTTTTAAAAATACCAGATTAGGGTTTTTCGACACAGAACCCTAATTCCAAAACCAAGCCGCACACTGCGCACCATGGCAACAATGCCAAATCAAGCCGCATACTGCCCACCATGGCAGCAATGCCAAACCAAGCCGCACTCTGCGCATCATTGGCAACAATGCCAAACCAAGCCGCACTCTGCGCATCATTGGCAACAATGCCAAACCAAGCCGCACTCTGCGCACCATGGCAACCATGCCAAACCAAGCCGCACTCTGCGCATCATTGGCAACAATGCCAAACCAAGCCGCACTCGTGCACCATGGCAACCATGCCAAACCAAGCCGCACTCTGCGCACCATGGCAACAATGCCAAACCAAGCCGCACTCTGCGCGCACCATGGCAACCATGCCA
Source organism: Papaver armeniacum (assembly GCA_023531295.1). Lineage (NCBI taxonomy): Eukaryota > Viridiplantae > Streptophyta > Magnoliopsida > Ranunculales > Papaveraceae > Papaver > Papaver armeniacum. The sequence goes on along the minus strand of JAJJWW010009134.1, from coordinate 205,045 downwards.
AACCAAGCCGCACTCTGCGCACCATGGGAAACAATGCCAAACCAAGCCGCACTCTGCGCACCATGGCAACCATGCCAAACCAAGCCGCACTCTGCGCATCATTGGCAACAATGCCAAACCAAGCCGCACTCTGCGCACCATGGCAACCATGCCAAACCAAGCCGCACTCTGCACATCATTGGCAACAATGCCAAACCAAGCCGCATACTGCACACCATGGCAACCATGCCAAACCAAGCCGCACTCTGCGCATCATTGGCAACAATGCCAAACCAAGCCGCATACTGCACACCATGGCAACAATGGCAAATCTTCAAGCCGCTATGCCATTGGCACACGCCAAATATAGCGCCCTAGGCTTGCAAGACTTGCAACTAGGTCAACATGGCCGCACATGCCATTGGCACATGCCAATACGTGCCGCAAGCCATATTCCAAGTCGCTATGCCATTGGCACACGCCAAATATAGCGCCCTAGGCTTGCAAGACTTGCAACTAGGTCAACATGGCCGCACATGCCATTGGCACATGCCAATACGTGCCGCAAGCCATATTCCAAGTCGCTATGCCATTGGCACACGCCAAATATAGCGCCCTAGGCTTGCAAGACTTGCAACTAGGTCAACGTGGCCGCACATGCCAATACGTGCCGCAAGCCATATTTTCAAGTCGCTATGCCATTGGCACACGCCAAATATAGCGCCCTAGGCTTGCAAGACTTGCAACTAGGTCAACATGGCCGCACATGCCATTGGCACATGCCAATACGTGCCGCAAGCCATATTCCAAGTCGCTATGCCATTGGCACACGCCAAATATAGCGCCCTAGGCTTGCAAGACTTGCAACTAGGTCAACATGGCCGCACATGCCATTGGCACATGCCAATACGTGCCGCAAGCCATATTCCAAGTCGCTATGCCATTGGCACACGCCAAATATAGCGCCCTAGGCTTGCAAGACTTGCAACTAGGTCAACGTGGCCGCACATGACATTGGCACATGCCAATACGTGCCGCAAGCCATATTTCCAAGTCGCTATGCCATTGGCACACGCCAAATATAGCGCCCTAGGCTTGCAAGACTTGCAACTAGGTCAACATGGCCGCACATGCCATTGGCACATGCCAATACGTGCCGCAAGCCATATTTCCAAGTCGCTATGCCATTGGCACACGCCAAATATAACGCCCTAGGCTTGCAAGACTTGCAACTAGGTCAACGTGGCCGCACATGCCATTGGCACATGCCAATACGTGCCGCAAGCCATATTTCCAAGTCGCTATGCCATTGGCACACGCCAAATATAGCGCCCTAGGCTTGCAAGACTTGCAACTAGGTCAACGTGGCCGCGCATGCCATTGGCACATGCCAATACGTGCCGCAAGCCATATTCCAAGTCGCTACGCCATTGGCACACGCCAAATATAGCGCCCTAGGCTTGCAAGACTCGCAACTAGGTCAACATGGCCGTACGTGCCATTGGCACATGCCAAACACACACGCTGGTAGCCTAACTTGCAAACCGTGCAACCTACCACCAAGGCATTCCGCACATGCCAAACACACACGCTGGTAGCCTAACTTGCAAACCATGCAACCTACCACCAAGGCATTCCGCACATGCCATTGGCACATGCCACACGCGCCAGTAGCAGCACCACTTGCACTCAAGGCGCAACCAACGAGATATCAACACAAAACTGGGGGATGCTTCTTTAGGGTTTTGGTTTGGCGGTCACAAAGATGCGGCGTACACTACGCTCACAATTAAGAAAGCGTGAATAGGAATAAAGCGGTCAAATAAAAGAGGAAATAATGGTGAAAAACGTTTTCACCCATTAAACCATGCGGTTACCACCTCCTCCCATTATTTCATCCTTTACTCTCTTCCTTCATGAGGCCAGGGTACGTTTCAATCTCGACTTGTATAAATAGGTCTTACCTATTTCCACCCCGGACAACAAGTCTCGGTCGGGAGAAATATACTACACTTACACTCTCAGAAAGGCAACTTTGCAAGCTCTCCCAAAAGCTTTCATCTCTTGCAAGCTTTCCTAAGCTTTCACTTTCTGATACAAGTCGAGATACTACTCTCCTCAACACCTTTCTCTGCTTCCCTCCCCAAATCAACCCTTCTCCTCCATTTTGTGACCGAAGCAAGTCTGGAACAGCCATTTCTTGGTTTAGGCCGGACTTGTACAGATTGATCTCTCGAATCTATAAAGTGCTCACGTGCAGCACATTTGTTTAGGGTTTAAACCAGTTTCTCACTCACCTACCGCATTTACCGAAATCGGCAGAAACGATTTTCACCTATAAACACCAATATAGTCCAGTGCGAAGTTAATTGGTAGTAGGCTAGTGTCCGTAGCGGCTTAATACAATGTGGTGTTCAATGCGGACTAGGTCCGGTTTTTCTCGCATTTGCGGTTTCCTCGTTAACAAAATTCCGATTATACGTATTATTTCTATTCGCATTATATTTTGTTATATAATTGAAATATCACAGGTTGTGCGTTAAGATCAATCAATTAGAATATCCAACCTTTGGTTGTTGATTTACATTGATTGACACTTGAACATTGATCTTTGGTACCGTTCATGTAGGATCATAATATCGCAATGCATAGGGTTCGCGGGATCAATAAACGACGGCCCAGCGAGGGAGTCGCAGGGAACTAAAATGAACGACGAATGAGAAACGACACACAAAACAACCGAAAGACATGGAACTCTGGCGAGGGTTAAGAAGTGTCGCGAGATTGAATAGTTGTACACTCGCGACACTTCGCGAGACATTCCCAGAAAATAAAGGATAGATTAGTTTGTCATCCACTATGTATTACCCTATATAAAGGGTCGAGTGAGTCATTGTAAGGGGGAATCTTACGAGAATTGTTAGGCAAGTCATTAGGAGAGAGAAAGTTTAAGAGTGTTTTATTTGCTAAAGTGTAATTCTACTTCTCTTGTGTAGAACTCATGAAATTAATCAATAAACATTCTCAATTATGCAACTTTCAATGGACTAATTAATCGAAATATAGTGAGGGGTGTAGTGTGGGAAAACCTGCTACTACATATGCGCTAGAAACAGGGACCTAATCTTGTTGGTTCAAGAAAGAAAATCGCAATTAAAGCTGTTTAGATCAAGAGAATGAGAAAGGAAACTCTTAGATCGGATGAAGCAGGGGAAAAAGATATGGCATGTGGCGCAGATACAGGAGTAATGATTAGTAAATTTCATGAAAATATCAGAGGAAGAATACATAAACGGGATTTTGAAGGAAAGAAGGTTATAGACAGAGAAATGATATCACCTTTGAAAGATTGGGAAAAACAAGAGATAACATTCACGGCGGGAGAGATATCCAAAGAAAATTTGGATCACCCATCTCCATTAGTGATCGCAATTAACGCGTATAAGGAGAAAGAAGAATCGGAGAACACAATAAAACATGGGTGGTAAATGGAGTTTTAATTGATACGAAGTCTGGTGAACATAATGTTCTATCACACTTACAAAAAAAGATGGGATATGAAGATGAGGATATGACTTTCGCGGCATACAATATTCAAGGCTTTGGTAAATCCATAACCAAAGTTAGAGGGGAGATAAAAATACGTATTCCATTAGGAAGAATCGAAACTCAGGTGACATTGAGTATAGTAGATATGGAATCACCGTATAACTTGTTACTAGGAAGACCATGGGTACATGCAATAAAAGCTGTGGCGTCAACGCTTCATCAATGTATCAAGTTTCCAATACCAACCGGAATAGGTGAGATCAAAGGGGATCTTTGCTAAAGGAAGAATGTATTATCAAAATGAAGTAAAATGCTGCGAGGAACAAATAAGCAAACAAAAGAATATGTCTAAGCATCGCAAAAGGATGGCGAGGGAAGCTAGGAAAGAAGAAGAATTCAGAGTTTACATGATCAAAGCGAAGGAAGGAAAAGGCATACTTAGCGAGATCTCGGGAGAAGAAAATGATCCCGCGACGGAACTGAAAGGACCAACTCCTATGGGAGAACCGAAGGCCAGTTACGTCGCGGCAGAGCAAACTAAAGAAGTGAATGTTGGAACTAAGGAAGAACCTAAGATGCTAAGGATTGGAACTAACATGGGAGCGGATGAAGAAGAAAGAACTGTGTTGTGAATTGCGAGATTATAAAGATATATTCGCATGGGATATGGATGAAATGCCTGGTATAGATCCATCGGTAGCTTGTCACAAGTTGGAAATTGATAAAAATGTGAAGCCATTCAAACAAAGAATCAGAAAGATAGCAACAGCATATCACCCTCAGATAGAAGAAGAGTTGCAGAAGATGTTGGACGCAGGAATCATTAGACAAGCAAAATATCCCGAATGGATAGCGAATATGGTTATAGTTCCAAAGAAGAACAAAGGAATAAGGATTTGCATTGATTTCAGCACGATTTAAATAAAGCCCGCCCTAAAGACGGTTTTCCATTGCTGGATATTCCCCGGCTAGTCGAATCGGCGGCGGGGAATGAAAGGGTATCCTCGCTGGATGGATACAAAGGTTACAATCAGATCCCACTCGCCAAGAGGATCAAGAGCATACTTTGCTTTCTTCGCTCCAAGAGGATTATACTTTGCTATACTAAAATGCCGTTCGGTTTGCGAAATCTTTGGAGCGACGTATCAAAGGATGGTAGAAGAGGTATTCGCGAGAATGGATACATAAAACACCGGAAGTCTATGTAGATGACATGCTAGTAAAAAGTAAGAAGGCGAGAAGATCACGTGCGAGACTTGAAAGAAATTTTTGAGCAAATGAGGCGTTTCAACATCAAAGTCAACCCGAGAAAAATGTACCTTTGGAGTTGCGTCGGGGGAAGTTCTTGGGTTACATTGTGTCAAAGGAAGGAATACACGTTGACCCGAGAAAATAAAAGCGATTCGCGACATGCCGACTCCGGCGACAGTAAAAGATGTTCAAAAGCTAAATGGATTGTTAGCATCACTAGGAAGGTTCATCTCGCGATCGTCTGATAAATGAAAAACAGAATCAAGATGAAGTACTTCTTCGCCATATATTTGCGACATTCAATAAGATGCAGAGAGAATCCGCGAAGAGATCGCAATAAGAATAACAAAAAAGTCATGAATGGCTTAACAAAACAACAAGAGATAAGGAATGATTAAATGAATGAATCGTGGCGAGTATCTACGAGACAAAATAACAAATGATGAAGAATGATTGAATAAAAAGAATGAATGAATGGGACGAACCTTTATGGCGTACACCTAGTTCGCGAATTATATTTCGTAAGAGGCAAATGTAAGACCTAAAGTGCGTCATATAAGGGGTATCTCTTAACATGGCTCGGGGTGGAAGGTTACACCGCTCCACGAAACCTGGTCATGCGATTTGGGGCCCATGAAAGCCTATCCGGGGAGATACCTTGGATTCCCAACTATATATGTAGGTTATACCCTGGTTGGGCGACCGAGGGTCTCTTCCAAGGAGTCGGTGGATGCACAAGGCGCCGAGGTACACGGTTGAGCGAGTGCCGGGATGGATGAACCTACCACAGCCATTCTTGGCAAGTCTTGGCATGTGCTTTGCTCGCTGAAGAAAACTCCACTTAGGGTGCGGTCTCGTAACCATAAACCATATAGGTATAAGGGATAAGAGGCTGCGAAAACAATCAAGTTGTTGTTAAGACCGGATGGGAGGAGCTAGTCTTGTATGGCCGATGTTTCGCCTCCTTGAAGGGGCAACCGGGGAGATGATAAGGGCGGTGCTCTCCATTAGGGGAGTGCCAAAACAGACGCAAATGTCATGAGGCTTTGTTTTCGCAAGGAGACTTAGGCTTGTCATATTTGTGCAATGATCTGCCGAGAGGCAATAATACTAACGCGAGGGTAAGGCGAGATCAATGGGTCTTTATACGAAAGTGTACGGACGTCCTGCGATTTCGTCGCACGACGGCAATGTCATGGGACTTTATGTTCGCAAGGATATCTAGGCCTGTCATATTGTCGCAACTAAAACATCCTGCAGAGGCAAAAATACTTGAAAATGATAAGACAAGATCAATGGGTCTTTACATGCAAGTGTACGGACGTCTGCGATTTTGTCGCCATAAAAGGTGGCGGGGGAAGACCTCTAATTAGGAGGTCTAACTCGGAAGACCACACAAAATTGATAAGGCAGGGTCAATGGGTCCTTGCTTGAAAATGTAGGACGGCTGCGACCTTGTCGCAAATAAGAAGAGATAAAATAAAGACTATTGAAATGATAAGGCGAGAAAGGTAGGTTTCTCCTTTCATGGAGACACCTGCGACCTCGTCGCAGAGATAAAATTCAACATAAAGCAATGAAGAGATTATACTATCACATGAACACAACGCAGGAGATAGAGGAAAGATAAGAATAAAGAAATACCTCAACACTTTTTCAACGATCCAACCTTCAAGATAAAGAACAGAAGCAACAAGGGGTTACCAATGTTTACCAATGAACAACATTTTATGTTGTTTATTTCCTCGAGGCAATATTTCTTATATTTCAAGGATTAATACTTCATGGAAGAATAAAGCATAGCATAAGGCAAAGAACATGGAGCGAGAGTTTCGCATGATGAATTCGCAATACTTCATACTTCTTATATATTTCGAAGATTGAGTACTTCTTATACTTTTTTTAAGGATACTTCATATTTCGCGTACTTCAAAACGATGATACTTCTAATTATTTCTTAAAATCATTTCATGAAAATGTAAGCATACGAGATTATAGTCGTAATTAAGAAGAAGGAAATAAGAGCATTATTCAACAACGGATTTAATCTTTCAAAACAAAAAGTTGCAGCAAAGTTACAAAAGCGAGTTAATTCTCTACATCAATGTTATCATCCTCGCGAAGAATCTTCTCGGTTCCATCTCCGTCAATAACTTTCTCGGCTTCACCTTCCCCCAGAGGGTGGAATATCATCAGGAATTTTTTTCAGTAAGATTTTTATTAACAACTTCAACGTTGGCGACGTCTTCGCAGCTTTCATAATCATAATCATCATCGGGGGAATTGGGGGCTTCATCATCACTCACTTCCAAAGGATTGACACGAACAGGATCAAGAGATCTAGACAATAAAATATCATTCACTATGACCTCAGCCTTAAGATGAAATTGGCGAAGAAGCGCTTTTCTTTGATTTTTACTATCTATGTCCTTACGATCGGACATATAGTTAAGTCTCCTTGCGGCACGATCGCGAGAACGAACAAGAGAAGTAGCGGCGCCCCTTTTTCTGCGAAGTTTAGAATTGTCTGACTTGAGAGTAGAAATAATAGAATGGAGCTTTTTCTCAGAATCTGCATAACAATTGGACAAGTAAAGATTAAAAGAGCTTCTTAAGGATAAGGAGATATACAAATGAATTAAGGTAGTCAAATAACATGACTACCTTCCTTTTGAGAAGCAAGATGCTGAATAAAAGACGAACAACTATCTCCCAATCGGTCCATAGCATCATCAAATGTATCCCCAACTAAGCCTTTCAGGCGAGATCGCAGAGTTTTATCATTGGAGACAAGTATGGCATTCTCGGTCGCGAGGAAGAATTAGATCTTTTTAACTCGAACATTGATCTTTAAATTGGCTCACTTTTACACTCAATGTTATTCTACCCTGAATAAGTTTATCTCTCTCGGAGGAAATTTCTTCAAGTTGGCTTCTCAAAGTATGATTAGCTTGTTTGTATTCTTCGCATAACTTTTGACAAGCATTATACTGCTGCGAGTAGCTCGCCATCTTATTCAACAGAGAACGTTTCTCTTGCGAAAGAGTTCGATTCTCATCTGATAAAGTTTCCAACTCCAAATTAGTCTTAGTCAAAGCATAAGAAAGGCGAGATAAGTCATTACTTAATGAGACTTGCTCTTGTGATAAATCAAAATTCTCTTTAGACAAATTATTTATTTGATCGACCAGCATAGGTATGAAGATTATCTAAGAGATTATACTTGCTCCATCCAAGCATCTCTTTCAACTCGAACTTCTTCAAAATGGACTCCGCTTGATATATCTCCATTATTCGTTTCTGGTTTAATACTTTTAAGACGAGCAAGGGTTTGAGTTGTGATCTTAAAAAAAAAAAAAAAAAAAAAAAAAAAAAAAAAAAAAAAAAAAAAAGGGGGGTTGTGAGAGCATACTTTTTAATTCTTCATTCTTCTCGCGAAGGTTATCACGATCCAAACGAGATGTTGTGAAATTTTGATTTTCAAGATGTAGACTATTACATCTCACAAACATAGCTTGGAGATCATCCTTCAACTTGTTAACTTCTTGAACCAAAGATGCTTGCAAAACCTCGTCGGACCAAGATGCTTACTCGTAATCTCGCAAATGTCGGACTTAATAGGATCGATGGAAGTCTTCTTGGCATCGCTCACAAGATCGGAGAGGACTTTGAAAGCTACTTCTATCCCTTCTAAATTTTCTTTGGTAAGAGGGATTTGCTCGGATGAAGAAGCAATAATGGCGTAAGAAGATGGAGACGAACCATCTTTTGTTGAGGGACATCGCGAGAAAGGGGAATCTCGGGAAGGATTGGAGAAATGCCAGGGGCATGAGTAGTAGGGCTGTTATGAGGAGCTTGATCTACGAAGAGTTCAGACATAAGAATGCCTTCATTAGAAATGTTCTCGCGGGAGGAAGTTTTAACGTTGTCGTGCGAAGACTTCGCAATTGGAGAAGGGGTCTCAAAGAAGGAAAGGAGACGCTAGGAGTGACCCAGATTGGGTTGGCGAGGCCTCTTGGGAGTTCTATCAACAACCTCGTCATCCTGCGTATAACAAGTTAAATAAGAAACAGAGGCAACAATATATTGTTAATAAAAAACAAATGTTTCTTAGATACCTTGTCACCCGCAGACTTTCTTTTCGAGGCCATAGATTTTACTCATGAGGAGGACTTTGGTGGCACAAGAGGCTCTTGTTGCGAAGTAGGTTTCGGTGGCGAACCCAAAGAAAGAAGAGGGTCCTTCACGGTAAACTTAGTTCGGATTGGTTCTTCTTTGAACAACAATGGCGAAAGAGAATTACAAAGTTAATCATACCAGTGTGATTTCAATAAGGAAAGCTAATTTGATCAACCACAAAATCAGCCAGATATGGCACAATTAACAAACCTGGACGCCATGAGAATAACAACTGTTAGGGAATAGCAAAAATGGTGAAGAAGATGGTAAGAATAGACGAACACTTGCAGAACGACAAAGAAGAAGAACACTTGCATTTATGAAGAAGATGAAAAGGAAAAGGAAAATTCTTCACAGGGGATACTTCTATAAATAGACGAGAAAAAATGTTATGATCAGTTAACATTAAATGCACCGATAAAAAAGGTAGATATGGACACGTGTAAACGGTCACTACTAAACCCAAGGAAGACAGACGAAAAGAACTTTAGGAGAATCCAAATATACAAAGATATTTCCTAATAGGCGAGAAGAGACTAACGAACTCGATTATTCTACGTAACACATGAGGCAAGAAATGACACTTCGAATATAGGAGCTTCGGCACTTCGCAAAAGAATAGAGGCAAGTACGTACTTTTCAAGTACAAAGATTCTTCCGCTCATTCCCTCATCAACAAAAACCAAAGATCACTACAACAACAGATTTTTCCTTAAAGATCGCTCTTCAAGCAATATTCAAGGAAAAAGAGGCAAGATGTAGGATCATAATATCGCAATGCATAGGGTTCATGGGATCAATAAACGACGGTACCGCGAGGAGTCGCGAGGAACTAAAATGAACGACGCAATGAGAAACGACACACAAAACAACTGAAAGACATGGACCTGGCGAGGGTTAAGAAGTGTCGCGAGATTGAGTAGTTGTACATATGCGACACTTCGCGAGACATTCCCGAAAATAAAGGATAGCTTAGTCATCATCCACTATGTATTACCCTATATAAAGGGTCGAGTGAGTCTGTTGTAAGGGGGGAATCTTCTGAGAATTGTTAGGCAAGTCATTAGGAGAGAGAAAGTTTAAGAGTGTTTTATTTGCTAAAGTGTAATTCTACTTCTCTTGTGTAGAACTCATGAAATTAATCAATAAACATTCTCAATTATGCAACTTTCAATGGACTAATTAATCGAAATATAGTGAGGGGTGTAGTGTGGGAAAACTTGCTACTACAGTTCAAGTTGTTTCACATAATAATTAGGCTCGGATTTGTATCTGTTTGATTTGCTTTGATTACATTGTGAAACAAAGATATTAAAACTCTTTGACACACTTTATTCTAGATTGAGACTGAATGTCTAGTTGATTCTCTAGAAAGTGTATTGGAGTAAGTCCTCTCAGATTGCCAAACAAATTGTTGGGTGTGGTTGTTAGACCCCCGCATTTTCAATTGGTATCAGAGCAAGCAAACACATTAAAGACCTCATAAGTCTGTGTTTGTAGCGATATGATATGGACAAAGGTGCTATCTCTATTAACGTACTACCAGTCTTCGATGGATCAAATTACTTGTGGTGGAAAATTGCTACGTGTGCCTTTCTTCAAGCGCGTGATTTTCAATCATGGGTTTATGTGGCTAATAGCTATGATTCTCCCGTTATGGCAGGTAGGGAATGCAACTTCCAAAGAACATTGGTGAATACAATCTTTGCCCGAGTACTTGCTGCAAAGGAAAACTCCGATGGTTTGAATTCCATGATACATGCCATTACCCCAGATCTTCAGCACCATGTGACTACGTGCACTAGGTCTAAAGATGCTTGGGATATCTTAGAAACCGTATTCGAAGGAAATACCAGTGAAAAGGAAGTTAGGCTTCAAAACCTTAATTTCGATTGGGAAAACCTTCGTATGGCAGAAGAAGATTCATTTGATGAGTTGGTCGGTTGTCAGCCGACGCAAAAATAATTTCAGTTCTTTCACTTTACAATTATAAAGAATAGTATAGTTTAAAGAACAGATTCGTTCCACAAGGAGATATGGGTTGTTATTCGTAATTGAAAACTTAAGTAAACCGGGGGATTTTGTTGTTTAAGATTAATGTAAAATAAAAATAAAGTGTTTTTAAGAAAATATCAGAGGAAAAAGCTGGTTAAGGAATTCGCCGTCCATCACCACACATGTTAATCAATCAAGCTTCATTCACACACTCATTCACCAATAACCCTAAAGTATCCCCAATCGGTGTATATACTTCGTTACGTCTCCACAAATCAACAAATAATGCAATCGCAATTATATGAATTCTTTTCCGACAAATAACCTAATGCTTATCGCTAGAAAATTCAACTTGAGGAAAGCTTTAAACTCTATGAAACGAGTTATTCATAGGCAATACAAACACAATCGTGATATATTCAACCTAGGCCAAGTTTTACTTGTGACTTCCTTCACGATTCACACCGCTAGTGATCACAAATTACTACTAATTATTAGAATCTTGATAAAATTACCTAAGACCTCTAATTAGTGATAGATAAGTTATTATGATATTTAATTCGCGACTTAAATATGCAAAACAACTACTCATATTACATGAACAAAATCATCTAATTATTATGCTTAGTAAAACTTGAACGATAAACAAGAGAGTGAATGAAAAATTGATGCATTAATCAACTAACATGTTTGTGATTTTAGGTTACATCCCTAACCAAATAAAAAAATTAGCTACTCATATTTGAAGTTCACAATAATCAATTCAGAGAAAAGATAGAAAGCAAACTACAAACGAAGAAGAGCTTGAGCCACTACTACTGCCGTTTCAGTTACTGTTGCATGAGTTGAACTCCTAAAGCTTCTGTTTTTCTCTGGGAACTTTCTGCGAACAGGTTATGGACGTGAAAACTAGGGTGAGGTCCTCCCTTTTGGTTGCGATTTGGACCTCTATTTATAGCAATTTAACCCCGAAAATTCGAATCTGATAACCACACAACAATCCTAAACCGCCATAAACACTCAAACGCGCTTTAATCTTCACCATTCATCTTCCAAATTGACGGCAAGGAGGTACTTGGTGGCTGTTTTGTAGGCTTGAACTCAATCCAATTCCGAGTAAATCTTATCAATTCTCTAAATTCTCGCTCAAGTATTCGAATTCAACACAAACCCAAGTTCCCTAATCGTCTTAGACTCTCAAAAACACCTCCTAATCTCCTCAATTCGTCATCCAACCATTGGCAGCAACCTAATCCTTCTTCCACTGAATTTTCGTCCAAGTTTTAAATCCTAAAACGAATCAAACTCCTTCGATTCATACCCATCTATTCCTTCTTTATCTCGAGCTCAGTCCCCTCCATTTGCGGCAACATTTTTATCTCATTCTCCCCTGTTTTGTCTCTCAAGAACACTGCCTGTATAAGATGAAGAATAAGAAGTTTTCTGGCCGTGAAGTTAGATTTGAAATTGGTCATCCCTTAGCTGAAGTTGGGGTGCATTTAGCATCCGTCTTTAAAACCTATTAAAATCTTCTACTTCCTGTACGTGTTATCAAAGGGAGAAAGGGGACCTCCCCTTAGCGGCTCCAGGGGTGGTAATAATAACGAGCACCCCTTATCATTTCTTGAACTCCCAATAACAATTTCCCGTGAATTGACCATTTTACCCTTTTGGCCTTCTAAGTTCTTGTTTTGCACGCAACTTCTTCATACGATGTCGGAATGACTCCATTCTTTCGCCATTGGCTTCGTCTATTCGTCCTCTTCAAGATGAAAAATAAAAATCATGTACTCGAACGAGTTCCATTTGGTCTTTGGCCCTTCTCCACTTGTAGCTAGCTTCTTTTATTGCACAATTTGTGCCAATTCACTTCTTTTGGATGATTTACCTAATAAAACACAAATAAGAGAAAAAAACGTAATATACAATAATTTGCAAGAAAACCAACAACTACTAGCATGGAATTGAAACCAAAAATATGTGAAATATGCACTTATCATGAGTTTAATCACAAAGTGTCTGAAATTGTTAATGCATCTTTTGCATTGGGTAAGACTATTCCTGAAAAGGACATTGTGATGAAAATTCTCAGATCGCTGCCATCTAGATACGATTCTAAGAAGCATGCCATCTTTGAAGGAAATAACCTTGATACTCTTTCCAGAAATACTCTTGTTGGAAAGCTTAAAATTTTCGATCTTGAACTTAAAACAAAGAGATAAACATATTTGTTAAGCAACCATGTTGCTTCAACTGATAGAAAGTCTCGACGTCCTAAATTGATTGATAAAAGAAATGAGAATTGCTTTAATTCTACTCTGTCACTGTTTATACAACATTTCAAGAAAGCTCTTAGACGGAGTAAAAGAAAGTCTCAAAATAAAGTCCAGTCAATCAATAAGAAGGATAAGAAAGTTCAGAAAAACTATGTTTGCGAAACTAGCTCAACGTGCTATAAAAGTATTCATGATACTTCTATAGATCATGATACGGAGTCGAGTGCGTTAACTAAATCATGGATAGCTACTCTTGACTATTGTCATGAGGATGAAATCTATGAATGTTCACTTAATATCTTTGCTGATAATCACACTTGTCCTCCTAATAGTCTTGATTATTCCATGATGAACAATCTTACCTCTCCATAAGTGTTTCAACTGGAAAAGGAAGCTTTGATTAAAAAGATTGAAGATCTGGAATGTCAACTACTTAATTTAAGACTGGAGGTTGTCAATTACAATTGTGATAAGATATGTCGAACCTCGTCGAAGGAGTTCCTTAAACATTACCAGCAAACTCCTCCTGACTCTATATCATTCTCATGTCAACCTGACAAAAAGGATGATATGGATAATCACAAGATCTTACCAAATATTTTAGTCACCCTATGTGAACATCAGGATCATCTTAAAGCTATTAGCACTAAAGATCAAGAGCAATTCTCCTCTGCTAAATGTTGTGTGCAGAAGAAGAAAAAGAAATCTCCCATGAAACCCCCTTCTTTTCAAAAGAGATTTCCAAAACGCTTCATAGTTTTCGAAAATCAACATTCAAGGTATTCAAAACTGTGCGTAAAGAAGAAAAGAATGATGTGCGTAACTCTTCTTTCTTAAATAAAAAACAGAAACCAGAAATAACAAATACTTCATCCCCTCGCAAGATACCTCCCAGTCCTATAGTGGATTGGAACAATTACATTCTGTAATTTTGTGTTTAATTATTTTTGTCTATCCATCTTAGACAAGAACCACAATCTTCAAGAGGGTTGTGATGAAATACCTCTATTACTTTTCTAGGTTATTCTGCTTACATCATTTAGCCTAGAACCGCCTTGTTCACGAAATGTTTCTTTCTTTAAGACTTTTTTTGGGGATAACTTTGTTTTATGTTAGGGTTTAGTCAAAGGTCTTTTTGGAATTTCATCTCCTATCTTCATTCCTTTTTAATATGAAGATTTTGTCCTTCGGATGAACATTTCATTTATCTTTTCTATCATGTCCTCTTCAAGTCTTTCAAGCAAAGAAAGTGATGTTTGGACTGTTCTCATTCCCTCTAAGAAGATTCATTTTGATTTTTATGATAATGAGATGAACTCGACAAACATGGTTCCTCTCCGGATGGGAACTCTTTGTTTCTCATTTTGATAAGCTTCTTTAACCTTGAATCTCGTCTTGGAACAAGTTCTTGCCCTGAAAAGTGAACTTGAAGCTTCTTCCAAGAGACTTGAAGAAAAGATGGATAATCTTGAATCTAGGATTGGTCTAATCGAAGATGAGCCAGATGAATATAGGGAATATGAGAAGAGTATTCAAAGTAAGTGAAATGCTTCATAAGGAGTTGTTTTTGATTTTTTCTAGTAAATCTTCTTTTAGAGAATTTATTTCTTGTTTTTAGAAGAATAACTAGGGTTTGGAATAGCCATTATTGTGAGTACACATAGCTATGTCCAACGATTTTCATCTTCAATGTTTTTAGATTTATTTATTTAAATTCTAAGTTTTTTGGAAGATGATTTTTGCAATTTTAATCTTTATGATTTTATATATTGCAAATTGTTATGGGATATGTTGTTTACGTCCGTGAACCTGTGACTATCCCTTACTTGTTCAAAAGTTATCTCTATTATGTCGGTATGAAAGTATTGATAGAAGATAGAATGAACTTTTGACATTACAAAAGTTAAAGCCTTTTATGTCATTGTTTTGATGGAAGAAATGATAAAGCTTTTGATTACAGGGATTAAGTGTATTATATGTCATTGTGCAAATAATGATAAAAAATAGAATGAATCCTTGTTTATTCCGCAGTATTGGTCGATCTCCGATCCACATCTTTGTGCATATACTGTGTTGCTCCATAAGATTTCTTATGTTTGAGCATGACCAACTAAATTGATCATTCTCTTGTGGTTATTTTAGTTGATGCTCCGTAAGTTCACTTATGTCGAGCATGACCAATTGAATTGATCATGTCGTGGCTAATTTGGTTGTGTATATCAATTAAATTAATTGTGGGTTTTCTTGTGATTAATTTGGTTGTATTCTTCGATTGTGTTAATCACGGGTTCTCTTGTGGTTAATTCAATTGAATATATTGGATACAAATTCATGTTTTCATGTGATATGATTTTATCCAAAATAAATCCTTCTTTTATTATAAAAGCAAGGTCGCTTGTTCTTTCAAGAGTGATATTTTATGGGAGAGAGTTCTTTTGAACTTGTGCTTAATTGTCAAATCTTTGTGAGGAGTGCGGCTGTGGAATTTTTAGGGGTTATCTTGTATCTTTATAAACTCCTTGATGAATGTATTTAGCTTTGGCTTTATGATGGCATCTAAATAAGTTGATATGTTATTCTCTTTTGGTTATGAAGTATCTTTGTGAAAATTTCACGAGGATCCCACTAGTTTTCGTACCTTTGCCAATTTATATTGACAAAAAGGGGGAGAATTAATGTGTAGTGTGATACTACAAATACACATGGTTTACGAATCATTATGTAAGGGGGAGTGGTTTTCATGTTGAGATGTAGTATTGACTAAGGGGAGTGATACATATCACCATAGTATTGTTGTCAAAGTTGTGATACAATTGAACTTTGATGCTGTGTAATAATACTATGACACCGTATAACAATGATTGAGAGCATTTTTTTTTTCTCATTGTTATCGCTACGAATCTTCAACAACTATGATGCTGAATTTACAACCTTTAGGATCATGGAGTACTTGGAAGTGACGAAGATTTCGAGTCACGTTGAAGATGCCAAGGAGATCAAGCATTTGGATGAGAAGCTACAATTTCTATCTATTTTGTAATCCATATGTATTGATAGTTTTGTCACTAAAATTGACAAAGGGGGAGATTGTTAGAGCACTGCTCGGTCGAACTCGCATGCGTTGCTATCTCAAGCATGTTTTTCAATGTTAGTGATCAAAACTATAAGTCTTGATTTCTAGCCTATTTTTAGATATCTCGGACTAGGACATAGATAGTGTAGTTGAGCTTAGATTTCACAGAGTTCATCATTTGAAGACGAAGAACTACTAAGGTGAGCTTGTGGAACTTCTTCGAAAAAAGGTATGTGGAGACTTGAACTCATCTATCACTTGGAAAACCTATTTCTACTATCCCCTATATTGAGACATAAGTCGTGTTAAGATATACTTTTCTCTATACACATTTGAGATTTCGAGCTGAGAATATCTCGCTTACAAATTTCTCGAAATATGTGTTGGTATGCTTTCGCTTCGAACAAGTTCATCTTATATCATGAGAAAATTGCTGAGTAACATCTTACATGGTTTGTGTGATACAATCATTTGATGTAGGCTTGGAATGTTTCGATAATGATTATTTCAGTATCTTGAAAATTGCTTTGATGCTAATAGTGCGTGAAAACGGCTATTATCATTATAGAAGAATGTTTCAATGATTGAAATAAATAGTTGAGAATGTAAGCATCTTTGGATATAAGCATATATAGTGTGTTCGCTCATTAGTGTGTAAATCCATAAACCGGGAGCCAAGAGTATGCATATGTGTGTATACGAAATTGGTGAAGGAGACAGCTTAAGTATGCGTACAAGTACGCATACTTGCGGAAGTTTTCGAACCGAAAATTTCCGCTGAGTTTGGTTTTGACAAACTCTTAAACTAGTCACCTTAAGTATGCGTACACGTATGCATACTGGCGGAAGTTTTTGAACCGAAAGTTTCAGCTGAGTTTGGAAACTAAACAAACTCAAATCCGGTTTCTTAAGTAAGCATACCCGTACACATACTTAAGCTGGTTACTTTGTCAAATCGGTCAGTTCATGGACTTAAACATTTAAATCATAAGGAATGAAATCTTTGCAAACTGTGGCTATAATGTTCATGATTGATTCAAGTGAATCAAACCTGATTTGGTTGCAATTGTGTTTTCTATGCAATTGAACAACTCTTTAACTAGTTTCATGGGAGTCATTTGAACTAGTTATGGTTAAGATGAATAAGGTTGATATGAGAATAATCATATGGCTAACCTCGGTTAACTATTTGTGAACCAACATGGTGTACACGTTTAGGTACGGTTACATAAACCTAAATGAGGGTACATTTCATTTGTGTTTAACAAGCTAAGTTCGGTCTAACGGTTGAAATATATTAGCTTGGGAGAATCAGGTTTTTCATATAACGGTGAATATTGAATGCTTTGTTACCAAGGTAACTTAGATTGCAAACCCCGATTTGAAAACTATACAAAGGAGAACTCTAGCAATCGGAAACTAATCCCCACACCTCCCCGTGTGTTACTAGTTGCATAACTAGAGTCGATTCTCCTTTAACCTTAGGTTTCTTCTCGAGACCACCGTAGGTTAACGACTTGAAGACTTCATCGGGATTGTGAAGCCAAACCCAACTATTATCTTTGTAGTTGCGTGATATGATCTTTCGGTTTCCATTGTATTGAGTACAATTGAAATAATTGGCTCGAGATTTTATATCTCCGATAGGCAGGATAGAAAAGTAATCACAAACACTTCGTCACATCGTTTGTGATTCCACAATATCTTCTTTCGCTAGTCGTATTATTGTGAGGTGATTGATAATTCTAGGTTGTTCTTCGGGAATATAAGTCTGAGTTATCGATTGGTTCTTGTTCACCTTGATTTATCAAAAGACGGAACAAAAACTCTTGGATATTTCTGTGGGAGACAGATTTATTCAATCCTATAGATTTTTCTGTGTGAGACAGATTTGTCTATCAAGTCTTCGACTTTGGTTCGTAGAAACTCTTGGTTGTGGGTGAGATCAACTAAGGGAATCAAGTGCGTAGTATCCTGCTGGGATCAGAGAAGTAAGGAGCGCAACTGTACATTGAATCGGTGTGAGATTGATTAGGGTTCCACTATAATCCAGTGCGAAGTTAATTGGTAGTAGGCTAGTATCTGTAGCGGCTTAATACAATGTGGTGTTCAATCTGGACTAGGTCCGGGGTTTTTCTGCATTTGCGGTTTCCTCGTTAACAAAATTCTGGTGTCTGTATTATTTCTATTCTGCATTATATTTTGTTATATAATTGAAATATCACAGGTTGTGCGTTAAGATCAATCAATTAGAATATCCAACCTTTGGTTGTTGATTTACATTAATTGACACTTGAACATTTATCTTTGGTACCGTTCAAGTTGTTTCACATAATAATTAGGCTCACAGATTTGTATCTGTTTGATTTGCTGATTACATTGTGAAACAGAGATATTAAAACTCTTTGACACACTTTATTCTAGATTGAGTCTGAGTGTCTAGTTGATTCTCTAGAAAGTGTATTGGAGTAAGTCCTCTCAGATTTCCAAACAAATTGTTGGGTGTGGTTGTTAGACCCCCGCATTTTCAATTGGTATCAGAGCAAGCAAACACATTAAAGACCTCATAAGTCTGTGTTTGTAGCGATATGCTATGGACAAAGGTGATATCTCTATAAACGTACTACCAGTCTTCGATGGATCAAATTACTTGTGGTGGAAAATTGTTATGTGTGCCTTTCTTCAAGCGCGTGCTTTTCAATCATGGGTTTATGTAGCTAATAGCTATGATGCTCCCGTTATGGCAGTAGGGAATGCAACTGTTCCAAAGAACATTGGTGAATACAATGTTGCCGAGATACTTGCTGCAAAGGAAAACTCCGATGGTTTGAATTCCATCATACATGCCATTACCCCAGATCTTCAGCACCATGTGACTACGTGCACTAGGTCTAAAGATGCTTGGGATATCTTAGAAACCGTATTCGAAGGAAATACCAGTGAAAAGGAAGTTAGGCTTCAAAACCTTAAGTTCGATTGGGAAAACCTTCGTATGGCAGAAGAAGATTCATTTGATGAGTTTAATCACAAAGTGTGCAAGGCAGACTATATTTAGTTAGTCAGTTGTTGACTTCATGACTTCATGGGACGATGAGTCCTTGTATTGTTGAGTCGAACGTGGTTTGGAAATGTTCTGAGACTCATGAATTAAACATGTCTGTTGAGACAGAGATATAATGCGTGAATAAGCTAACATGAACAAATATTGCTGAATTGTTGAATATTGATAGTTGAACCCGTATTCCTTGGTTTGAGCAAATATTGCTCATCAGAGCAAATGTTGCTCATTCGATGAATTATTGGTAGCATGACCAAATAAGATAATGGCAATTGAACCGAGTATGATAAATAAAATGTTGATCACGGGATCAACTTAAAATTATTATCTCTTGAATCTGGAATTATGAACCATGGACTCAAAACACTAATTTGATCAATTGATGATTAACTGATGGTTTATTGAAAATTAACCAGAGCGAAGGAGGGACCGACTACATGGGATTATGGATCAACCATGTAACATCCACATGCTCACGCGAGCAAATATCAAGGTCTCCTGAAGACCAGTTGATTTGATGAAAGGATGATTAAATGCTGGTTTAATCATTTTTTAAAATAATGCTCGTCTGAACCTTAGGTAATAAAACCTAATTAATTATGAAGATGTGAGGGACCGACCAAGGGGTCATGAAACCGGCCATGGGTAGTCACGGGATCGAATATTGATCGTCTTATGAAGTTTCAAGTTGTTTGGAAGAGTTTTGGACCTAACACGTGCAATTACGCAAATTAGGTCGAAATTGTCAAAATACATGGGACCGGCCTCCTGCAAGCCAAAGAGCCAACCCTGGTCGGTCAAGGTAACATGCTCACGTCACCAAAGTGTTTGTATCTCAGTTATGAGAATTTTGATATTTTCTGGTGTGCGTTTGAGCAACGTTTTGAGAAAATATGGAGAAATCGGGGATTTTTGCTGAGACCATGAAAACTTCATGAGATGAAGAAAAAATAATAAAATAATGAAGGAATCATAAAGTTTGGGACCGGCTATGGCCAAGGGGCCGGTCCCATGGTATTTTTCCTAATTTTATTATGTTTTCATGATTTTAGGGAAATATCATAAAACCAAGGAGTTTTGTTGAAATCAAGGAGTTTCCATGAGATGAGGAAAACATAAAAAATAATAATAATAAAATAAGGGACGTGTGGGGCAATCTAGGGCATGACCCGGTTGATTACTTTCTACAATTTACTTTATTTTTGATTTACTTTTATTGCTTACATAAAATCAGAAATCCCCCCAATTAGTTACTTTAGGAAATTGATTACATAATAACTACAATTGCCTCTCTGTGGAAACGAACTCTTTCTTATCATATACTTTAGGAAAGTGAAATTATTTTTGACGCATACGACAACGATCAAATTTTGGTATGCGTCAAAAATAATTTCACTTTCCTAAAGTATATGAAACGAAAAACTTTCAACATTGCACCATCCGCCTCAACATCCGCCGGAAGCATGGCCATGACAATGGTGTGGAAGTCCATAAGATGCTTGTTTGGGTCTTCATTCACCATGCCATGGAACTTTGGTAAATCTCTAAGCAACCCCGGCTTGATCTCAAAAGTAGAGTTTGTTTGAATACATCCCTGTTGTGTATCAAGCCTATGAGAAGCTAACTCCTTGAGTGAACGATTTGCATCACCCATTGCTTCTTCTTTTTCTTCAAAAGGTGGTTCTTGTTCACCCAGAAACTCTTGTTCTAAAACTTCTTCTTCTTGCTGGAAAGTCTCTTCTTCTACCTCCAGCTCTTGTTCTTTCGTTGTGTCTTGACTTGGTTGGAGTATTGTGCCTCTTCGAGTAGCTATCCCACACCTTGGATAATTACAATCTTTAGAAGCCAGGGATTAGGTACCTGAAAACAATTCTCGCAAACAAGTGAGAAACAAGACAAGAAAACAAGAAGCAAATATAAAAGCGAAAACAAAAATAAGAAACTAAAAACTTAATAACTAGCCGTATGCCTCCCCGGCAACGGCACCAAAATTTGATCGCTGTCGTATGCGTCAAAAATAATTTCACTTTCCTAAAGTATATGATAAGAAAGAGTTTGTTTCCACAGAGAGGCGATTGTAGTTATTATGTAATCAATTTCCTAAAGTAACCACTTGGAGGGATTTCTGATTTTTGTAAGCAATAAAAGTAAATCAAAAACAAAGTAAATTATAGAAAGTAATCAATGAGAGAAAGATATTGGTCAAGGAATTCATCTTCAATCTTAAACATGTGCTTGCATATATGATTAGAATTACAATTTAATCTCTTTTATTATCAAAAGCCTAGAGAATCAAGAGAGCAAGATAATCTATTAATTTCCTAAGTTCATCAACACGCACATTAGAGCTGCGTATGTGAATTCAACCTAAAGAATAACCCAACGCCTTGCGCTAATTAAGTTCAATTCCTAGGAGCATTAAGTTTCAGAAATAGGCTAATCAATGCAATTGTCATACGTTGCACATAACAATTCGGACAATGTTCAAACTCTACATATGATTACGAGAGTATATCACTACAAACCGTAAACATATCATGCTACTTGTATTCAGGGTTATCGCTCGATGAAAAACCCTAAAATAGCTATGGACAAGGATGCAAGTTCAATTAATTGGCCACTTAACTAATCAAACATCTTAGTCCTATCACAATACATCAATCATGTGATTATTAAAACAGTAGAGATGTGAGCGATAATCAAGAGAGAAAACTAATACATAACACAAGCACAAGTTTTAGAAATAGGACTACATCCTTAACCAATAATGAATAAATTAGCTACTCATAGCTATGGAGTTCATCATAGAAATATTAATTGAATAAAGATGAAGATGAACAAAAGCAAACCCTAGTAGCGTAAACAAAAGCGACTCTTTCCAAAGTTCCAAGAATAATACGTGATATAAGTTGTAGAAGTCTTTCCTTTAGATAGCTTTGCTTTCCAAAATTAGGTCAAGTCTCAAAGGTCCAATAGATAGAAGTCCACCAAGCCCATATGTGAGAAAAACCCATGTAGAAAATATGCCCCAAAAACAGTCGACGGAAAACTGGTATTATGGTCGGAAATCGGCCGGAGAAGTGACCGGAAAACGGCTCAAGTGACCGGCAAAGTTAAACCGGTCACCAGTCAACTGGGTCAATTGAGTGAACTCGGTCAAGAACCGAGTCAGAGTGTGAGTCAGTCACTGACTTGGCTGACTGAGTTGAGTTGTCTTGGCTCAGGCCATTGCACAGGCCAGAGCTGTGGTGCACCAAGATTGTGTTTAATAACTCCTTAGCCAGCCATCTTGGCTATGCATAACTTTGCATCCATCTTGGCTCTTCCATTCTCTCCAATTCAACATCAGCTTCTTCACTTTTAACCACAACTCAAACCAATCTGCAACTGGCATAACCCATTCTCTATAATCACAGTACCCATGACACCACCACCAGTTCAACTCAGTTGCACATCTACACCTGTAATTGATTCAACTCCAGCATTAAGACCATCTCAGACCCTCTGTACTAGTACCTTCCATTTCAATTTGCAGCTCAACTCGATTACAATATCCTTCTCTCCCTGTATAACGACACAACCACCATAGTGGGCATACACATCAACAACTCGACTTCAGCTGCCACATTAAGCAATTCAAGCCTCCGCTGTCAACAAGTACCCATCTCAGTTCATCTATTCAACGGCCAAAGTGTTCAAGCAAAGGTCAAATGAATCACCAAAGACATTAAAATCGTCCATGAACACTTCGATTATGTTTTCAACATATTCCGAAAAGATACTTACCATACACCTTTGAAAGGTAGCTGGAGCATTGCACAAGCCAAAAGGCATCCTTCTATAAGCAAAAGTACCGAATGAACAAGTGAAAGTGGTTATCTCTTGGTCCTCCGGCGCTATCACAATCTGATTGTAACCTGAATACCCATCAAGGAAGCAATAATAAGAGTGTCCAGGTAAACGTTCAAGCATTTGATCAATAAATGGTAAAGGAAAGTGATCTTTTCGAGTAGTGGCATTCAATTTCCTGTAATCAATACAAACCCTCCAACCGGTTTGCACGCGAGTTGGGACAAGTTCGTTCTTATCATTCTCCACCACTGTCACACCTGATTTCTTTGGTACTACTTGTACCGGGCTTACCCACTTGCTATCGGATATGGGTGTTGATGGTGGATTTTCATTTAAGGTTAAAATTGTAAAAGCCATAAAATTATGCGCTAACATCTTGTAAAAGATAAAGCCATTAATAAGTGTTGGATACTCCCTCACTTTATTAATTCACCTAGAATGGAGCATGTGGCAACAATCCCATTCTGTGAATACATGAAATTCATCCAGGTTGGAGCATGTAGCAACAATCCCATATACCTGTAAATTTCTAGCATTATTAATTAATGCACAACCAGCCTTGTATTTCCTGTACTCATTATCAGTGCGACATGACGACTGAGTGTTACTCTTAGCAGAGCAACACGAATCTCCAAGCATTATAATGAAACCATGTACTGAAATACCCGTACAGGCTGACTCTCGGTATGTTATACTAGCCTGATTGAGCTACTCTCGGTGTGTTATACTAGCCCGATTGAGCATCCGGACTGACCGTATCAGTCCGGATATGATCACGGTCATCCAACTCAATGATTGGATGGCCCAGATCAATTCCATCACCCCTAAGCAGGTATGGAATATCCACTGCCGAACCAACGCGGACCCCGCACGGTCGGCCTTCCTCAAAATATTGGTCTAGCTTGCCAAAAACGTCCAAACCAGAGCAGTATGGACGGAAAACCCTAAATTAGGGTTTGCGGCATATTACGTGTGTCGCAAAACAGTCTCAACTATCCATCTTCGCAAGTATAGATGGAGGGTGTAGATGTAGATTCAAAGGGCCCAGAGCATGTCAACACAATCATTGTGAGCACACTTACATACTCGACCAATCGGTCGGGACCAATGGTCATTCCACCCCGTGCGCCGACAGAGCATGATGCGGGACCGTGAAACTCAAGATTAGGGTTTTGAGCATCACGAGCGTCCATCTTCTCCTAAGCACGAATGGAGGGTCCCAGTTAGATTAAGCGTGTCCTGGTCATACCAAAGATGACCATCGTGGGCCCATCTATCCCCTCACCCGATCGGCCAAGGCATATCATGCCGGCTGTTCCAAAACGCGCGTCCAAACTAGCGTGGTCACACCTCCCAAAACCGTAAACCGATCTCGACCGCTCAACTCACCGGACGATTTGGGTGACTCGTGATCACGTTTTCATGGGATATTCAGCTATAGATATGAACACCAGCCTACCACCTACACGCCAGACTGATCGGCCAAGACCGACCAAGAATTGGTCGTCTTGGAACGCACGCCCAGTTGGAACGATGTGCGGCTTTTGCGACGCCAGATTTCTGTTACAAAATCGATCTCAACCACTCCTCTTTGTCGGTCAAATTGAGTGGCCTAGATCGCACCTTCATAGGGCAGTGGTCGGTTGTCAATCCGTCAAATATAATTTCACTTTCTCAATCAACTAGATATAAATATAGTATTCGATAAGGAAGAGTTCGTATCCACAGAGAGGCGTTTGTTGTTATAAACTTTTAGTTTCTAAAGTAACCCAAGGTATGTTTGTTGAATTTAAGCAAATAAAAGTAATTAAAAGCAAAGTAAGTAATTTGAGAAATCAATAAGGAGAAGATATTGGTCACGGGATAGTATCATTCACAAACATGTATTTTCATCAATGATTAGAATTGGTATTTTAATCTCGTATTTATTAAAAGTCCTAGGATATCTTGATCGCAAGTATAACCCGTTAATTCCCCGTTTTCATCACAACCACATTAAAAGATGCATATGTGAATTCTTCGTCGAAAGCAACCTAAAGTGTAAAAGCACAATTAAGTTTAACTCCCTAAAAGCATTAAGATTTATGGAATAAGACTCATCAATGCAAACGAATGTGTAAAAGCACTAAACGCTTTTAACAAAAGTTATGATTCACTTGTGACTAATAGGATATATCACTATAAGCACTAATCACAATTATGCTACTTAGAATCGTGGATAAACAACGTTTTCGTATTGAAAACCCTAATATAGCTCTAGAGATGAACACAAATCGGATTGATTCCGGACTCAACCTAACAAGTTTTCAAATCTTATAACACTATTAATTGTGAATCACAAACAATAATTACTTGAGACAAAACTAATTCATTGAATCAAAAGCATGTTGAGAAATCAACTTTTATCCCATAACCAATAAGATGTTTAGCTACTCATAGCTATGGAGTTCATCATCATCAATATTCAATAATAAAACAAGGAAGAAGAAGAACAAAACCAAACCCTAGAAGCGTAAACAAAAGTGGCTCTCCCAAAATTCCAAGAAGATATATTATAAGTTGTAGAAGACCTTCCCTTTTATAGATTTCTCCAACTTCTAAAATTAGGTCTAGTCTTCAAAGTCCATTAGATGAGAATCCACCAAGCCCACAAGGATGAGAAACCCGTAGAAAATACGCCCCAAAACGGTCGCCCAGGAGTCCGGGATTGTGGCTGAAATCGGCTAAGTTCGCGGGAAACAAATTCCGGTGACCAGCAAAGTCCGCCCGGTCACCAGTCAACGGGTCGGATCGGTCGGGTCAATCTTTGAGTCGGACGGGTCAAACTGGTCAGGGTGAACTACCGAGCCAGATTGCTCAGTTCAAGAGTTGGGACTCCGAGTAAGCTCTGAGTTGGGGCTAACTCAATCTGACTGGGCTTGTCAAGAGCCATTGTAAGCCTAAACTCAACCCCAGCCATGATGGCTGTACAGCTGCACTATCATTGCCAATCCTAGCCATTCTCTGCCTGCCACTTTCATTACTTGCAACAACTCCAGCCTTCATTTCACCACCACATCATTGCTCCCAAATTGCAACTACCCCTCACTAGCCAGTCCACATGGAATCCTGGTAAGCCCCTGCTCCAGAAACTCCTTCTGATATCACTGCCAAGCCAACACTGAACCATCCTCATACCAGCAATCACTTTGCTGCTCCTCAGTTGCAAGTACAAACTGCAGCTACACTGCAAACACCAATTAGCACAACCCCAGACCTGCAATCCAGTTCCAGTAGCTTCAATTGAGCTGCATCCACCAGCACCAGCCAAAGTCACACTCCACCTGTAGCTGCTCCTTCCTGACACAGCACCACCACCAGCATTGCAGTGCCTTCCCTTGCCTGCAACTCAATAACTCAACTCTGCAGCCTAACAAACATCTAATGCCTTACCACCAAGAACACCAGTTCTAACTTCACCTGCAATTATATCACACTGTGATTTGAGTCCCTATTCTTCAACAACAAATCCTGAGAATCATCACAAGTACCCATTAATCCATGGCATCGATTTCATACTTCACCATCTCACCTCCATCCACTTTCAGATCTCATAGTCATTTAGGCACAGATCAAATGGCAGACAACACTTTTCCTCCCTGTCTTTCCAGTGAAACCTCTGCCCAGACTCCTTAAAACTCATGATGCAAGACCCTTCATTGCCTTAACCTTCTAATCCTTGTTCTAATCACCCAGCAGCCTTGGCTAATCCTCCCCTGAATGCTGCCATGGCTAGCTCTCTCTATCACCTGTTCTTTTGCTCTTACAATCATCAGCAACATCATCTGCCTCCTTCATCTGCAAAAGACTACTGCAATACTACAATGCACAAATTCATGCCAAAGACTAAGACATCATCACCATCTCACAGTGCCTGAGCATTATCAATTCCACCTGTTGTTCCCTGTCAAGCACTAGCCCCTTGCACCACCAGAAAAGCCAACAACAGCCCCATTTGCAATTTCCAGCTCTAGCCATTGTACACCAGCTCAAGGGAAAATATTCCAATTGAGTGCCAGCAAACCTTGCAATCTTAACCTGTGATTCTTGTAAGCATCCATGACAGAGCATCAACACAGCCATAGCCCAGTTGCAACAACTCCACCTTCTTGTCATTCTCACCATCCACTCCATCATTGCCTCACTTACCACTCAGGTTCATTCTCTTACATTGACTCTTGCAACATCAACTTCTTAATTTGCTCGACTGCAACCTGACAGCGTCGCCATACCCGCATACCCATTAGCTCTGAAAACCCATTTCATTGTTGAACTCATTTGAACAACATCAAACCCATTTTCTATCTTCATTCATTAATCTCAGTACCAACTTCAACAACAGCTCAACACTATATGCCCTGTAACTTCAATCCAGAGTTACCCAGCTTGAATTCATCAATCGTCACCAATCTTTTCGACTTGAATCATCAAACCCTAACCAGTTCCATAGAGACCCATCACAAATTCCTTCCAATGTCAAACTGAGAACAATCCCAAATCTTCATTAGCATCACAGTGTCACTCAAAACCCTTAACTGAATTGGTGTTCTCCTAATATTCCTCTCGATCTGTCACCTGAGTTTGGAAACAAACCCTAATCGATCTCAGTTCTCCCTGAGCTTCATCAATTTCAGTTTCAAAGCAGCCGCAATTTCTCTCGTTCTTCAACCAAAACCCATCTTCTCTCGCATCTCTATTTCTGCCATGGAAGCAAGAATAGCTTTCTCTTTCTCACCGAATCTCTCCCTCTCGATTTCAATACTCGTGTGCTTCCCTCACAGATTTAAAATGAAGAAGAAATAAATTTCTTCTCTCGAATCCTAGGTATTATGTAAGAACCTGGATTTATCCACCCCATCTGGTAGGATAAGGGGTAACCAAAGTTCTTTGCTCCATGCTTCTCTAGAATAAGCTGCGGTGTTCGCCTCCTATTGCTGGCTAGGCTCGGCTCTCAATAGCAAGCACGTGAACTGCCCTTTTTGCTCTAAACGAGTAGTTTCTCCTTCTTTTCCTCCGTGCGACTCCATTGCACCTATAAAACTCAAAAGCACGCGTAAAGTACATAATTCACAAGAAAAATAGCAAAGAAAGCATAAACTCTATATAGTAAATACGGTGTATTCTACACCTATCAGATTCCCCCACACTTAGACACATAAATGAACACAATCTCATTCTTAAAAGTTGAGAGAGAAGTAACCATCCCTTCTCGACTAAAATTCGGGTTCGGAGTGATCAAAAGTCTCGACTCTGCCTCACAAGAAAGGGTTTTATGATATTGCACTCAATAATAAATGCCTCTTTATGGGTCACACATGTGTCCGAGTTGGAATGAAGAGAGAATCTGCGACACGTTGAATGGTAGGAAGGCTTAACCCTCCGAATATTTTGAAAACCCACATCTTTTATATATTTTTGAAAACCCATTTTTCTGACGATCTCTTCGAAAGGAAATCAAACCATTTAACGAAGGTGGGAATATGCTTACTTACCTCGTTATCCGTTCGATGTGCAGCTAGCACCACTCTCACAAAGATCCATAGAAACGTCTTCGGTCTTCTATCGGTGTCTTCATCTTCGTCTTCGGTCTTCAACTCTTGATGATAACTCTCGAACTTCGTAGAATCTTGACAATATGATTCTTTTCCTCAAATTCCTTGTCGCTTGAAACTTCATTATAGATATTCCTTCTTTCCATAGGCTTTATTGAAAGAATACAAAAATACAAACAAACTATACAAACCCAAATTTTTTTCTTTTTTTTTTTTTCTTTTTTTCTTTTCTTTTTTTTTTTTTTCTTTTTCTTTGTTTCTTTTTTTTTTTTTTTTTTTTTTTTTTTTTTTTTAATTTTCGTTTTTTTTTTTTTTTCAATTTTTTTTTTTTTAAAAAAAAAAAATAAAAAAAAATAAAAACATTTTTCTCTTGTCTTTTTTTTTTTTTTTTTTTCGTTTTTTTTTTTTTTTTTTTCAATTTTTTTGAGACCAGAAAACAAAATACAAATAAAATAAAAATGTAAGTACAATGCCATGGTATAAGTACTTTACCGCTTGAATCTTCACAACTTATATGTCTTGATATCATAGACTTCTCAAATTCTCATCCTTTATAATTTCCGCTCTTGTACTATAGTCTTCAACTTATAAAAATTCTGCCCCTGTTTTTGTTGCTTTACTCAAATCTGAAATCTGCTCATTTCTGTACCATTGTTTGTAAACCTCGAACGTATTCAACTTTCCTTCGAATTTGTGATGCTCCTCTTATTGATGATGATGGTGTTTCTATGGACCTGTTGGTGTAGAGAGAGATAAGGTGGATGGTGCTAACTGCGAACAAGATCACAAGTGGTATGTAAGTTAGCAATTCGATGTCACCAACATGGTTGATAAAAATAGCACTCAAGAGATCAAAATAGTGCTTCTATGGTGGGAAATTGGACAGCTCACCATTCTGCCCGGAATTTACGTACGGTGACACACACTCAAAAAGCACAATTTAGACAGGTACAAAGAATTGAAGGTTGGTGCCTCACATTATGTAACATGGGTAGTCTCCACTATAGGGGATCACTGTTCTAATACCGAATTCAGCCTGCACCTTATTTGCCACTGGCATGGTTAAATCCAACTTTAACTCTCATACAATTAAGAAACCCGATCATGTTCTCTGGTCATCTCTAAGTTCAGTCACTATTGTGAGATTCTCGATGTAATCTTAGCGACATGTATACTATGTGACTCTAAACTAACTACAAGTTGGAGGTTTCTTATTCACTAGTTCACAAAAAAGTTGAAAAATTGCAAAAACTTACAACATAAACCACTCCCCCACACTTAAACTTTACATTGTCCTCAATGTAAATTGAATCATCCAAAGTAAGTCAAGGTGGGAAATCCTAACAAGAAATCAGCAAAAACAAAGTAAAAACAAAACAAGAAAAACTAAAAACAAGAAAAGAAATAAATACAAGACAAGAAATACTCATCCTTTGGGTTGCCTCCCAATTAGCGCTTGGTTTAAAGTCGTCACCCGACTATCTCCTTGCTTTCTATGACTCCTACGAGGGAGTACATCCACAAAGTTAACTCCTTCCATCACTGGAAGTGAAATTCTCATAATATGGTTTCAACCGGTGCCCATTCACTTTAAGTTCCTTCCCTGTAGCTATACTACGAATTTCCACTGCACCATGAGAAAACACATTAGTAACAATAAAAGGTCCGATCCATCGTGACCTTAGTTTACCCTGAATAAATGCAAGCGAGAATTAAACAAAAGCACTTTCTCGCCCAATGCAAAATTGTTTTCTAGAAATCATGTTATCATGAAATGCTTTCGTCTTTTCTTTATAAATCCGTGAGCTTTCAAATGCATCATTGCGAAGCTCCTCTAGCTCTTGAAGTTGTAACTTCCTTTGCTTTCCAGCCCCATCCATCTCCATGTTGCATTGTTTAATAGCCCAAAACGCCTTATGCTCAATTTCCACGGGTAAGTGACAAGGTTTACCATACACAAGCCTAAAAGGAGACATTCCAATAGGTGTTTTATATGCGAATCTATACGCCCACAAAGCATCATTAAGTCGCATGCTCCAATCCTTCCTTGTTGGGTTCACCATCTTTTCGAGAATTGATTTCACCTCACGGTTAGACACCTCGGCTTGTCCATTGGTTTGGGGATGATAAGGTGTTGCAATCTTGTGCGACACATTGTACTTCGCCAACAAGCTTTGTAAAATCCTGTTTTGAAGTGAGATCCCCCATCGCTAATTATGGCTCTTGGAATTCCAAACCTTGCAAAAATATTAGCTTGCACAAAATCTGAAACCACTTTAGAATCATTAGTAGGGGTGGCTTTAGCTTCCACCCATTTCGAGACATAATCAACCGCAAGTAAGATATAAAAATTCCCATGGGAGTTGACAAAAGGCCCCATAAAATCAATACCCCATACATCGAAAACTTCAATAAATTGAATATAAGTTTGTGGCATTTGATTTCGGACACCTAGATTGCCGGTTCTTTGACACCTATCACAAGTGGTACAAAATATATGTGCATCCTTAAACAAAGTCGGCCAATAAAAACCACTTTCAAGTACCTTGTGCGCGGTTCTCTTACTCCCAAAATGTCCTCCTCCAAGCATAAGAGTGACAAAAGACAAGATAGAGTTAAATTGATTCTGACACGCACTCCGTATTACTTGGTCACTACCATGTTTCCATAAGTATGGATCATCCCATATGTATTGGTTTCCTAACCTCTTAAGTTTGTCCCTCTCAGCACGAGACAAGTTCTTTGGGATTTGTTTAGAAACTAAGTAATTGACAATATCGGCATACCATGGTTCTCCAAGGGCAATTGAGAAAAGTTGCTCGTCCGGGAAACTTTCACGCAACGGATAGTCTCCTTGTCCACAGCAAGTCGGCTCAAGTGATCCGCAACGGTGTTCTCAATTCCTTTCTTGTCTTTGATTTCAATATCAAACTCTTGCAAGAGTAATATCCACCGTATGAGCCTCGGTTTACCTCTTTCTTTGTAAGCAAGTATCTAAGTCTTTGCATGATCGGAAAAGACAACAACTTTTGTACCAATTAGATAAGAGCGAAACTTTTCTAAAGCAAAAACAATGGCTAATAACTCCTTTTCAGTGGTTGTGTAGTTTTGTTGAGCCTCATTTAATGTTCTAGAAGCATAATAGATAGCATGAGGAAGCTTCCCACACGTTGCCCAAGCACCGCACCAACCGCATAATCACTAGCATCACACATGAGTTCAAACGGCTTACTCCAATCCGGTGGTTTAATGATAGGGGCTGAAATCAAAAGTTCTTTCAAGCGATTAAATGCCGCCATACATTTCTCATCAAAGTTAAAAACCACATCTTTTTGCAATAAGTTACAAAGTGGTGATGCTATCTTGGAAAAATCCTTGATAAACCTACGATAAAAACCTCGCATGACCAAGAAAAGAGCGTATCTCCCTCACCGTAGTGGGAGGGGTTAGAGCACGAATAAGGTCTATCTTAGATTTATCAACTTCCAATCCTTTAGAAGATATTATATGGCCTAAAACTATGCCATGAGTTACCATGAAATGGCACTTCTCCCAATTTAGCACAAGATTTGTTTCAACACATCGTTCAAGGATTAGAGACAAATTGTTCAAGCAAAGGTCAAAAGAATCACCAAAGACACTAAAGTCATCCATGAACACTTCGATTATGTTTTCAACATATTCCGAAAAGATACTTACCATACACCTTTGAAAAGTAGCTGGAGCATTGCATAAGCCAAAAGGCATCCTTCTATAAGCAAAAGTACCGAAAGGACAAGTGAAAGTGGTTTTCTCTTGGTCCTCCTAAGTGCTATCACAATCTGATTATAACTTTGAATAGCCATCAAGAAAGCAATAGTAAGAGTGTCCAGCTAAACGTTCAAGCATTTGATCAATAAAAGGTAAAGGAAAGTGATCTTTTCTAGTGGTGGCATTCAATTTTCTATAATCAATACAAACCCTCCAACCTAAGCACACGAGTTGGGACTAGTTCATTATTATCATTCTCCACCACTGTCACACCGATTTCTTTGGTACTACTTGTACCGGCTTACCCACATGCTATCGAATATGGGGTAGATAACACCCACTTCCAAAAGCTTGAGTATCTCATTTTTCACAACTTCCATCATGGGAGGATTCAAACGACGTTGCGCGTCCCTTTTAGGCTTTGCATCATCCTCCAAACGAATTTTGTGCATACAAACGGCAGGGCTAATACCCTTGATATCGGCAATTGTCCATCCTATGGCCGTCTTGTACTTCCTTAGCACCCTTAGAAGTTTTTGCTCCTGTAAATCACTAAGCTTGTTAGAAACAATCACCGGTAACTCTTCATTATCACCCAAGTACAAGTACTTAAGGTGGTCGGGAAGAGGTTTCAATTCTAAAACCGGAGATTTAATAATTGAAGGTACAAGCTTTTCATCACTGCATGGTAAAGAAATAAAAGAGATATTATGAGTTTTTGGGCATTCTTGTAGTGAATTGAGATCACCAAGAGCTTCCTTGACTTCATTACCACACTCTACACCATTATCCATGGATGTAGTTAACACGGTTTCCAAAGCATCATCACCGTTTAATTCAAACATTTGTTGTGCCAATGTATCCATCACATCAATGGAGAAACAAGACTGGACATCGCTAGGATATCGCATCGTCTCGAAAATGTTGAAACGTATTATTTCTCCATCAAACTCCATAGTTAAGCGTTCCCTTATCCACATCAATTATGGTTTTCGCCATTTTCATGAAAGGACGCCCAAGAAGCAATGGAAGAGATGAGTCCTGGTGAACCTCCATCCATCTCTAACACACAAAAAGTCCGCTGGAAATACAAGTTGATTAACTCGCACAAGAACATCCTCAACAATACCCATTGGGTAAACATTAGAGCGATCGGCTAATTGCAATACAATTTCAGCCTTTTTAAGAGGACCAAGATCAAGTGAATTATACATTGAGCGCAGGCATAACATTAACGGAAGCACCTAAATCCAACATAGCTTTGTTAAACGTTTGTGTTACCAATTGTGACGGAATGTCAAAACTGCCCGGATCCTTGCACTTAAGTGGGAGTTTGTGTTGTAAGATTGTCGAAGCATTCTCCCCACACTAAGCACTTCATTACCTTTGAGCCTTTGTTTGTTGGTACACAAGTCCTTCAACACCTTTGCATACTTTGGAACTTGCTTGATAGCATCAATGAGTGGTATGTTCACATGGATCTTTTTAAGAACGTCTAAAATCTCCTTTTCTAGTTCCGCCTTTTTAGAACTTGCAAATCTGCGAGGGAAAGGTAGAGGAGGAACATAAGTAGAAACCGGAGTTTTAGAGTTAGGAATAGGTACCTCAGAAGTTTGGGGAGAATCCTCGATTTGCTCCTCCAAAACAGGTTCCTTGGGTGTCTCCACCGTGCCCGAATCAGTGACTTCGGGTTGCACAAGTTGTGTACCACTTCTCAATGTAATTGCATTAACACCCTCTTTTGGGTTGATAGGTTGAGAAGGGAGTTTCCCACCATTTTGTGCCTTCAATTGATTCAACTCCATTGCCATAGAACCAACTTGAGTTTGCAACTCCTTAACCGAACTCTCAGTTCTTTGCATAAAAGATTTAAAGAACTCTTCCATATTGGACCCCATAGTTTGAGGTTGTTGTTGTTGTTGAAATTGTTGTCTCGGTTGGAATTGTTGTTGTTGAGGTTGAAATCCACTCGGGTTGTTGAAACTAGATTGTTGAGCCGCTCCTTGCTTATTGGCATAGCTAAAGTTGGGGTGATCTCTCCATCCCGGATTGTAAATGTTGGAGTAGGGATCATACCGTCTTTGTTGGTTCGGAAAGACCGCATTAGCTTGCTCATCTTCATAAGATTGAGAGGAACTCGATATCACCGCGGCTGCAACTTGTTGAAGCATTGCATTCATGTTACCCATTTGTTGACGAAGTTCCTCAACCTCGCTCACCTCACTCACCCTTCTTAGAATCACATCCGAACCACGACTCAAGAATTGTTGTGAGTTCGCTGCCATGTTTTCAATCAACTCTCTAGCTTGTGCCACCGTCTTGTTAACTAGTGCACCACCACCCCATGCGTCGAGGAGATTCCTATCACTTGATTGGAGTCCTTCATAGAAATATTGAATGATCATAGCATCACTAAATTGGTGGTGAGGGCAGCTTGCCACCAATCTCTTATATCGTTCCCAACAATCATATAGAGATTCTCCCACATTTTGCTTCATCCCACAAATCTCCTTGCGAATTTGAGTAGCCTTGGATGCGGAAAATATCTCTCCAAAAAGAGTTTCTTCAACCCATTCCATGTTGTGACACTTAGGGAGGTAAATAGTACAACCAATCCTTAGCACTATCCATTAAAGAGAAACTAAAACCTTCAACATTGCACCATCCGCCTCAACGTTTCTTTGGAAGCATAGCCGTGACAATGGTGTGGAAGTCCAAAAGATGTTTGTTAGGATCTTCATTCACCATGCCATGGAATTTTGGTAATTCTCTAAGCAACCCCGGCTTTATCTCAAAAGTAGAGTTCGTTTGAATACACCCCTATTGTGTATCAAGCCTATGAGAAGCTAAGTCCTTGAGTGAACGATTTGCATCACCCATTGCTTCTTCTTCTTCCACGTGTGGTTCCTCTACGAATGGAACCTCTTTTCCTTCTTCTTGTTGTCGGAAAATCTCTTCTCCTACTTCCAACTCGTGCTCGTCCGTTGTGTCTTGACTTGGTTGGAGTATTGTGCCGCGTCGAGTAGCTATCCCGCACCTTGGATAATTCCAATCCTTAGAAGCTAGAGATTATGCACCTGCAAACAATTCTAGCAAACAAGTGAGAAACAAGACGACAAACAAAAAGCAAAGATAAAAGCAGAAATTGTAAAAAGAAACTAAAATCTTAATAACAAGCCGTATGCCTCCCCGGCAACGGCGCCAAAATTTGGTCGGTTGTCAATCCGTCAAATATAATTTCACTTTCTCAATCAACTAGATATAAATATAGTATTCGATAAGGAAGAGTTCGTATCCACAGAGAGGCGTTTGTTGTTATAAACTTTTAGTTTCTAAAGTAACCCAAGGTATGTTTGTTGAATTTAAGCAAATAAAAGTAATTAAAAGCAAAGTAAGTAATTTGAGAAATCAATAAGGAGAAGATATTGGTCACGGGATAGTATCATTCACAAACATGTATTTTCATCAATGATTAGAATTGGTATTTTAATCTCGTATTTATTAAAAGTCCTAGGATATCTTGATCGCAAGTATAACCCGTTAATTCCTCTTTTTCATCACAACCACATTAAAAGATGCATATGTGAATTCTTACGTAAAGCAACCTAAAGTGTAAAAGCACAATTAAGTTTAACTCCCTAAAAGCATTAAGATTTATGGAATAAGACTCATCAATGCAAACGAATGTGTAAAAGCACTAAACGTTTTAACAAAAGTTATGATTCACTTGTGACTAATAGGATATATCACTATAAGCACTAATCACAATTATGCTACTTAGAATCGAGGATAAACAACGTTTCGTATTGAAAACCCTAATATAGATCTAGAGATGAACACAAATCGGATTGATTCCGGACTCAACCTAACAAGTTTTCAAATCTTATAACACTATTAATTGTGAATCACAAACAATAATTACTGAGACAAAACTAATTCATTGAATCAAAAGCATGTTGAGAAATCAACTTTTATCCCATAACCAATAAGATGTTTAGCTACTCATAGCTATGGAGTTCATCATCATCAATATTCAATAATAAAACAAGGAAGAAGAAGAAGAACAAAACCAAACCCTAGAAGCGTAAACAAAAGTGGCTCTCCCAAAATTCCAAGAAGATATATTATAAGTTGTAGAAGACCTTCCCTTTTATAGATTTCTCCAACTTCTAAAATTAGGTCTAGTCTTCAAAGTCCATTAGATGAGAATCCACCAAGCCCACAAGGATGAGAAACCCGTGTAGAAAATACGCCCCAAAAACGGTCGCCGGAAGTCTGGGATTGTGGCCGGAAATCGGCCGGAAGTTCGCCGGAAAACAGCTCCGGTGACCGGCAAAGTCCGCCCGGCCACCGGTCAACGGGTCGGATCGGTCGGGTCAATGCTGAGTCGGATCGGGTCAAACCGGGTCAGGGTGAACTACCGAGCCAGATTGCTCAGTTCAAGAGTTAGACCTGAGTAAGCTCTGAGTTGGGGCTAACTCAATCTGACTGGGCTTGTCAAGAGCCATTGTAAGCCTAAACTCAACCCCAGCCATGATGGCTGTACAGCTGCACTATCATTGCCAATCCTAGCCATTCTCTGCCTGCCACTTTCATTACTTGCAACAACTCCAGCCTTCATTTCACCACCACATCATTGCTCCCAAATTGCAACTACCCCTCACTAGCCAGTCCACATGCAATCCTGGTAAGCCCCTGCTC
The DNA here is from genome assembly GCA_023531295.1 of Papaver armeniacum. Lineage (NCBI taxonomy): Eukaryota > Viridiplantae > Streptophyta > Magnoliopsida > Ranunculales > Papaveraceae > Papaver > Papaver armeniacum. The sequence continues at coordinate 167,791 of JAJJWW010009134.1, read as the reverse complement.
CTGAAACTCCTTCTGACATCACTGCCAAGCCAACACTGAACCATCCTCATACCAGCAATCACTTTGCTTGCTGCTCCTCGAGTTGTGGTACAAACTGCAGATTACTTTACAAACACCAATTAGCACAACCCCAGACCTGCAATCCAGTTCCAGTAGCTTCAATTGAGCTGCATCCACCAGCACCAGCCAAAGTCACACTCCACCTGCAGCTGCTCCTTCCTGACACAGCACCACCACCAGCATTGCAGTGCCTTCCCTTGCCTGCAACTCAATAACTCAACTCTGCAGCCTAACAAACATCTAATGCCTTACCACCAAGAACACCAGTTCTAACTTCACCTGCAATTACATCACACTGTGATTTGAGTCCCTATTCTTCAACAACAAATCCTGAGAATCATCACAAGTACCCATTAATCCATGGCATCAGTTTCATACTTCACCATCTCACCTCCATCCACTTTCAGATCTCATAGTCATTTAGGCACAGATCAAATGGCAGACAACACTTTTCCTCCCTGTCTTTCCAGTGAAACCTCTGCCCAGACTCCTTAAAACTCATGATGCAAGACCCTTCATTGCCTTAACCTTCTAATCCTTGTTCTAATCACCCAGCAGCCTTGGCTAATCCTCCCCTGAATGCTGCCATGGCTAGCTCTCTCTATCACCTGTTCTTTTGCTCTTACAATCATCAGCAACATCACTGCCTCCTTCATCTGCAGCACTACTGCAATACTACAGTGCACAAATTCATGCCAGCACTAAGACATCATCACCATCTCACAGTGCCTGAGCATTATCAATTCCACCTGTTGTTCCCTGTCAAGCACTAGCCCCTTGCACCACCGAGAAAAGCCAAAATGCCCCATTTGCAATTTCCAGCTCTAGCCATTGTACACCACTCAAGGAAAATATTCCAATTGAGTGCCAGCAAACCTTGCAATCTTAACCTGTGATTCTTGTAAGCATCCATGACAGAGCATCAACACAGCCATAGCCCAGTTGCAACAACTCCACCTTCTTGTCATTCTCACCATCCACTCCATCATTGCCTCACTTACCACTCAGGTTCATTCTCTTACATTGACTCTTGCAACATCAACTTCTTAATTTGCTCGACTGCAACCTGACAGCGTCACCATACCCGCAGACCCATTAGCTCTGAAAACCCATTTCATTGTTGAACTCATTTGAACAAAGATCAAACCCATTTTCTATCTTCATTCATTAATCTCGTTTCAACTTCAACAACAGCTCAACACTATATGCCCCGTAACTTCAATCCGAGTCACCCGGCTTGAATTCATCAATCGTCACCAATCTTTTCGACTTGAATCATCAAACCCTAACCGGTTCCATAGAGACCCATCACAAATTCCTTCCAATGTCAAACTGAGAACAATCCCAAATCTTCATTAGCATCACAGTGTCACTCAAAACCCTTAACTGAATTGGTGTTCTCCTAATCTTCCTCTCGATCTGTCACCTGAGTTTGGAAACAAACCCTAATCGATCTCGGTTCTCCCCGAGCTTCATCAATTTCGATTTCTTTACAGAGCCCGCAATTTCTGTTCTTCAACCAAAACCCATCTTCTCGCATCTCTATTTCTGCCATGGAAGCGACAGAATTTTCTCTTTCTCTCTTGAATCTCTCCCTCTCGATTTCAATACTCGGTGCTTCCCTCATGACGAAAATGAAGAAGAAATAAATTTCTTCTCTGAATCCTAGGTATTATGTAAGAACCTGGATTTATCCACCCCATCTGGTAGGATAAGGGGTAACCAAAGTTCTTTGCTCCATGCTTCTCTAGAATAAGCTGCGGTGTTCGCCTCCTATTGCTGGCTAGGCTCGGCTCTCAATAGCAGTGCACGTGAACTGCCCTTTTTGCTCTAAACGAGTAGTTTCTCCTTCTTTTCCTCCGTGCGACTCCATTGCACCTATAAAACTCAAAAGCACGCGTAAAGTACATAATTCACAAGAAAAATAGCAAAGAAAGCATAAACTCTATATAGTAAATACGGTGTATTCTACACCTATCAGGCAGTAAGGTACGGACGTGTACACCAGCATGTTGTCTACACGCATGCCCGGTCGGTCCTTTCCAAAACACTTCCCATGCTTGGTTTCGACCAAGCTGAAGTGTGATGCCTACGCACCTCTTCAAAACCCTAATTCCATCAACGGTCACAGACGAGGGTCTCAAAGATCATCTCGTCCGTCCAACTTCTCCTGCTTGGTTATACAACCCTGGTCAGGAGTTAATTGGTCAGTGAGGCGTCATGGTAATCATCACCCGTAACTTTACCACACCATGATGCAGTACTTGCATAGAATACACATGATACTTCCCAAGTATCAACTTCCTGAATAACGCAGTTATTCAATTGAGCATTACATGCTACCTTTTGTGGGTCCCACGATCCACACGTTCCAGACATCAATCATGTCACAAACGGGGGATACATACCGGGTATTGGTGTGGCGGTTTACAACGTGCGGCGTGCAACGCGCCATCATAAGAATGTGTTAGGAAGTCATGGACGGTTAGAGATGATAGGAGAAGTGGGCAAGACTGGTCGTGGTGTAACACCAACACACAACTCCACTACTCCACTACTCCATCACTCCACTTTCTTCGCTTCCCACGAGAGACGTGAATAAGGCTCAATGACTTGTATAAATAGGTTCTCCTCCTTATTTCCAACAACAACAGAACAAGTCAAGACAAGACAGAAACCAAGTGTTAATACAAAACGTATTCAAACACCCGAGCACCTTGCATCAATCGTAAGCTTGCTCACTTTTCTATACAAGTCATAAGCAAGCCTACACCTTCACAATCTCAACACCTTCTTCGCTTCCCTCCCTAAGATCAACCCCATCTCCTTCACTTTGTGACCGAAACAAGTCTGGAACGGCCATTTCTTGGTTTAGGCCGGACTTGCATGCATTGATCTCTCGAATCTACAAGCACTCACCGCGATGCATTTGTTTAGGGTTTAGATTCATTCCTCATCCACACACCCCAAATTACCAAATCCGGCAGGAATAGTTTCCACCCATAAACAATTGGCGACCACGGTGGGAGGTTAATCTCTCGGTTGTAAAGTCAATTTCTTCGAAATCCAATTCAATTTCATCAATTTCAAAAAGGGTAGATAACAATTCAATTTCATCAATTTCAAAAATAAATTCTGATGGAGCTAGTGTGGATAACACTCCCGGTGTCGATGTACCTGTCAGTGGAGCTACCGTGGTCAATACATCTTATGGAGCCATCACTTCTACCACCGGTGCCAGAAGCGAGGAGATGTTCCAGAGGTGTAATGCCTCCCATCACCCGAGCGGAAGCGGCCGCAAATCTCGACATCTCATCAAGTGTAACACCTCCGGTAGTTACCGGGCAACAACTTCCACTCCTTCATCGGGACGAGGAGCCGGAGGGATGAGAGGAGGACCATTTCCCATTACCATTGCAGAGTTGATGGAGAAGTAGGAAGTTCTTGCTAAGACTCAAACGGATATGGCCGCAACTCAGAAAGAGGTACTCACTTTTCTTAAGACATTAATCGATCGATTTCCACAAGACCCGCAACAGCCCACGAGCCAACAAGGAATGCATTCAACGTCTTCGGAAAAGGTACTTCAGCCGGCGCGGGACCTACATGGACCTGATCAAAGAAGCGACATCGATATGAGCGGTCTGTCATGGAGACTCCTACACCTGGGATCGATCCTCACAACGATCCTCCTCAAGTCAATAGTTTCACTATGAACCCAGGCGGTGGATCGGGAAGCGTTTTCTCTAGTGGAAAGTTTATGCGAACTTTCACACCTCTCGAAGAATCAGCGCACGAAGACATTTTGCTGCAATCAACCAGAGGAAGGTCACAACCGTGCCCTACATGTCACCGCACACATCAAGGATTCAGAGTTTAAGACGGCCCTTATCGACACAGGAGCGTCTTCGAATGTGATTACTCTCAAGACTCTCGGGACATCCAAGGTTCTCCCGAGGCAAGGTCGTCACGGAAGCCTACCACAATGACGGACTTCGAGGGAAACCAAACCAAAGACATACGGGAGAAGCTCCATGAAAGAATCGAACAAGTTCGTTGCATCCTACTCCCCACGTGGGCGTCAATTTAGGAAAAAGACCGGCTTGCATCATTGAGGGCTAGTACCCACGATGCATCTTTGCTGACGACATTCTTCTTCATCCTGTGAAGCCACGACCCACGTTCACATGAAGAGGGAACGAACTTTTATGGCGAGTCGTGATCAGAAAGGGAAAACGGTATACCGACACTGCCATTATCAATTAGCAGGGGAGACTGTTACCCAGTCTCTCCACCTAATGGAATGCTACAACAACGAATCACAAGAGCAAGTGCTAGATGCTCCACAACAGCTGCAAGGGGGACCAACTCCACAACGTGAGATTGAAATCGTTGGGGAATCTCCTAGGCCTATCTCCATCAGCTCAACCTTGAGTACGGATAAACGCACGAAGCTCGTGGAACTTCTCAGAAATGCCGTATTTAGATGAAAATTGGTCATCTACATGTCATACCTGGATCGAAGTCGGTTAAACAGTTGTAGTTCAGATACGAAGAAAATGGATAGATCAGGTGCTGCATATACTTCAGAGACTTGAGCAGTCTTTGCTCCAAAAACGATCCTCCTCTACCTAACATCGACATATTAGTAGATGCAACCAGCGGACACGGCATGTTCTCCTCCATGGATGGATGTAAGGCTACAACCCCGAGATAAGGATGTACGAGCATGATGCAAGTAAGATAGCTTTTGAACTCCTCTCGGAAATTTTTATTATACCATCGCCATTTGGTTTAAAGAATGCCGGTGCAACGTATCAACGCTCTATGAAGACAATCTTCCACCGGAGCCGATACCTCAAGGGAACAGCCTCAAGAAGATAACGATGTCCACGGGTCATATCGAGCAAGATCCGGGCGAGTCACTCTATCAGGCAGTGGTCAACTAAGATTCGGGCGAGTCACGTTATCAGACTGTGGTACCCGTCTATCACGCTATATTGGAGAATCTGCGCTTTTGGTCATCCTCTAGAGCTGTTGAACGCTCATCTACAACAACATATGCCCCGATAGAAAGAACCCGGGCCTGCCGTGTGAAGAGCCTCATGATTTTCGTAGGGAATATATCTTACCAACAGGCGATACAACCTTGACCTTACGCATGCGGTTCCTGAAGCACCAAGAGGAAAACTGCCGAGATACAACATCCTGCACAAGGCGTCCGCCAACTCCAACTCCGATACCACATGCACGACTCCCAAAATGATGAAACAACGTCTAAGATATTCCATACCTAGCTCGACAACAACCACTACGAACAAACCATGTAAACCACGCTTGGGACCTGAGTCTCGCATGAAGTTCCTTCACCGTCAGTCAAGGACTTCTTCAACACGAGAAAGATGGTCAGTCAAGAATCATGGAATTCGCAAGGGTAAATTGAACTGAAGAGGAAGCCACTTCAATGCTCCCTCCAGCAGAAGCTACTTCAATGGTCTATTAAGAGCCGCCTCAACACTCTCTCCAGGATCCACCTCAACGTTCGCACCAGAAGCCATTTTAACATCCTCTCGAGTCGTTTCAACACTCAAGCTACATCAATAATCTGCGCTCTGGTCAAGTTATCTTTGATGTACTCATTGCTCAACATCGTCTCATCCATCCTTCATGAGGACCCGCGGAGCATAAAAACCCTGAAGTCGATAGGAGGAGGGTTATCCTGTGGAACAGATATTTTCATATAGTTGAAAGGGCGCGGTGAACAACTCATCATCAATGTTCGGCATATCTTTGAAGGTGTCAACACCTCCTGACTTGGCACCAGCATTATCCCCAGAAGACATCTCAACAAGATTTCTTTTCTTCATTCTACAATAAAAGACAGGAGTCAGTACTTGTATAAAAACGCGTGAGATGTGTAGTCACACACGACAGAACATACATTCACGTTGGAGTACACAAGGCTGGTATTGGGTCCAAATACCGGTGTTTATCAAGTCACAAGTCCGGTATTGCTCAAGTTTCAAGTCCGGTATTGATCAAGTCACAAGTCCGGTATTGCTCAAGTTTCAAGCCCGGTGTTGATCAAGTCACAAGTCCGGTATTGCTCAAGTTTCAAGTCCGGTGTTGATCAAGTCACAAGTCCTATTGCTCAAGTTTCAAGTCTGGTATTGATGAAAGTCACAAGGCCGGTATTCGAATAAAACAGCGCACGCAGCAGGCGGTTTTCGGTCGAAACTCTGGTCGACATTCGATCGGGCACGTGACGGTTCCGCGATCCCACCCCAGTTGGTCAAGAAGACACAGTGTCCCCAATCAAAGCTCTCTCTCTCCAGAAAAAGGCGTTTCAGCTCCAACACTTCAACGCTCTCCCAGGCCTTCTCCAGAAGCTGCTTCAACGCTTCCTGCAGGACCTATATTCATATTTGAGCACACAATGTTCATTTTAAAAAAAAAAAAAAAAGTATGCTCACATCGGGTCCCACGTTTGAGCGAAGCAAGCAAAGAAGGCCGGTGTTTGGTCAAAGCATCAAGTCCTAAGTGTTTAGTCAAGCTAGCCGGGTCGGTGTTTGGTCGAAGTAGCAAGATGACACTCAAGCAAGTAAATCAATCGTACGGTCAAAGTAGGCACATGCACATCAAGCCCACGTTCGATCAGCGAGTCACGGTAGCCCCACGAACGAAACAGCGTAACGATCCATCGAGCGAGCAAGACCGACATCATGCTGGGGAACACTCGCTTTGGATGCCTCTTGAACGTGACATGTTCCAGGACAGGATGACTCGTCTCTCCTGGTAACATCTAACTTTGTCTCATAAGCTTTGTCTTTAAACATTATGTGCTAGGCAGGGGACTTAATGTTGATGGTGGATTTTCATTTAAGGTTAAAATTGTAAAAGCCAGAAAATTATGCGCTGACATCTTGTAAAAGATAAATCCATTAATAAGTGTTGGATACTCCCTCACTTTATTAATTCACCTAGAATGGAGCATGTGGCAACAATCCCATTCTGTGAATACATGAAATTCATCCGGGTTGGAGCATGTAGCAACAATCCCATATACCCTGTGAATTTCTAGCATTATTAATTAATGCTAACCAGCCTTGTATTTCGTACTCATTATCGGTGCAAAGATGACGGTGAGTGTTACTCTTAGCAGAGCAACACGAATCTCCAAGCATTATAATGAAACCATGTACGAAATACCCGTACATGCTGACTCTCAGTGTGTTATACTAGCCCGATTGAGCCACTCTCGGTGTGTTATACTAGCCCGATTGAGCATCCGGTGATCAGTATCGATCTGGATATGATCACGGTCATCCAACTCCATGATTGGATGGCCCAGATCAATTCCATCACCCCCAAGCAGGTATGGAATATCCACTGCCGAACCAATACGGACCCCGCACGGTCGGCCTTCCCCAAAAGATTGGCATAGCTTGCCAAAAACGTCCAAACCGGAAAGCGGATGGACGGAAAACCTAAATTAGGGTTTGCGGCATATTACATGTGTCGCAAAACAGTCTCAACCATCCATCTTCGCAGTATAGATGGAGGGTGTAGATGTAGATTCAAAGGGCCCAGAGCATGTCAACACAATCACTGTGAGCCCGCCTACGTACCTGACCAATCGGTCAGGACCAACCATGGTTGGTGTAGGATCAGAATATCGTAACATTAATACTTCACGAGATCAATAAACACCGGCATTGCGATGGTGTCGCAAACAGATAATATGAATGACACAATGAATGACGATAGGCAAAACACGAGAAAGGTGTGAAGACTTAGCGAGGTCCAATAGCGTAGCGAGGTTATTCACTTGTACACTTGCGACATGTCGCGGGTCATTCCCGAAAATAAAGGACAGCTTAGCTGTCATCCCTTATGTAATACCATATATAAAGAGCCGAGTAGGCCTATTGTGAGAGAGATCTTTTTCGAAGTGTTGAGCAAGCCATTAGGAGAGAGAAAATTGAGAGTGATTGTAATTCTTTAGCCCGTTTTCCATTTACCTTGTACAAAAATCAAGAAATTAATAAAAAGAAGTTATCAAAACTTGTTCAAAATGGTTTAGATTATGTGAATTCTTGTGAGGGGTGTAGTGTGGGATTTCCTGCTACTACATATGCGCTAGAAACAGGGACTGTGGGAAGATTGAAGGTAAATAATTATTGTTAAGGTTTCTCAAATTGTGCAAATGATGAAGAAAAATGATAAAACAATAAAAGTCAAAAATCATGAAAGAAAAATGGGATGTAATTTGATTACAAAAGCAATGATTGATGAATTCCATGAGAATATTAAAGGGAGAATACACAAACGAGATTACGAAGGAAAAAAGATCACAACAATAAAGGAGATTTCGCCCTTGAAAGATTGGGAAAAAACAAAAAATTACATTCACAGCAGCAGAAATACCGAGAGAGGATTTAAATCATACATCACCCTTGGTAGTTACAATAATAACACGGAAGGAAAAAGATAAATCGATGGGAAATATGGAAGAATGGGCGATAAATAGAACTTTGATTGATACGGGAAGTTCAGCAGATATCATGTTTTATCACGCATACAAAGAGATGGGATATAAAGATGAAGAAATGACTCCATCAACTTACTACATCCATGGTTTTGGTAAATCCAGAACGGAACCAATGGGAGAAATAAAAGTGCGAATTTCACTAGGAGAAATCGAGATATTAGTGACACTGTGTGTGGTGGATATGGAGTCGCCATACAACATGCTGTTGGGAAGACTGTGGGTACACGCAATCAAAGCTGTGGCATCAACGCTACATCAGTGTATTAAATTTCCCATGCCAAGCGGAATTGGTGAAATTAGAGGGGAGGCTGATAAAGCAAGGTTATGTTATCAAATTGAAGTAAAACATTACGAAGAGCAAGTGAAGCGGCGAAGAGATCGCAGAAGGATAGCAAAAGCGGCGAAAAAGGAAAGAGAATTTAGAATTTACATGATGAGAGCAGAAGAAGGAAAAGGTATACCTGGTGAAACCTCGGAAGAAGAGAATAAGCTTGCGAAAGAAGTGAGAGGACCAACACCTATGGGGGAACAGAAGGCTAGCTATGTCGCAGCTGAACCGACAAAAGAGGTAAATATTGGGACAAAGGAAGAACCCAAAATGCTAAAAATTGGGACCAAAATGGATGCAGATGAAGAAAAAGCGGATCACGACTTGTGCGAGATTACAAAGATATTTTCGCATGGGATATGGATGAGATGCCTGAATAGATCCATCTGTGGCATGTCATAAGATGGAAATTAACAAGAATATAAGACCATTCAAACAAAGAATCAGAAAGATCGCAACAGCCTATCATCCTCAAATAGAAGAAGAATTACAAAAGATGTTGGACGCAGGAATCATAAGACAAGCAAAATATCCCGAATGGATAGCTAATATGGTTGTAGTCCCGAAGAAGAAAAAATGGATAAGAATTTTTATAGACTTTACTGATCTAAATAAAGCTTGTCCGAAGGATAGTTTTCCTTTACCAGATATTCCACAAATGATTGAATCAACAGCAGGAAATGAAAGAATATCTTCTCTTGATGGGTACAAAGGATACAAAAATTCCTCTCGCTGAAGAGGATCAAGAGCATACTGCCTTTTTCGCTCCAAGAGGATTATATTGTTACACAAAAATGCCATTTGGTTTGCGAAATGCCGGGGTAACATACCAAAGGATGGTTGAAAAGGTATTTGAAAAATGGATACATAAAACATTAGAGGTGTATGTAGATGATATGCTAATAAAGAGTAAAGAAGCAAAAGATCATGTGCGAGATTTAAAGGAGATTTTTGAACAAATGAGACATTACAACATCAAGGTAAATCCACAAAAATGTACCTTCGGAGTAGCATCAGGAAAGTTTTTAGGTTACATTGTATCGAAAGAAGGAATACAAGTTGATCCGGAGAAAGTGCAAGCCCTTCGCGATATGCCAACACCAACGACGGTAAAAGACGTACAAAAGTTGAATGGATTGTTAGCTTCGCTAGGAAGATTCATCTCGCGATCGTCTGACAAGTGTAAACATTTTTTCAACATACTCAAAAAGAGGACGAAGTTTAGATATGTGAAAAAGCTTTACAAGGAATAAAAGAGCACTTAATGGATATATCAATTTTACAAAAGGCAGAACCAGGGGAAGAATTGTTAATATATCTTGCGACAACCTCGCATGCTCTAAGTGCAGTGTTATTGCGAATGGACGCAGGGGTGGAGAAACCAATCTATTACATTAGTAAAACATTAAATGCCGCAGAAAAGAATTACTCAAAAATTGAAAAACTTATTTTGGCATTAGTTTATGCCATATTTAAGCTTCGCATATACTTTCAGGCACACACAGTAAGGGTAATGACAAGAATACCTATAGATCGATAATGAAAAATTCAAAAAGATCAGGTAGGGTTGAGAGATGGAATGCACAAATAAGTCATTGTAAAATCAAATACGAAATATTATCTTCACCAAAATCGCAGGTTGTCGCAGACTTTTTAGCAGAATTTCCTTTAGAAGAAGATGAAGCAGTAGAAGAAATGATGGATGTAGAAGAAGAACATGGAAATCCAAGGGACTTATTAACTGAGCCGGACAGATGGGAAATATTAGTTGATGGATCGTCAAATGGGGAAGGTAATGGAGTAAGAATTGTTCTGATTTCACCAAAAGGTAACAAAATGGATTTTTCTTTCAGATTGGAATTTGCATCAACCAACAATGAAACAAAATATGAAGCTATAATACATGCTCTTGAATTCGCAATAGAAATGAAGCTAGAAAATGTGAGGATCACCAGTGATTCGCAATTATCCATTCGTCAAATAAAGGAAGAATATACCACAAACGAACCATCTTTACAAAAGTACAAGAAACTTGTTGGCGAACTGTCAATGAAAATACCAAAAATAAAGTGGAGGCATATATCAAGAAGGGACAATAGACTCGCAGACGCTTTTGCTTTCATATCAAGTATGATGACAGATCCTGTTGCGAGAAATATAAAGATACAAACACTTTCTTCACCATCAATCAATAAGGAAGAAGAACAAGAGGCAGATGTGATGTTATTAGAAGAAGGAACACAAATGTCCGATAATGACGATTGGAGAATGGAACTCCATGCGTATCTGATGAAGGGAGAGTTACCAAGAAATAGGTTAGAGGCACATAAGCTAAAAAGCCGTACAACAAATTATGAATTAAGAGATGGTGTATTGTACCGACGATCCTTTAGCGGGCCCTCGCTTAGATGTCTAACTCGAAAAGAAGGAGAAACAATATTAAAAATGTTGCATAGCGGGGATGCTGGCAATCATAGTGGTGGAAGATCTCTAGCACATAAGGCAAAAACACAAGGATATTATTGGCCGTATATGCATGAAGATGTGAAGCAGATGTCAAGACGCTGCGAAGATTGTCAAAGGCACGGGAAGAAAATACATGCACCAGGAGCACCATTAACTTCTTCAACAAGTGTATGGCCTTTTGGAAAATGGGGTTTAGACATTATGGAACCATTTTTACCAGGAACAGGGCAGAGAAGATATTTGATTGTCGCTATAGATTATTTCACCAAATAGGCAGAAGTAAAGGCAGTACAACATATTCGCGATAAAGATATTTTTACCTTCATATTTGAGAACATCATATGCAGATTTGGAGTCCCAGCACAGTTGGTATCTGACAATGGAAAACAGTTTGAGGGACAAAATATAGAACTGTTGCTAAATGCATTTCAGATAAAATGCGGAAAATCAACCCCTTTATACCCGCAGGCAAATGGGCAAGCAGAAGCAACAAATAAAACAATCGCAGATATATTGAAGAAGAAGTTAGAAGGACACAATAGAGCATGGTGTGAATATGTGCATAATGCGGTATGGGCCTATAACACAACAAGGCGAGAAGCTACGGGTGTGTCACCTTTTTGTTTAACATATGGAGTTGAAGCTGTACTTCCAACAGAAGTTGTTATTCCTACAACAAAGAAAGAAGTTTGGGAGAAAAATCTCAGTGCGGGTAACATTTTAATCAAATTAGATGAATTGGAAGAAAGAAGAGAGAGAGAGCATTGCAACATATGGAAAATTATCAGAGAAGATTAGCCAGAGAATATAACAAACGTGTTAAAACTCGCGAGTTCCAACCAGGTGATTTGGTATTAAGAGAAACACCAATTTATCAGCGAGAAAGTGGTGGCAAACTGGCGAAAAAAATGGGATGGACCTTACATCATTAAGGAGATAGTTGGAACAGTTGCGTATAAATTGATGGACCCCGAGGGTAAAGATGTGGGTCACAGATTGGATAGACCATGGAATAGATTATACTTGAAGAAATTCTACCCATAACAGTTGAAAGAATGATTGCGAAATAATGAATGAATGAAGAAAGTAAATTTATATTTTGCGAAAGATCAATTGTGAAGTTACAAGACATGAAGAAATACTATGCGAGAAATTCGCAATTGAAACAAAAATGATGAAAACACAAATATGATATATACTAACGGGACGAACCTTTGTGGCGTACACCCTAGTTCGCGAATGATATTTCGTAAGATGCAAATGTAAGACCTAAAGTGCGTCATATAAGGGGGTATCTCTCAACCTGGCTCAGGGAAAAGATTACACCGCCCCTGGAACCTGAGTCATGGAATTTGGGGCCAATAAAGCCTATCTGGAAGAGGTACCTTGGATTCCCAACTATATATATAAGGTTATACCACGGTTGGGCGACCGAGGGTCTCTTCCAAGGAGTCGATGTATGCTCAAGGCGCCGAGGTACACGGTTGAGCCAAGAGTGCCCGGGACATTTGAAGTGTCTCGCCATTCTTGGCAAGTCTTGGCACATGTTGCACTCACCAAGAAAACTCCACTTAGGTGCAGTCTCGTAACCATAAGCCATATAGGTATAAGGGATAAGAGGCTGCGAAACAAGTGGTTGTTGTTAAGACCGGATGGGAGGAGCTAGTCTTGTATGGCCGATGTTCGCCTCCTTGAAGGGGCAACCAGGGAGATGATAAGGGCGGCACCCTCCATTAGGGAGCTGATAAGTGTCAAAAGACGCAAATGTCATGAGGCTTTATTTTCTCAAGAAAATTTAGGCTTGTCATATCTGTGCAATGATCCTGCAGAGGCAATAATACTAACGCGAGGGTAAGACGAGGTCAATGGGTCTTTACACGAAAGTGTACGGACATCCTGCGATTTCGTTGCAAGACGGCAATGTCATGGGGCTTTGAGTTCGCAAGAATTTTTAGGCCTATCATATTGTCGCAATGAAAAAATCTTGCAGAGGCAATAATACTAAGAAAGTTAAGACAAGATCAATGGGTTATTACATGAAAGTGTAATGACGTCCTGCGATTTTATCGCAAGACGGTAATGTCATGGGGCTCTATGTTCGCAAGAATATTTAGGCCTGTCATATTGTCGCAAAATGAGGGGTGGCGAAATAAGACCTTTAACTAGGAAGGCAAAATAAGACCACACAAGATTGATAAGGCAAGATCAATGGGTCATTACATGAAAGTGTAACGACGTCCTGCGATCTTGTCGCAATGACGGAAATCAGTTGAAACGACTAAGAGATTACACTTAATTTTCCATCTACATACAAATAACAGACGCAAGATGTAGGAGGAAGACACGTCTCGATCATTTTATATTCTTCGGCAAGAGTTAATTTCATTAATGGATAATAAGAATTCCAACCAGCAAGAATTATTCAGGGATACTTCATACTTCTTATATTATTTCTATTACTCGTTATACTTCATACTTCTTCAAGAGGGTAGTAGTTTCACATAAATAGAGGCCGAAAGTTCATTCAAGAAATAATAGGAGGCAATATGAGAATTACTCAACAGAAGACTCCAAAAATATATCTCAGAAGAAATTGAAAAATGTCTTACACAAGAAGTTATGCAGATAAAGAGACAAAACGTAATAAAATTACAAAAGATGTTTAACTCTGAACATCGTTCGTTTCGCCAGAAGGAGATACATGTTCATCAACAATTTTATCAGCATCAACACCTCCAATAATATCACCAATTGGTTGACTTTCACCAGAAACCCCTACGTTTGGGTTAGTTATGACAGTTTCTTTTATGGGAGGGGTCGCTCCTTCATTTGCGATATCCTCGCAACTTTCGTATTCATAGTCGCTATCAGGGGAATTAGGAGTTTCATCCTCGCTTACTTCAAGAGGTTCAATAGATACAGGTTCGAGAGATTTGGATAACAAGATATCATTCACAATAACCTCTGCCTTGAGGTGAAATTGGCGAAGAAGTGCCTTCTGGTGATTCCTACTCTGGATATCCTTGGAATGAACAAGATAATCCAATCTTCTTTCGGCACGATCGCGAGACTTAGCAAGTGTAGTGACAAGTAACGCATTCTCCTTACGAATTTTGGCATAATTGGACTCCGAAGTAGAAAGAGAGGAGCGAAGAACTTTTTCAGACTCTGTAAGAATAAAGAATAAAAAGAGTTATAAACAAAAGATCTGAAGTCTTGATAAAGAACAAATAGATGAGGCAGTCAAATTCTATGACTACCTTCCTTTTGCGAAATGAGATGTTGGGTTAAAGCCACACAATTATTCTCCAATTGATTCATGGCACTATCGAAGTTATCCCCAACTAAACCTTTTAATCGGGAGTGCAATTTCTTTTCGTTAGAGACAAGCACGAAATTTTCCTTCGCAAGGGAAGAAAATGATTCTTTTAACTTGGAGTATCGATCTTTAAGTTGGCTGGTCTTCACACTTAAAGTTATTCTACCTTGAATAAGTTTATCCCTTTCAACAATAACTTCATCAAGTTTACTCTTTAGCGAATTGAGAGATCGTTCTTGTTCATTACATATTTTCTGACAGACATCAAGTTCTTGCGAAGAGATCGCCAACTTGTTTAACAAAATTCGCTTCTCTTGAGATAAAGTTCCATTCTCATCTGATAAGATTTCCAACTCCAAATTAGATTTATTTAAAGAATACGAGAGGCGAGATAATTCGTAACTAAGTGAATCTTGTTTCTGAGCTATGTAAGCATTCTCTTTGGTAAGGTTATCAATCTGATCAACAGAATATGTATGCAAATTATCTAATTGGTTATATTGCTCCATCCAAACATCTCTATCCATCCGAGTTTCTTCGACAACAGATTCCAACTGATATATTTCCATTTTTTGCTTCTGGTTTAAAGCTTGAAAGACAAACAAGTTGTAAAAAAAAAAAAAGGGTGGGGAGGAGAATTAATACCTTTTAATTCTTCATTCTTCTTGCGAAGATTATCGCGATCTAGCGAAGTGTTGTGGAGGCTGTCCTTCAAAAATTTGATTTCTCGTTTTAAAGACAATTGCGACGCCTTGCCAGAGCTAAAAAAATTATCCAAGGATTCGCAAGCACTAGACCTAATAGGATCAAGAGAAGACTTTTTGGCATCATTCACAATATCTGATAAAGCTTTGAAGGCCATATCCATCCCCTCCAGGTTTTCCTTAGTAAGGGAAATAGCTCCAGAAGAAGAAGGGAGAGTTGAATCATCTCTAGTCACAGAAATTATAGAAGGAGAAATCTGATGAAGGTTAATGAGTAAGGATGAAGTAGAGACATTGATGATAGGAGGAGAAAGGGGTTCGCCTCGAGGGACTTCATCTGTAGAAAATTCAGGCAATTCAGACATAGGAGGAAAATCAGGAGCGATGTTCTCGGAATTTGCAGACGAAGGATTAACTTGCGAAGATGTAGCAAGAGGTGCTGATTGAATTTGCAAAAACGACGCGGGAGGAGTTGACGTATCCTGCGAAGAAACTGCAGGAGAATTCGTAAGCTTGAATGGAGGGAAGGAAATAGAAGACCCAACATTCTTGGAATGGCGAGGTTTCTTGGGGAGCTTATCAACTTCTTGATTATCCTGCGAAGTAACAAGATAAATAAGAAACAGAGGCAACAATATTGTTATTAAAAGAATAGATGTTTCTTAAATACCTTGTCATTCGCAGGCTTCCTTTTTGTAGCGGTGGATTTCTTCTGCAAGTTCACAGTGAACTTGGTGCTCGATTTGTTCTTGCTGAAATAAAAATAACATGAAAATTATTGAGAAAAGAATGAAGTCACAACAAAATAATCAATCACAAAAGGATCAAGATCAGTAAAAGTAACAGACCTTGGAGGTTCCATGGAAGCAAAAGCAGAGAAGGAGATGAGAACAGTAGCAGAGAAATAATGGCGGAAAAGAGATAAGAATTTGTGATTCTGAAGAACAATGACAAAATTTGCAGACGATGAAGAAGATGAAGTAAAAGAGAGATATTATTATGAAAAATGTCTCTTTAAATAGACAAGAAAAGGGTGACCGGTTAGCATTAAATGTGCTGGTAAAAAGGGACATTTTGGATACGCATAAGCGGTTACTTCTAAATTCACGGAATCTTGTCGGCAAAAGGTTAACAAAAAATAAGCAGTCG
The DNA here is from genome assembly GCA_023531295.1 of Papaver armeniacum. Lineage (NCBI taxonomy): Eukaryota > Viridiplantae > Streptophyta > Magnoliopsida > Ranunculales > Papaveraceae > Papaver > Papaver armeniacum. Next base: position 151,214 of record JAJJWW010009134.1, on the reverse strand, counting down.
CGATGTTTCAAAAACATTAATTCTCATGACATTCTCTTCTTCGCAGAGAAGACATGAGAAGAGGCAAGATATAGGATCAGAATATCGCAACATTAATACTTCACGAGATCAATAAACACCGGCATTGCGATGGTGTCGCAAACAGATAATATGAATGACGCAATGAATGACGCATGTGCAAAACACGAGAAAGGTGTGAAGACTTAGTGAGGTCCAATAGCGTAGCGAGGTTATTCACTTGTACACTTGCGACATGTCGCGGGTCATTCCCGAAAATAAAGGACAGCTTAGCTATCATCCATTATGTAATACCCTATATAAAGAGCCGAGTAGGCCTATTGTGAGAGAGATCTTTTTCGAAGTGTTGAGCAAGCCATTAGGAGAGAGAAAATTGAGAGTGATTGTAATTCTTTAGCCCGTTTTCCATTTACCTTGTACAAAAATCAAGAAATTAATAAAAAGAAGTTATCAAAACTTGTTCAAAATGGTTTAGATTGTGTGAATTCTTGTGAGGGGTGTAATGTGGGATTTCCTGCTACTACATTTGGTCATTCCAATTCGTGCGCCCGAACAGAGCATGACGTACGACCATGAAACTCAAGATTAGGGTTTTGAGCATCACAAGCGTCCATCTTCTCCGGCACGAATGGAGGGTCCCAAATTAGATTAAGCATGTCCGGTCATACCAGCAGACCACCGTGGGCCCATCTATCCCCTCACCCGATCAGCCAAGGCATATCATGCCTGGCTATTCCAAAACGCGCGTCCAAACTAGCGTGGTCACACCTCCCAAACCGCAAACTGATCTCGACCGCTCAACTTCGCCGGACGATTTGGGTGGCTCAGATCACGTTTTCATGGGATATTCAGCTATAGGCATGAACACCAGCCTACCACCTACACGCCCGGTCGATCGGCCAAGACCGACCAAGAATTGGTCGTCTTGGGAACGCACGCTCGAAAGTTGGCACGATGTGCGGCTTTTGCGACGCTGTGATTTCTGCAAAATCGATCTCAACCACTCCTCTTTCAGGTCAAATTGAGTGGCCTAGATCGCACCTTCATGGGGCAAAGTGAGGTACGGACGTGTACACCAAAGATGTTGTCTACATGCATGCCCTATTGGTCCTTTCCAAAACACTTCCCATGCTTGGTTTCGACCAAGTCAAGAGTGATGCCTACGCACCTCTTTCAAAACCCTAATTCCATCAACGGTCACGACGAGGGTCTCAAAGATCATCTCGTCCGTCCAACTTCACCGCTTGGTTATACAACCCGGTCGAGTTAATTGGTCGAGTGAGGCGTCATGGTAATCATCACCCGTCACTTTACCACACCATGATGCAAGATTGCATAAAATACACATGATACTTCCCAAGTATCAACTTCCCGAATAACACAAATTATTCAATTTCGCATTACATGCTACCTTTTGTGGGTCCCACGATCCACACGTTCCGTTTATCAATCATGTCACAAACTGGGGGATACATACTGGGGTATTGGTCTGGCGGTTTACAACGTGCAGCGTGCAACACGCCATCACAAGAACGTGTTAGGAAGTCATGGACGGTTAGAGATGATAGGAGAAGTGGGCAAGACTGGTCGTGTAACACCAACACACAACTCCACAACTCCATCACTCCACTTTCTCCACTTCCCACGAGAGACATGAATAAGGCTCAATGGCTTGTATAAATAGGTTCTCCTCCCTATTTCCAACAATAACAGAACAAGTCAAGACAAGACAGAAACCAAGTGTTAATACAAAACGTATTCAAACACCCATAGCCTGCTTGCATCAATCGTAAGCTTGCTCACTTTTCTGTTACAAGTCATAAGCAAGCCTACACCTTCACAATCTCAACACCTTCTTCGCTTCCCTCCCTAAAATCAACCCCATCTCCTTCACTTTGTGACCGAAACAAGTATGGAACGGTCATTTCTTGGTTTAGGCCGGACTTGCACAATTGATCTCTCGAATCTACAAGCACTCACCACAGTTGCATTTGTTTAGGGTTTAGATTCATTCCTCATCCACACACCCCAAATTACCAAATCCTAGAATAGTTTTCACCCATAAACAATAGGATAGATAACACCCACGTCCAAAAGCTTGAGTATCTCCTTTTCACAACTTCCATCATGGGAGGGTTCAAACGACGTTGCGCTTCCTTTGAAGGCTTTGCATCGTCCTCCACACGGATCTTGTGCATACAAACGACAGGGCTTATACCCTTGATATCGGCGATTGTCCATCCTATGGCCGTCTTGTACGTCCTTAGCACCCTTAGAAGTTTTTGCTCCTGTAATTCACTAAGCTCATTAGAAACAATCACGGGTAAATCTTCCTTGTCACCTAAGTACAAGTACTTTAAGTGACTTGGAAGAGGTTTCAATTCTAAACTTGGATATTTAACAATAGATGGCACAAGTTTTTCATCATTGCAAGGTAAAGAAGCATATGAAATATTCTTAATTGATGATTTTTCCAGTAATGAGTCAAGAGAACCAAAGGTTTCTTTAATCTCATCACTATACTCCAAACCATTATCAATATGTGTAGTGAGCACGATTTCCAAAGTATAACACCATTCAACTCAAACATTTGTTGCGCCAATGTGTCCATCAGATCAATGGAGAAACAAGAGTAGACATCACTAGGATATCTCATCGTCTCGAAAATGTTGAAATGTATTATCTCTCCATCAAACTCCATAGTCAGCGTTCTCTTGTCCACATCAATAATGGTTTTCGCCGTTTTCATGAAGGGACGCCCAAGTAGCAATGGAAGAGACGAGTCCGGTGAACCTTCATCCATCTTTAACACGCAAAAGTCAGCTGGAAATACAAGTTGATTAACCTGAACAAGAACATCCTCAACAATACCCATTGGGTAGACATTAGAACGATCGGCTAATTGCAACACAATTCCAGCCTTTTTAAGAGGACCAAAGTCAAGTGAATTGTACATAGATGCGGACATAACATTAACGGATGCACCTAAGTCCAACATAGCTTTGTTAAATGTGGTATTACCAATTGTGACGGGAATGTCAAAGCTACCGGGATCCTTGCACTTAAGTGGGATTTTATGTTGTAAGATTGCCGAAGCATTCTCCCCCACACTAAGCACTTCATTACTTTTGAGCCTTTTTTTATCGGTACACAAGTCCTTCAACACCTTTGCATACTTTGGAACTTGCTTGATAGCATCTATGAGTGGTATGTTCACATGGATCTTCTTAAGAATGTCTAAAAACTCCTTTTCTAGTTCCGCCTTCTTGGAATTTTCAAATCTGCGAGGGAAAGCTAAAGGAGGAACATAAGTAAAAACCAGAGTTGTAGAGTTAGAAATAGGTATCTCGGAAGTTTGGGGAGAATCCTCATTCTTCTCCTCCAAAACAGGTTCCTTTGGAGCTTCCACCGTGCCCGAATCAGTAACTCCGGGTTGCACAAGTTGTGTACCACTTCTCAACGTAATTGCATTGACACCCTCTTTTGGGTTGATAGGTTGAGAAGGGAGTTTCCCACCATTTTGTGCCTTCAATTGATTCAACTCAATAGCCATAGAACCAACTTGAGTTTGCAAATCCTTTAACCGTACTCTCCGTTCTTTTATAAAAGATTTCAAAAGAACTCTTCCATATTGGACCCCATATTTTGAGGTTGTTGTTGTTGTTGATGATAAAATTGTTGTCTCGGCTGGAATTGTTGTTGTTGAGGTTGAAATCCACTCGGATAGTTGAAGGAAGGTTGTTGAACCGCTCCTTGCTTATTGGCATAGCTAAAATTGGGGTGATCTCTCCATCCCGGATTGTAGGTGTTAGAGTAGGAATCATACCATCTTTGTTGATTTGGAAAGACCGTATTAGCTTGCTCGTCTTCATACCCTTGAGGAGAACTTGGTATCACCGCAGCTGCAACTTGTTGCATTATTGCTGTCATGTTACCCATTTGTTGACGAAGTTCCTCGACCTCGCTCACTTCATTTACTTTCCTAAGAAGCATATCCGAACCACGACTCAAGAATTGTTGGGAGTTCACTGCCATGTTTTCAATCAACTCTCTAGCTTGTGCCACCGTCTTTTTCACTAGTGTACCACCACCCGCAGCATCAAGAAGATTCCTATCACTTGATTGGAGTCCTTCATATAAGTATTGGATGATCATAGCGTCACTGAATTGGTGGTGAGGGCAGCTTGCCACCAATCTCTTGTATCGTTCCCAACATTCATATAAGGATTCTCCCACATTTTGCTTCATCCCACAAATCTCCTTTCGAATTTGAGTAGCCTTTGATGCGGGAAAATATCTCTCCAAAAAGAGTTTCTTGACCCATTCCATGTCGTGACACTTCCTTGAGGCAAATAATACAACCAATCCTTAGCACTATCCATCAAAGAGAAACGAAAACTTTCAACATTGCACCATCCGCTCAACATCCGCCGGGAAGCATGGCCATGACAATGGTGTGGAAGTCCATAAGATGCTTGTTTGGGTCTTCATTCACCATGCCATGGAATTTTGGTAAATCTCTAAGCAACCCCCACTTGATCTCAAAAGTAGAGTTTGTTTGAATACATCCCCGTTGTGTATCAAGCCTATGAGAAGCTAACTCCTTGAGTGAACGATTTGCATCACCCGTTGCTTCTTCTTTTTCTTCAAAAGGTGGTTCTTGTTCACCCGGAAACTCTTGTTCTAAAACTTCTTCTTCTTGCTGGAAAGTCTCTTCTTCTACCTCCAGCCTCTTGTTCTTTCATTGTGTCTTGACTTGGTTGGAGTATTGTGCCTCTTCGAGTAGCTATCCCACACCTTGATAATTACAATCTTTAGAAGCCAGGGATTAGGTACCCAAAACAATTCTCGCAAACAAGTGAGAAACAAGACAAGAAAACAAAGCAAAGATAAAAGCGAAAACAAAAATAAGAAACTAAAAACTTAATAACTAGCCGTATACCTCCCTAATGGCACCAAAATTTGATCACGTCATTGAGGCAAAAATAATTTCACTTTCCTAAAGTATATGATAAGAAAGAGTTTGTTTCCACAGAGAGGCGATTGTAGTTATTATATAATTAATTTCCTAAAGTAACCACTTGGGGGGATTTCTGATTTTTGTAAGCAATAAAAGTAAATCAAAAACAAAGTAAATTATAGAAAGTAATCAATGAGAGAAAGATATTGGTCAAGGAATTCATCTTCAATCTTAAACATGTGCTTGCATATATGATTAGAATTACAATTTAATCTCTTTTATTATCAAAAGCCTAGAAAATCAAGAAAGCAAGATAATCTATTAATTTCCTAAGTTCATCAACACACACATTAGAGCTGCGTATGTGAATTATACATAAAGAATACCCCAAGCCTTGCGCTAATTAAGTTCAATTCCTAGGAGCATTAAGTTTCAGAAATAGGCTAATCAATGCAATTGTCATACGTTGCACATAACAATTCGGACAATGGTCAAACTCTACATATGATTACGAGTATATCACTACAAACCGTAAACATATCATGCTACTTGTATTCGTGGTTATCGTCGATGAAAACCCTAAAATAGCTATGGACAAGGATGCAAGTTCAATTAACGGCCACTTAACTAATCGAACATCTTAGTCCTATCACAATACATCAATCATGTGATTATTAAAACAAAGAGAGATGTGAGAGATAATCAAGAGAGAAAACTAATACATAACACAAGCACAAGTTTTAGAAATAAGACTACATCCTTAACCAATAATGAATAAATTAGCTACTCATAGCTATGGAGTTCATCATAGAAATATTAATTGAATAAAGAAGAAGATGAACAAAAGAAAACCCTAGTAGCGTAAAACAAAAGCGGCTCTTTCCAAAGTTCCAAGAATAATACGTGATATAAGTTGTAGAAGTCTTTCCTTTAAATAGCTTTACTTTCCAAAATTAGGTCAAGTCTCAAAGGTCCAATAGATAGAAGTCCACCAAGCCCATATGTGAGAAAAACCCATGTAGAAAATATGCCCCAAAACTCGTCGCCGAAAACCGGTATTATGGCTTTTAAATCGACCCAGAAGTGACCGGAAAACGACTCAGTGAACGGCAAAGTTAAACCGGTCACCAGTCAACTGGGTCAACTCGATCTGGTCAACTGAGTGAACTCGGTCAAGCACCGAGTCAGAGTGTGAGTCGATCCATCGACTTGGCGATCGAGCCGAGTTGTCTTGGCTCAAGCCATTGCAGTCGTCGAGCTGGCTGCACCAAGATTGTGCTTAATAACTCCTTAGCCACCATCTTGGTCATGGTAAACTTTGCGACCATCTTGGCTCTTCCATTCTCTCCAATTCAACATCGCCTTCTTCACTTTTAACCACAACTCAAACCAATCATGAATCGGGCATAACCCATTCTCTATAATCACAAGCACCCATTACACCACCACCGGTTCAACTCAGCTTGCACATCTACACCCGCAATTGATTCAACTCCGAAGATTAAGACCATCTCGCACCCTCCGTACTAGTACCGCCATTTCAATTTGTGCAAACAACTCGATTACAATATCCTTCTCTCCCCGTATAACGACACAACTACCATAGTGGGCATACACATCAACAACTCGACTTCAGCTGCCACATTAAGCAATTCAAGCCTCCGCTGTCAATAAGTAACCATCTCAGTTCATCCATTCAACGGCCATCATCTGTAGTTGCAGTTCAGCTGCAACTGTCATTCTACTCTCAATTTTTGCAGTCTAGCTGCAGTTCATTTGCAACATCAAACCCTTCACAGTTCACCTGCTAATTCATCCGCCAAACACACAATTCCATTGCATGCTTCAGATGACCTGCAATCAACAGCAGCATCAATTGCCTGCACTCAACATCATGGCTTGCAATTGCAGCTACAGCTCTGCAATGCCTCACAACCCTTCAAGAACTCCCTTAATCAACATTTTAGCTCAACCTGCAATCCTTGTAATATGACCATCCGAGCCTCACCTCCATGCCATCTCCTTGTTACTCATACACAACTCGGCCATCGACTCGCACCTGTAATAAACCTATCTCAATTTCACGTTCAATTACAATACCCATAACTATTAACTGCATTCCTTGTTGCTCCATATCTTCTTTCTGTTCTTCCACCAACTTCATGTGCCAACAACAGTGCATCTCATGCCTGCTCAATTCCTAGTATACATCTACCATTTCATTCAGCTCACTTTACCTTCCTCCAACCATAACTAGCATCTTCACCAGCAGTACATCTCAACAGCTTCTACCAGCTCAACTCTGCTGTAATGCAACTTCATAATCCCATTACTAGGTCTAACCCCATCTGTAACTACACCATGGCTCAAGCCATTGCAACCATCTCAATCCATTGCTTCAACTCCAGCCATCTCCATCATCCTGCCATCACTAGTAATCGCCAAACCCTGTAAATCATCAAACCAATAATTCAAACCCATCTGACTAGTTAAATGCATTCCCTGACCATCACATACATTCATTCACAACCAAATACAACCTTGTGGCTTCACACTCAAAGAAATAGCGCCAACAAACTTGATTATCTTCATCTTAAGTTCTTCATCTCTAATTCAACTAGGACCACCAACGGACCATCACTCCTCTCAATTCCATTGCAGGTACCACAAAAGCCATTTTTTTTCTATGTTCAAAAACACTAACATCAGCTCAGCTTTAGTCCATTCTTTGTTCCCTGTAATGCCAATATATCACCAATTTTCTTAACTGCAATATCATCTGAATTTATTCCATCTCCCTGAGCATCAATAGCTGTTTCATCACCACTAACTCAACATCTGCAACTTCACAGATTTATCCAACAGCAGCATCTCACCCCATTCTTCATCTCATCCATACAAACCACAAGAATAATCAAACCCATTTTATCCTAACCATTACTGAACTCAAATCTCATCTTTAATTTCTCAATCACCTCAATCTTCGATTTACGACCGCAATGAGAAAACCCACAAACCCTAGTTTATAGATCAAAGCATCTATGTCTCTCTTATTTCCCGTTTATCTTCATCATCAATTTCTTCTCTCAATCTCTGATACTCTCTTCCTCTCCATTTTCATTTTCTCCGCTCAAACTCTGGCAGTGACCTCAGACTTTGGTTTGCCGGCGTAAAGAAGCTTTGCAGCCTGGTTCGATGGAAAGAACCAATTCTGTGTTCTAAAGTGAACTCGTCCTAGATGGGATCTAATACACTGGAATGAATATTGGCACCCACTGCTCGAGATAAAGGAAATCCAAAATTATTAGGCTTGTCGGTTCCGAATAACCGACAGCTTAAAATTTCTGTTCAATTCAACTGTCAGTTCTGTGGAACTGACAGTACATTCTTCACCTCCTTGTTACGCAACCTAGCTCGCTCCATGTATCTCCAACCGTGAATTGATCTTTTTGTCCTTTTCGCTCTAAATGAGAAATTTCTCCTTCTTTTGCTCCAAATGATTCCAAAGTAACTGATAAGCTCAAATGTAATCATAAGATACATAATTCACAAGATAACTCGCAAAGAAAGCATAAATACTATATATAAAATTAGGTGTTTATTACACCTATCACCTATCCACGGGTTTCCTTAATTTTATATTATTTTTCATGGGATCAAGGAAATATCATGAGATTAAGGAGTTTTCATGAGATTAGGGAAATAATAATAAAATAATGAGGAACCATGAGGTGTGGGGCCGGACGGGATCAAGGCATGGCCGGTTGGCCAATAATCACCGCCCCACAATATTTTCCCTAATTTTATATTATTTCCTCAGTGTGAAGGAAACACCATGAAACTGAGGAGTTTCCTCAAAACGAAGGATATTTGTTTAAATGAAAGGATTTTCATGAGATCAAGGAAAATAATCAAATATGATAAAATATAGAATTTGGGTGTCGGACTGGTCATGGCATGACTGGCCGGCCGGTGAGCCAGTCCCCTAGTGCCTTGACTATTATTTTATTATTTTCTTTCCTATTTGCATAGGTTCATCGTCTCGTCGTATTTTGAAATACTTGTTCGTGCGGTGATTGTTAGTGCATCATCGTTGAGTACACTTACACAATTTTGGTTGGGGCTTATTCAAAGGTAGCTCAGATGCCCGTATGTTGAATATTTATTACTAACCCATGGAATTCTGCTGAGAAGAACCATAAATTGAAGTAACGAAATATTATGAAAATATTAAATATTTTTCAGGGATTCAGTTAATGAATCTATTGATTTCGAGAATAATTAATTAATGGCTCTATACTAGAATGATCATCTAGGAGCATTAATTATTCATAAATAGAGTGATATGAGCTTGTTGAAGCGTCATATTTTCTTTTATATAGTCAAAGAAAATATTGTTACATCCTGAAGACGTTATTGCTCTATACTAGCAGGCTAGCTGTCTAGGAGTCGTCTAATCTTTTGATTCTATATAGAAGTAATCACTGAAATTGCTAAGTATTCGTGAGATATGCCGCTGCCTCAGTTGAGAGACTACATATATATACTCTAAGAGACATTATTCTCAGTCAGAGATTCTTATAGCATGATCTTTCATGCTTCTGATAAGAGACATGAGCCTCAATATTTATCGATTGTCGGATCGGAATACGTATAAGTATGGGTTTACGATTTTAGCCTTTGTCGAAAATCCACCATCTACATTAAGTCCCCCGCTTAGTGAGGGACAGTCATATTCCTCGATCAAGACCTTTGAATGGTGATTTTCCGGTCACAAACAATATAAGCAATTGAACTTAGTCATTAGATAAGAACTTACTGGATTTTGATAGTACTAGCAAACCACAACTTGAATGAAGATTCCAGTGGCATGATAGAGCATCGTTTAATGGACATAAATTGGTGTTGAACCGCTGGTTTTGATGACGGGACCTTGGTCGTTTTAGGATTCTCGGGCCGGGCCCAATAAGGAAATCCTTGTGAGATTAGGTTTTGGAAATAAGATTTGATATAAAAGGGAATTAATTCCTTTTTTTTTTTAATTTCACCTTGAACGACCACCACCTTCATCAACTCATCATCTCCTTCACGTCAACAGGAGACGAGAAAAATTTGCCGGAGCGCCGCCGCCGTTCGACCGGCGCCGACCAGGTACGTCCGCACATTTTTTTTTACAGAGGTTTGCTGAGTTCATGAGTTGTTCATGCTTTGACCATGTTGAAATTATATATATGTGTATATTTGAGTGTGAGTTCTGTTGAAAACCCTTATTTTTAGAAAACGTACGTTCGTTTCATCGTTAGTTTGAGAACCCATTAATAATCCTTGACCTAGTAGAGATTTTTTTTATGTATATACCTGTGTCTAGTGATAAAATTTTTGTTTATGAGCTTTCATGAAGACCAAAACTTCACCTTGAAAAGATGTGAGCTTTCACAGAACCGAAATAAACCTTTGTTCCGAAGAAAGACGATCGTACGAAGGAAATTTTTTTTTTTTTTATAAAACCATGGCTTGTTCATGGATGTGTATTTTATATCCCACGGATTTTATTTTCATGAGCTTTACTCATCTCAAAATATTTTTTTTATTTACGTGAATTAATCACGTTATATATATATATATATATAAATATAAATCAAAACTTGAGTTTTGTGTATTCTTTGTAAGTAAACAATTATTTATGATGAAATAATGTTTTAGTTTTCATAATTCCATGGTGAATGCCCACGCAGTAGCATGATTTTATGAAAATCTGAGTTTATGCTTGTATTTTGTAGATTTGAAGAAACGAGCAAGTTTTGAAGTGTTAACTTTTGCATTACAATCACTATCGCTAGTAGAATCGTAAAAAGGTAAGAGTTGAGAATTACCATTTTGTAAACGTTTGCATCTTGTATGAATGGTATACTGAAGCGAAGCATTGTGTGCGCAAGGATGTCTGATTCTCAAGTCAATGATGCTTCCAGAGATGATATGTGTGTGGACAATGATGCTTCCAGGGAAGATTCACACACAGACAATGATGCCTCTAGGGATGATTCATGCACGGATGAGACTTCCATTGGCGAAGATGAAACTCTTGGAATCAAGAACGTTCCGAACATAGAGGATGCATTCTTCATAGATCAAGGGCACGAAAGCGTCTCAAAACTCCAGCATTTTGTCTTTTGATAAATCCCAGAGGTTACTCGTAAAAAATTGGTGACTCCTCGGCAACTATTCGGTTTTGTCTCGAACGAGGATATTTTTCTCGCAACAATCATTGAATTCAAGCTTTCTCGACGGCCCTTGGAAAAGTTTTCTGGATGGGCGAGGTACATGCTGGGTTTTCCTCGTGTTCGAGCTAAGTTGCATGACGCACGAGTAATACGAGCTATTCAAGCTTCTGGAGATTTATTCATTTTTCATGATGCGCGAGGTATTGTAGCTTTACTTGCTCGATGGTGTATTCTAACTCACTCTTTCATATGCAGATGGGGAGAGTTTACCATTACATTAGAAGATGTAGTTGCTTTGTTGCATCTCCAATCACGGGCAATTTTCCTGAAAATCTTTCTTCACCAGAGGAAGTTGCAATCTCTAACATCTTGACAACCACGATGGAGGATATTAATAAAGCATCTGGCAGCAAAGGTTGTTATGCTCATTGGTTAATACACCGGTGGCAAGAGATACTCCTCTGGAGTGTCTTGTTGACTGTACATTATCTATTGCGCTTTCTTGTGTTTATGGATGTCCGTAGACATATTTGAAGATGCTTGGAAACTTGTTGAAGCCGTTCGTGATTCCTTTTCCGATTAAGATGGCTCAGGGTGAGCATCTCCCAATAGGTAGCTTGTTTCTGGGTTCTTTGTATTCTAACTTGGACTCCTTGATCATGGACTCTAGTGTCTCGAACGGTTCTATGAAGATTGAATGTTACACTAATACAATGTTTCTTCAAGCTTTAATGTGGGAGAACTTCAAGAATTATGCACCTATTCCACGTACCATTTTGCAAGGATTGAATACTGATGCTCGTCATGTTTTCTCTGAGAAAATTAATGCCAGGATCATGCGCTGTCCACAAAGCAACCTCGATCAAGACTCGCTTTGTTGATGTTATGGATTGTGAATCAATTCAACTTCCACCCATGGGTATTAGTTCCCCCTTACATCTATCACTTGAGAACTTTTAATGATGAAGAGAGCATGACTTTGAAATCTGGTGCTGATTTTGTACGATGGTGATAGAGCTTTTATGCTAAGTTGTACTCCCGGTTATCTAATATCCATGATGCATGGTGAATTCTCAGTGGAAGAATACAATATTGATAGGGCTGCTCTGCAAATGGGTTTGGATCAGTGTGTTCCGACTTTCTGGAGAATAAAACCCTCAGTTGATCAGCTTATGACCCATCTGGACCGCACACATATGGAAGGAAGCAAATTCTGGTTCCCCGGCTCTGAAAGAGTTTCATATGTAACTCCGGGTTACATACACTTTTGGGATCAACAACTCAAGCGCTTATCTGATTTTGTAAGAGTTAATCAACCCTTAGTGAAGGAGCCCCATTCTCCTAATATGATTGCTACTCGACCAAGATTGAAGCATTTCAGTAGTGACAAACGGAAAACATCTCCAGGATGTTCACAAGTAAGTATTTTACAAAGTCTTCATAAGATTATGATGATTGTATTTTGATTATTGCATCAAAATTTTCTTTCCACAAGGCGGTCGTAATGTAAGACCACGAATTGATGTAAACCTCTCGTGGTCAAGCATTGCTCATGGCGGAGAGAAGGTAGGAGTAAGAATTATAAGATGTTACCTAACACCATAAAGTCCCCAAAGTGACTTGTTTGGTGAGTTTATCGATATCTCTTTCGTCATGACTTCTTCTCATCCGTAATTAGGATCTTGAAAATGACTTTTGCTATTCCGTTGCATGCACTTCACTCCATCAAGTATTGACGGTCTTCGCCTTCCACACTTTCAATGATTTACTTCCGACTTGATTGAAGAAGAAGAGGACGTAAGTATTTCCTCGTACATTCAATTATGATGTTTTGTAAACAAAATGATAATTATTTAAGGGTACTTCCGGGAGGATGTTGCCATGGAGGTGGAAATCCCTCATGATGCTCGTTAGGAGAATAGTGATAAAGGAAATTCCTAAAGCTCGAAACCGGATAATGGTGTTGTTGATCTTGTGACGCGGCAATTCTGGTTCTTTGAACGCTTCGTAGGCTACCCAAGTAGGTGTTTCTCTTGTATTTTATTCATAGAAGCATAATCTTGTTGATCCACGAGTGAATAAATGAGAATGTATATGAATTTATGAAAAACCGAAAACACGTCACCAGAAAATTCAGAACTCAGCCTCTTAGCAAAAGTGCTATAGAATCTTCGCCCAATGTCAAATTTTCATGATCCGCATATGTATCTTTATGCCCTGGAAATTTACAAGAGTTTCCAAAGAAGCTTTTTGAGTTTTGAGCACGTTTAGGAGTAGAAATCGACGAAACAGTAAACATCCAGGAGATTTTCCGCTGTCATGTAGTCCAGAGTTTCGACCATAACGTTTTGCTCATTCATCCGATTGCTATAAAATTTTGATATGTTGTAGATAACATCCATAAAAACGGAATGGTATATAACCCAACCATTTATTCATTACCAATTTCTCCCAGTTCACAGTTTTGTACAGGGGAGTGTAAAATCTTCTCAGGCGGGCTTGTTGTAAAACGTGTCTTTGTGACTTTCACGTTAGATGTTGATATCTAACATGTAGAATGAAGAACCTTGATGATGCTAGACCATTTATATGTTGTAGTTTACGATTTCTTTTGGTTTCATGCTTGGATGATCCTAATCTCATGTAATCTTCGTATTAGGTACAAAATACTGAAGTTGAGAATGAAGGAATCAATAATGATGAAACGAGCAAACCCCGGGGTTATTGATAAAGAAACTACTATATCTGAACTTAATGGCCATGAGAGTGTTGTTGCTGAAGCAATAAAGGGGATCGAGACCTCGATTTTTGTTGCTTTAGTGATGAAAGAAACTGAGGCGCAAGTAAAAGAGACTGAAGAAATTGTTATTGTAGAGATTGCTCTAGTGATTGAAAACCGTATCGTGGTGCATGAATACCCAAGTGCAGGAGTTGCTTTTGATCCTCCGTTTGATGCATCAGTCCCATACCATGAACTAGTTGGTGGATTCGGCGTTCCCATTGGATATGCCAACTTGTACGAGAAAATACGGAAGAAATTTGGTCACATCGTCGTTACTAGAGACCCAAAGTGTGCTTATTCCTTAACCATGCAAGTAAGTGTTATATTGTGTGTTGTAAGCGATATATGCACTAGAGCTAGAAATCTGTGACTCCGATGTACTCTTTGATTGGGAGTTCAACTTGGAGAATTCGAGAGACTTGGCTTTAATGTGAAGTGGCCCCGTAAGAAGATGAATGCTATTAAGGACTCATGTGAGAATAATATACCCTTTCCCAATGATGCTGTGATGAAAAAGGAAGACAAAATTGCCAGACTGACTGAAGAGATGAACATGGAGAAGGCGGCTCTGCAAGTCTTGAAGGATGCAGAGGAGCAAAAATCTTTCTTTGCTGATTTCCTTTGATTTCTTTTCATAATCTCTTGAACTTCTGAACTTCTGAGAGATGTGAGATTTTATTTCTAGTTTTGATTGGTTTTGAATAAGTAGATGATTGAGGATTTTCTTTGGATTTGATAGAGATTTTCTTTAAGTAGATCGATTTTGATAAATTGTTTGGATTTAAATTATTTGAATGCAAGTATTGCAAACATTTTGGAGGAATTGAAATACAATGAAAGAAAACTCTAAATGCCAAATATTTTGGACGCCATGCCCAATACTCCAAATATCCAAAACCTCATGACGTCAAAAACCTTGAGCCAATTTTAATGTATTACTACCACACCTTCCTTGCCATCCATGTTGATTAATCTGTAGTATCCACCGACAACAAACTTAGAGATCATGAAGGGTCTTTCCTGGGTTGGAACTCTTTGCGGAATGGGAATTGCGCTTAGTTGCTTTGAGAACCAAATCTCCTTCCCCGGAATTTGTTAGACTTGATCATTCGTGCCCCGAATATTTTCTCGCTAGTTTGGAATTCTTCGTGCAAGTGGAGTTCCATGGCAGTGGTATGTATGGACACTCATGCGAGAGGAGAGTATTTGAGGTATTGTTTATCATGCTTGGCTATGTCTTCACAATAAAATTTTTGATGATATGCTCGGTTTGAAGAAGCTCGAACTTAACCATTTGGTGAAATATTGTCAAAGTAGGTTATCCATTCATAGCATTTTGCGATTGCTAAGTTGTTGGTGGAGTAAAGTTCTCGGACCAAATAAGTATATTAGAAAACCGATGATATATAGATACATGAGGAGGAATAAGACTTGCCCGAGTGTGAAACCTTCTCAATGAAAGTATTTGCATCTTCTTCAGTTTTTGTGTTAGCTCCACTAGGGCTCGACCTCCTTCAAATACTCGAATGGTGAAGTATCTTCTTTTTCTCTTACGAATCATAGGTTTCTTCAATAGAGAAATGTGCAACTGAAGGTGTCGGTGTTACCTTTCCAGTGTGAATCCATGTTCGTCCAAGAATCATATCATATCCTGGATCTTCTCGAATTATGAAAATTTTTGTTTCGTCCTGTGCCGAGTTTATGTTCACCTTGAGAGTGATGTGGCCATAAGCGTCTCTGGGTGTTCCTTCATGATCTGTGATTGTTACTGGAGCATGAATGGCTTCTTGTCATGTGCTACCAGCAGATCTGAGAGTTTTCAGAGGGATAACATTGATAGCGGTGCCGACATCAATCAATGCTCGTTTGAACTCATTTCCCTTGAGATGGATTGTGGCGAGAAGTCCCCAGTCGTACATTTATTTTTTGTTATTGAGGGTGGCTCAGGAAATGCTTCTTGAATCAATAAGCGCTTTCCTGACACGATGTGATTCAGTGCGGTGAACATGTCTCCTCTTTGAGACTTTGATAAGTATAGAAACTCGCAGACATGTTCGATTAAAGATTGAACCGCTTCTTTGACAGGTGGTTCAGAAAGAGTGAAAGTTCTGACTGGGAGAGAGTTTTTGTGCACTCTTGCAGTCCCCAGGTTGAGTTCTCCTGATTCGACTTTCTCTTTAAATATGCGTTTTAAAGTTCTGCAATCACTTGTGGGATGGTTGACGAACCTATGGAAGCGACAGTAGCGAGGATTTTCTATGGCCTCTTCAGTTTGATCTTTCTTGACATAAGGTAGTTTGATTGCGCCATCTTGAATCCAGACGTCTAGAAGCTCAATAAATTCCTCAATAGAGCAGGGGAAATCAGTGTCTCTCGGATCACTTTTGTTTGAGTTGGATTTTGCGTATTATCTTTCCTTTGTGCCTTTGCAGGAGTTGAGGAAGCATGTTTGCGCGGTGGCTCAGATTTTCATTTGTTCCCTTCTGTAACAGTGTTTGTGGAAAGTTGGAGGTTGTATTGTTTGTTGATTAAACATCTGCTACCTCGAGTCTCCCGTGGATATTCAGCTTTTTTGGTCTTAGCTCTCTCCAATAGAGCAGGTGCAGTAGTTCCTGATCTCTTGGATGCTTCATGGAGTTCTGAGAAAGTTTGGAACCTGAGATTTTCCAATAAAGCTCTATAGACTGGGATCATTCCGTTGATGCACAAGTCCACGAGTTGTTGCTCTGTGACATTCGGATCATGGCAATGCAAGTTCTGAACCCTGAACCTTTTCACATAATCGTTAGGATGTTCATTACTCATTTGAAACATCCTTCCGAGGTCAGAGTGGGTGATTTTCTCTGAAACGAAGAAGTATTTCCTGTAGAAAGCATTAACCATTTCTCCCCAACTTTTGATACTTCCCAAAAGCGATGTTGTTGTACTGTGTATATACTCTACCCTTCGTGAGACTTTGAAAATTCCTTCGAGACGGACAAAGATGGTTGTGCTCATGTTCACCCAGTGCTTCCAGAAACCGAGAAACATGTTCTCGAGCGTTGCCTATTCCATCATAAAGTGTGAAGGTTGGAGAGGTGTAACCTTTTGGCAGAGGAATTCTTTGCGTAGTAGCAGGGTATGGAGGTTGGTGGCGATGCTCAGAAGGCGTTTTATCTTTTCCACGATCCTCCAAAAGTCGTTCCAAGTCTTCGCGAGTTATGAAACCGGATGACTCTTTTGCGGGTGGGTTATCTGCAGCCTTAGGAACTTCCTCATCATCTACTACATGGATCGGAGTGACTTCGGGATCAGCATCTGAAGACTTATCTTTAGCTTTTCATTTCTCTTGAGTTTTCTCTCATATCTTGTCTGTGAGAGTCTTGAGATAGTTGAATAATTCTTTTTAAGTGGCAGCCATATCAGTCTGATTTTTGGCAAGAGTTTCTTGCAATTTCATGAGGTCACCTATGGTAGGTGTATTTTCCCTGACTTCTTCAGGAGACCGATTGAAGAGTGGATTATTGATGGCTTCAGTGGCAGTACCAGCGTTCGGAGGAGTGGTAGTGGCAGGTTGCACCACAGGAATGGTAGTGGCAGGTTACACCGGAGGAGTGGTAGTGGCAGTACCACTAGAGCTTGCAATATTAGAACCGGGTGTTGAATCCGGGTTGGTAACTGAACCGGACCTAAGACCGGCCATCTTTTTGATAATTGAATTTGCAACCGAGAGAATGATCTCCCACTTTGGTCTCCAATCCGTAGATGGGGAAAACGATTTCTTTAGTTTTTACGGAATTGAGGAGATGATCGCGCGGAGGAGACTCCTTGAACTCAAAAAATGCTTGACCTCACGGATGCACTTTGCAAGAAGGGAGTGCTTTGAATTCGAGAGATCAATCTGTAGTACTCCGGCATAAATCAAGACAATGGCCGTTCCAGAGTAAATTCGGTCACAAGAAAGGATGGGTCGGTCTGTAGGAGGGAAGCGGAGAAATATGTGAGATCAATGGTGATCGAAGATTGTAGGTGTGTTGTGTATTCTCGAAAATAAGATAAGTTCTGAATGATTGAATTTGCTCTTGAGAGTTGGATTGTTAATCTCATGTTGTCGGTTTGACGTGAGATTATCCTTTGTTTCAATCATGATTCGAGATTTATTTATATTCTTTGGAATTGAAAACACCATGATCTCATGAAGTGTGACAGTTGATGGAATCAAAGAATGGGGAAGTGGAAATCATGTTAAAACTAGTTGCTCAACGTGCGGAGACTTGGTTGATTTTCCATACACTACTTTGTTAACTCCTTCAACTGATGAACACACGTGCCGTAGACCGCCAGACCAAAACCCTAATTAATACCCCCCCATGTAACACGATTGATATCTCATGTGATTGTGGAGTCTGCAAGGCAGACTGTATTTAGTTAGTCAGTTGTTGACTTCATGACTTCATGGGACGATGAGTCCTTGTATTGTTGAGTCGAACGTGGTTTGGAAATGTTCTGAGACTCATGAATTGAACATGTCTGTTGGAGACGGAGATATAATGCGTGAATAAGCTAAATATGAAAAAATATTGTCAATTGTTGAATATTGATAGTTGAACCAAAAGTATTCCTCGCTTTGAGCAAATATTGCTAATCCGAGCAAATGTTGCTCATTCGATGAATTATTGGTAGCATGACCAAATAAGATCTTTTGGCAATTGAACCGAGTATGATAAATAAAATGTTGATCACGGGATCAACGTAAAATTATTCGCGTTTGAATCTGGAATTATGAACCTTGGACTCAAAACCCTAATTTGATCAATTGATGATTAACTGATGGTTTATTGAAAATTAACCAGAGCGAAGGAGGGACCGGCTACATGGGATTATGGATCAACCATGTAGCGTCCAGATGCTCACGTGAGCAAATATCAAGGTCTCCTGAAGACAAGTTGATTTGATGAAAGGATGATTAAATGCTTTGGTTTAATCATTTTTTAAAATAATGCTCTGCTTGAACCTTATGTAATAAAACCTAATTAATTATGAAGATATGAGGGACCCGACCAAGGGGTCATGAAACCGCCCTGGTATTCACGGGATAGAATATTGATCGTCTTATGAAGTTCCAAGTTGTTTGGAAGAGTTTTGGACCTAAACGTGCAATTGCGCAAATAAGGTCAAAATTGTCAAAATACATGGGACCGCCTCTTGTAAGCCAAAGAGCCAACCCTTGTTGGTTAAGGTAACATGCTCACGTCACCAAAGTGTTCGTATCTCAGTTATGAGAATTTTGATATTTTCTCGGTGTGCGTTTGAGCAACATTTTGAGAAAATATGGAGAAATCAGGGATATTTGCTGAGACCATGAAAACTTCATGAGATGAAGGAAAAATAATAAATAATGAAGGAATCATAAAGTGTGGGACGGCTATGCCCAAGGCATGGCCGGACGGCCGGCCAAGGGGCCGGTCCCATGGTATTTTTCCTAATTTTATCATGTTTTCATGATTTTAGGGAAATATCATAAAACCAAGGAGTTTTGTTGAAATCAAGGAGTTTCCATGAGATGAGGAAAACATAAATAATAATAAAATAAGGGACGTGTGGGGCCATCTAGGCACGACCGTGGTTAAGGTTATGGCGGTCCCACGGGTTTCCTTAATTTTATATTATTTTTCATGGGATCAAGGAAATACATGAGATTAAGGAGTTTTCATGAGATTAGGGAAATAATAATAAAATAATGAGGAACCATGAGGTGTGGGGCCGTCCGGGATCAAGGCATGGCCGGTTGGCCAATAATCACGGCCCCACAATATTTTTCCTAATTTATATTATTTCCTCCGTGTGAAGGAAACACCATGAAACTGAGGAGTTTCCTCAAAACGAAGGATATTTGTTCAAATGAAAGGATTTTCATGAGATCAAGGAAAATAATAAAGTATGATAAAATATAGAATTTGGGCATGGATGATCTGGTCACGACATGATCGGCCGGCTTTGAGCCAGATCCCCAGCGCCTTGACTATTATTTTATTATTTCTTTCCTATTTGCATAGGTTCATCGTCTCGTCGTATTTTGAAATACTTATTCATGCAGTGATTGTTAGTGCATCATCGTTGAGTACACTTACACCATTTTGGTCAAGGCTTACTCAAAGGTAGCTCGATGCCCGTGTGTTGAATATTTATTACTAACCCATGGAATTCTAATGGAAAGAACCATAAATTGAAGTAACGAAATATTATGAAAATATTGAATATTTTCCGGGATTCGATTAATGAATCTATTGATTTGAGAATAATTAATTAATGGCTCTATACTAGCACGATCATCTAGGAGCATTAACTATTCATAAATAGAGTGATATGAGCTTGTTGAAGCGTCATATTTTCTTTTATATAGTCAGGGAAAACATTGTTACATCTTGAAGACGTTATTGCTCTATACTAGCAGGCTAGCTGTCTAGGAGTCGTCTAATCTTTTGATTCTATATAGAAGTAATTACTCAAATTGCTCGAGATTCGTGAGATATGCCATTGCCTCGCTTAAAAGACTACATATCTATATATATATACTCTGAGAGACAGTATTCTCAGTCAGAGATTCTTATAGCATGATCTTTCATGCTTCCGATAAGAGACATGAGCCTCAATATTTATATGATTGATGGATCAGGAATACGTATAAGTATGGGTTTACGATTTTAGCCTTTGTCAAAAATCCACCATCTACAACCCTGATTTGGAAGACTATATAAAGGAGAACTCTAGCAACTTGGAAACCTAATCCCCACACCTCCTGTGTGGTACTAGTTGTATAAGCTAGAGTCAATTCTCCTTTAACCTTAGGTTTCTACCGATACCCTGTAGGTTAACGACTTGAAGACTTCATTGGGATTGTGAAGTCAGGCCCAACTATTTTCTCTGTAGTTGAGTGATCAGATCTTGCTGATTCTATCGTATTGAGTACAATTGAAGTAATTGACTCGAGATTAATTTCTCTGATAGGCAAGATAAAAGTAATCACAAACATCTTCGTCTCATCGTTTGTGATTCCACAATATCTTGTTTCGCTAGTCGATTAAGATTTTTGTGAGGTGATTGATAATTCTAGCTGTTCTTCGGAATATAAGTCCAGGTTATCAATTGGTTCTGTTCACCTTGATTTATCAAAAGACGGAACAAAACTCGAAGGTATTTCTGTGGGAGACAGATTTATCTATTCCTGTAGAATTTTCTGTGTGATACAGATTTATTTATTAAAGTCTTTTGTAGGATCAGAATATCGCAACACCAGCACCCTTGCGAAATCCATAAATGACACATCGCGAAGATATCGCAGAAGAGTAATAAGAATGACGCAACGAATGACGATAGCTTGAACACGAGAAAGATGTGAAGACTTAGCGAGATTTAGGAGTGTAGCGAGATGTTACATTTGTACACTTGCGAGCACTCGCAAGTGAGATCCGAAAATAAAGGACAGCTTAGCTGTCATCCACTATGTAATGCCCTATATAAAGAGCCGAACAAGCTTAAGGGGAGGGAGATCTTTTTTCGAGTGTTGAGCAAGTCATTAAGAGAGAGAAAATTTATAGCGGTCATAATTCTTTAGCTTATTTCCTTTTCATCTTGTAAACACTTGAGAATTTAATCAATAAAAACAATAATTGTTCATCTTAAAATGATTTGATTGTGTGGATTCTTGTGAGGGGTGTAGTGTGGGATTTCCTACAACTACATAATGGCGCTAGAAACAGGGACAGAGTGAAGATTGACACTGTAATTTGAAAGAATTTGGAGTAATAGGAAAGGAATTTCATAAAATTTTCAACAATTCACTAAGATTGAGAGATGGCTAGAAGGAGACATGCATCAAAACAACCAACAACTGTTAGAAGGAGTAGGAGACTTGCTGGAGAGGGGAGAGATGAAATGGGAGAATATTCAAGAATGAACACAAGGAATAATGAAGAAAATCAAATTCAACCGCCAATTCAACCAATACCGAATAGAACTGTGGATTATGATAGAGTGAGTGTGCACACTTGGCGATCGGACTCTGTAGATGAAAGGGGAGAAGAGCATCAATTGGTAAACAATGGACGAGAGGAGAGAGATCAAGAAGTAATTGGAGAAATAATTCATGGAAATGAAGAGATCGCAGCATTAGAGACATTAAGACAAACAATACATGAAGAAAGGCGACTAGAGGCAGAAGAACGTGCAAATTTGACAAGGAAAAATCATGAGTTGAGGATGGAAAACATGAGATTACAACATAGAAGGTCAAGAAGCACTACAAGGTCAAGCGCAAGATCAACTAGGCGAGAAATGAGGCGAAATTCACCTGACGAAAATGCTAATGAAGAAACTCGAGAGGAAATGCAAAATCCAAGCGAAGAACGTCGTGAAAGAAGAGAAATAATGGAAGATCGTTATATCCCGCGTGCTGAAACTTTTCAAGATGGACAAAATGATAGAAATCCAGGAAATAAGCAACGTCAGGGGCGAAATAATCAAGATGACGAAGAAAATCAGGAAGAGGGAATGAGAATCTTGCACGGGAGAGAAGCACGGAGAAAGCAAAAAGAAATTGAAGATGAAATTGAAAGACACTACACTAAACAAGCGCATCTAGCTCGCGAGAGAGAAAGACTGAGAGAAGAAGTGGAAGAACAAGAGCTACAAGAGGCAATTCGCTAAAAACAATCATGATAATCGAGAAAGAAGGCGAGAGAAAAATCGTAACAATGGTAATATCAATGAAGAATATGAAAGAGTACAAAGGAGAGCTGAAAAGAATCAAAGAAGAGAAAATAATAGATATAACGGTGTGCGAATTCATGAAAGAAATGAAGGAGAAGATCGCAGAGAATGACGAGAAGAAAATGATGAACAAGGAGGTCAAAATAAATATGAACGCAGAAGAAGATAGGCGGAGCTAAAAAGACCAATGGATCCAAATTTTGGCATAATGAACAAATTTTGAGAGAGTTAGCGGAAATGAGGGAATGTTAAATAATAGGAAAGAAGGAGGTAAGAGACAATTGGATGAAGCCATGGAAGAAGCTGCGAAAATTCCATTCACACAAGAAGTACAATTAGGAGGAATACCCCCAAAGTGCAATTTACTTGCATTTTCGATGGAACAACTTGTGCAGTACAACGCATCAAAGCTTATATGAGATGTATGCTACAGTGGGAGAACCATGATGCTATATTGTGCAAATATTTTGCATCAAGTCTGACAGGTGAAGCCTTGAAATGGTTTGAAGGCTTACCAAAGAATACCATAACATCTTTCAACCATTTGCAGGCTATATTTTTAGGGGCGTACATAAGTAATAACTCCTCGCGACCTGGCATTGAAGATGTATTTGGGTTAAAACAAAGGGTTGGCGAAAGCTTGAAACATTTAACCGTGAGATGGAAGACAATGTGCAGTGATATGGCTGGTCTCGTGGATGAGAGATATCTCATTCTATCATTCATTAACGCTATGTTTGCAACCAATCTGTTATACATTCAAAGTTTTAGAATTAAGAATACAATCACAATGACTGAGTTGCGAGAACTTCAGGAGGAGTATATTGCTCTGGAGGAAAAGCAAAATGAGATGGAATCATACCCAGTTGCGAACACAAGTTCAAAAGCAACGAATGCAAGCTTGTTACCTAAGTTGATAAATACAGTGGTGAGCACCTCGCAGAGCCAACAAGAGAGGATAACGGGTGATGGTCAACAGAAGTTAGTATCCATGGGGAGTCGTGATCAAGAAGAATTTGATAGAGAGAGAGAAACTTCTATAACCATGGTAGAAATAACAAAATTCAAAGACTTGATCAGCCACAAGAAACTATGGAAGTCAGAGGCAAAATTATCATAGAGGGCGGCGAAATCACAGGGTAGTATGGGAAGAAATCAAAATGCCGCTACTGAATGCTAGTGTGGAGAAAATATGGGAAGCTATAATCTTGATGGAAAACATACCTGCGCCATGGATCATGGGAAATGAACCGCCTCCGGGCGACAAAAGTCATGAATTTTGTTCTTATCACCATTTTCATGGACACTCAACAAATGATTGCAGAAATATAAAAAGAATTATCCTCAGAATGATAGACCAAGGGAAATTAAGTCATTTTCTAAAAAATCAATCTCAGCCTCAACCATTACCGCCACCGCTAGAAGGTCGCAGAGTAAATACAACAAAAGGAGGAGAAACATTTGTAATAGAAGTCGGAGCAAAGGAAAAAAATCTGTTTTGTAACTCTATCGTACATTCGTACAGGACAATCGAAGATTTTCATGATCTCGGTAGGGTTTTCTCAAGAGATGCTGATAATAGAGAAATAATAAATATTGCGAAGACATCGCCACTAAAATAATGGCAAAAGCAGATTATCTCTTTTACCGCAGAAGAAGTACCTGAGGATGGAGATATGCATGAAAACCCATTAGTAGTAAGATTGGAGATTAACCCAAAACCTAGTGAGGATGAAGATGATGAAGCTGAGAGTTCATGGGCAATCAATAGAATTTTGATCGACACTGGAAGTTCTGTGAATATCCTTTTTTTATCATACTTACAAAACTATGGGAGGAAAAGATGAAGATCTAATACCTTCAACTTACAAAATCTATGGTTTTAACGGTACTGCCAATAAGCCTAAAGGAGAATCTCATATGCGAATTCCGCTGAAAGGATTGTCAACTGAAATTTTGTTCTGTATAGTCGATGTGGAGTCACCTTACAACGCATTGATTGGGAGACCTTGGTTACACGATATTTTAGGTGTAGCATCGACTTTCCACCAGTGCATTAAATTTCCTCATCCCAGTGGTGTTAGAGCCATAAAAGGAGATTGGATTGAAGGAAAGAAATGCTATGAAGTTGATGTGGAAACTTGCGAAGAAAGAGTTGCACAGAAGAAGAATTGGAAACAAAACATCAAAGAAGAACAAAGAAGGGAAAATAATGCCTGTTAAAAGTAAGAAATGGGAATGATTTCGCAAAAGGGAAGGAAGTATTAGGAAGTTTAAATATCATGGCTAGAGAGCAACAGAAATAAGAGGCGCAAGGAGTGAGTGATTGATTTGGCGTACACCCTAGTTCGCGAATCAAAATTTCGCAAGAGGCAAATGTAAGACCTAAAGTGCGTCATAAAAGGGGGTACCTGCTAACATGGCCTGGGGAAAGGTTACACCGCCCTGGAACTTGAGTCATGGAGATTTGGGGTCAATAAAAGCCCATCCATGAGAGGTACCTTGGATTTTCAACCTAAGCTTATGACTTGGGTTGGACGACCGAGGGTCTCTTCTAAGAGTCGCATATGATCAAGGCGCGAGGTACATGGTTGAGCCAAGAGTGCGTGGGGCATTTGAAGTGTCTCACCATTCTTGGCAAGTCTTGGCATATCTTGGGCTACCAAGAAAACTCCACTTAGGGTGCAGTCTCGTAACCATAAGCCCTATAGGCAAAAGGGATAAGAGGATGCGAAAACAACTGGTTGTTGTTAAGAACGGATGGGAGGAGCTAGTCTTGTATGGCCGATGTACGCCTCCTTGAAGGGGCAACCAGGAGATGATAAGGGCGGCACCTCCATTAGGGAGTGATAAGTGTCTTAAGACGCAAATGTCATGAGGCTTTATTTTCGCAAGAAAATTTAGGCTTGTCATATTTGTGCTACAATCCTGAAGAGGCAATAATACAAAAGACAAAGATAAGACGAGATCAATGGGTCAATACATGCAAATGTAAAGACGTCCTGCGATTTTGTCGCAAGACGGCAATGTCATTGGGCTTTACGTTCGCAAGAATTTTTTAGGCCTGTCATATTATCGCAACAAAAATATCCTGCAGAGGCAACAATACTAGAAAAATGATAAGACAAGATCAAGGGGTCATTACACGTAAAAGTGTAACGACGTCCTGCGATTTTGTCGCAATGACAAGGGGTGGCACAGTAAGACCTTTAACTAGCAAGGAAAAATAAGACCACATATAAGAGGATCTTGGAAACAACCAAGAAATACTTGCTTGCGAATTTTAATTTTTAATTCAGTAGAAACAGTTACGAGACTGAGGCATGTTATCATTTAAAAGTGACTTGCTTAATCTTTCATTTAAAAACAAATAACAGAGGCAAATATGGGAATGAATAGAATAAGAACATGTTTTTTTTTTTTTAAAAAAAAAATTGCTCTTTTAACATGTGCAGAAAGGAACAACAAAGGTAAAGCTTGTATTGGAAGATCCAAGAAATTCGCAACAAAAGGTTACAAAAATAGAAGATTGAAGGAACGAATGTACAGATGTTACAAAAGGAAGAAGAAGAAAGTAGAATTATTCCCCATTTGATTCATCTTCATCAGATCCTTCCTCTTCTTCATCTTCATCAAATTCCTCTTCTTCGCTAGCATCGCTATCAGAGATATCCAGAGAAGGCACGTTCTTGGGGATATCTTCAAGAAGGCAAGGATATTTGGAATGAGGGATACCATTGTCATCGCAGATCACCTCAATAGTTTGTTGCGAAAGAGAGTGGCATTATTATTATTAAAATTCGCAACAGTAATCTGTAGTTGCTTCTTCAGTTTAGAATACTTATCATTTCGAGAAGAAAGATCCTTTGCGAGTTGTTCCTTCTCACTCAAGTTCTTCAACCTCTTGCAAAATCTCTCTTGACTTTTCCTTCAAACATATAACAATGAATCAGTAAATTAACAATAATTTCATGAAAGACAAACAGTTAGATAAAGAAGAGCAATTAACAACCTTCTCTGTCAGAAATCATATCTTTAACCAAGACAGTATGCTCAGATTGAAGACTAACGTTAACACCTAAATTAAATCTGGCATCATCTAGAACTTTTGCATCCCAAGAGAATTCATCATTATTATTTATGAGAAGAAGGGAGCGAATTTGATTTTCTCTTTCACTAAGCATGGCATTTCTACGATTAGATTTATCTCGTTCAATTTGAACTTCAAGAAGAGTCTTTTGGAATTTCTCTAATGCTTGAGCACCTTGACTAGCAATGCGATCTTTATCATCTATGAGACCACTGGTTTTCTTTCTTAAAATATTAATTTTCTTTAGAACTAAGATATAAACGTTTTGATTTGTTGGCTAAGCCTAAACTAGATCTATGATCAATCTCTAAAAGGCGAAATTTGGATTGAAGTTCATTTAGAGGAAGAGATTTAATCTTGTCATTTGAAAAACTATTCAAGGAATTATTGAGGTGATCAAGAAGGACATTGCTGTCCATAGGGTCAGGGAATGAGTGGAGAAGGATGGCTTCATCATAAAGGTTATAGACGTCTGCGAAAATGGCAAATCAGATGAGGGAACATAATAAAAGGATAAAATAAAGGAAAAAAGAAGGGTTTCATACCATAAAGTTGTTGGTTGGCACTTTGAAGACTGGATATCTTATCCTTCTGAGTGGAAGACTCAGTTTCTAATTGCTTAGTCTTCTCACGATGGGTAGCATCTTCAGCTTCCAATTTTTCATTTCTCTGGCGAAGTTGAAGATTCTTGTTTGCGAGAATATCGCGCCTCTTCTCAAGTTCTGAGGCAACAGCGAAGGAAGCTCTCCCGGACTATGAAGAAGAATGAAGAAATTAACAAAATATAACTTAAAATCAAAAATATGAAGAAATAAAGGAACAAAGACATACCAAGACACCAAGCGAGTTTAGAAAACTAGGAGTCACTGATCTGGAGACTCCGCGAAGAGAATCATCACTTTATAGTAAAGGAGCATCGCAGGTACTCGCAAGGGCTTTGCACGTACTAGAAAGACGATCATCTCCCATCCCTTGCATGGAATCAGAAAAGATGTCTTTGACAAATTGTGCATACAAGAGTCATTGGAAGATTCTCATTCGCGAGAGAAGCATTAGCATCATCATTATCTTCATCATCGGAGTTTTCGCTAGATTGAGGATTTGAAGGAGAAGGAGAGTGAATCTTTCGTTTCTTTAAAGGTGGGGTCGTAGACTTCCCCTTGCGAACAGGACCTTTACCCTTCCCTTTGGCCTTCGCAGCCTCAGGAATTTCTTGTTCTCCAGCGACTTCAACACCAACCTTCGCACACGAATGAAGATAAGAAACAGAGGCAACAATATTGTTCAAGATAGCAAAAGACGATATTTCTTACTTCATCCGTGATCGAACGGAGCGCCGCTAGAGTATTTTCCTTGGTATTCCTTTTGTAACTCTTCCTAAGTTTGATAATCTAAAAATTTCAAAGATTAATAGGTATAAAAAATGAAGATCATAAGTTGAGCGAAATTTAAGAAATATACCTCTTTAAACTTTCTCGGGCAGTTAAATACCCAAGGTTGATAATTGGCGAGATTCGCAGGGAGCACATTTGAACCTGAAATATAAGGTCCTTTCAAAGCTAGCGGAAAAACGCACCACCTATCGTCCTTAGAATGGCGAGGAATATTATTTTTGCCAGAATGCCAATCGATATCTTGCATAAGTACCTTATTGATGGCAACATTTTCTTTCCTCTTCAAACGAGCGCCCCAGCGAGTTTTGTCATTCTTCATATTTATTACTTCATAATTTTCAAAGAAGCTCTCTACTGTATATTTTTCAGCGCATATCTCTAAATTCACAAATTATGGATCCTTGACTTCATTTGGGTAAAGATATCCTCTACCAGCACCGCGGTTGGCGAACTCAAGCATTAAGCAGATACAATCCCCGCTCAATTGATAAATAGCTCGCGAGAATTTCGCATGAGCAAGAATTTCATAAAACAAAGGAATATCAGGGTCATAGAGAGAGGAATGGAAGGCCGGCGGGAATCGACCTAATGAAATTATGATTTCTCGATCATTACAATGATGATCAATAAAAACGATGCGTAAAGAATGGACTTAGGTTCTTGATCTGGGAATGGTGGATAATATGAAACCTTTCCCTTCCAAATCTTTTTGAGCTTTTTCCAGAAGACTTTCATATCTGCGACCGGATGGAGCCATTTCCAAAGTATGGGAATAAATAGGAAATCGAATATCAAAGGAAGTAAAAGGAAGAGGATTTACAGTAGCAGGAGCGGAAATTACGGAGAGATGTTGAAGAAAGGTTGCAGAGAAAGCATGAGGGAAAGTAAAATAGAAGAAGAAAGGAATGAGAAGAATATATATAGAAAGAAGAATTCTCGAAAAGATAAACATATTTAATGCGAAGTGTAGACGTGAACGGTTGAGAAAGGATGGGTGAAAAAGACGTGTCGAGAAATGGATGGAAGAAAAGATACGTGTAATAAATTCTGTGTGAGAGCACAAGTTTATATCAATGCAGAAAATATATGGAAAATAAACAGTTGCGGCATTTCGAAGATACTAGTTCTCATGACATTCTCTTCTTCGCAGAGAATATATGAGAAGAGGCAAGATGTAGGATCAGAATATCGCAACACCAACACCCTAGCGAAATCCATAAATGACACATCGCGAAGATATCGCAGAAGAGTAATAAAAATGACTCAACGGATGACGATAGCTTGAACACGAGAAAGATGTGAAGACTTAGCGAGATTTAGGAGTGTAGCGAGATGTTACATTTGTACACTCTGCGAGCACTGCAAGTGAGATCCGAAAAATAGAGGACAACTTAGCCGTCATCCACTATGTAATGCCCTATATAAAGAGCCGAAACAAAGCTTGGGGAGGGAGATCTTTTTCGAGTGTTGAGCAAGTCATTAAGAGAGAAAAGTTTAGAGCGGTTGTAATTCTTTAGCTTATTTCCTTTTCATCTTGTAAACACTTGAGAATTTAATCAATAAAAACAATAATTGTGCATCTTAAAATGATTTGATTGTGTGGATTCTTGTGAGGGGTGTAGTGTGGGATTTCCTGCAACTACATCTTTGACTTTGGGTCGTAGAAACTCTTAGTTGTGGGTGAGATCAACTAAGGGAATCAAGTGCGTAGTATCCTGCTAGGATCAGAGACGTAAGGAGCGCAACTGTACCTTGGATCAGTGTGAGATTGATTGGAGTTCAACTTCCCCGACAGGACCGGTTATTTGTAGTAGGCTAGTGTCTGTAGCGGCTTAATATAATGTGTGTTCAATCTGGACTAGGTCCCGGGATTTTTTTCTGCATTTGCGGTTTCCTCGTTAACAAAAATTCTGGTGTCTGTGTTATTTCTTTTCCGCATTATATTTTGTTATATAATTGAAATATCATAGGTTGTGCGTTGAATCAGTCAATTGGGAAATCCGACATTTGGTTGTTGATTGAAATTGATTGATACTTGAACATTGGTCTTTGGTACCGTTCAAGTTCATTTCTCTTGTATTCAATTAGACTCGCATATTTCTATTTGCTTGAGTAAGTATTGAATCTAGAAATTGAGATATAACTCTTTGATATACTTTTTATTAAGATTGAGTATGAGTGTCTAGTTGATTCTCTTAAAAGTATATTGGAGTTAGTCCATACAGATTGCTAAGCGAATTATTGGGTGAGGTTTTTGTACCCCCACTTTTCCAGTTCATCTTTTATATTTAAGAGAAACAAGTAAAAGTTGCTCAGTGCATGATTTCAAGTCTTTCATGAAGGTCTACACGAATGACTTCATCTCATTGCTGAGAAGTTGCGAAACCACTAACAATGATTACTTACTTCAACTTGTGTAAATTATTTGACAGTGTCACTATTTTTCTAACAAAGTATTTAGCTTGAGGAGACTAGATATTGGAATTGGCAAGTGACGAGGTGTCAAACTCGCAAATAATAATTTCTACTTCTCTTTACACTAGCAAGTAATATAATGAAAGCATATTCGTCCCAAGGGAGGTGTGCAGCAAAAGTTGTTATGCAAATATTCTTAGCAAGATTGTTTTGTTATGGAAATTCTGAAAATTGTAAAGTTGTATTCAAATATGAGATGGAATTGATTAAAGAATCATTCTCGACCACGAAACATAAACCAAATCGATATATAGCACGTTCTTCACATTATCTTGTTACTAACAACCCTAGGATAATTAGTACGCTCAACTATCCCGTTATTATCCCTAAGTTCACCGGATACGAAGCGCTCGACTACCTAGTTTCTACTTG
The DNA here is from genome assembly GCA_023531295.1 of Papaver armeniacum. NCBI lineage: Eukaryota > Viridiplantae > Streptophyta > Magnoliopsida > Ranunculales > Papaveraceae > Papaver > Papaver armeniacum. The sequence goes on along the minus strand of JAJJWW010009134.1, from coordinate 120,154 downwards.
CCAAGTTTCCTAGAGGTACGCTTTCTAGGTATGACCTAAACAAGTGCCCTAAGTTTTGTGAGATAAGGTTGCTCCTAGTGATGAATTCAAAAGCATGAATCACCTACTAGTGTCAATTTCTACATATGGGCATTTAACAAAATCCCATCATCAATACTCACATATTGCTACTTGTGTTTAATCTTCTAGACAATTACGGGTCGAAGAAAATCTAAACTAGCAATAGGATTATGAATCAACTATTTAATTTCGAACTTAAACAATCAACAAACAATCCATAAACATTATTAACATGGTAGAAATCAAACAATAACGAAACTTGTGAGAAAACGAGCTATTGCATATCAATTATAGGTTCATATTTCGGGCTTTGAAATCACCCTTAATCAAAAATAGTTTTAGTTACTCATAATAATGGAGTTCATCATCAATAATAATAATTGAAATAAAATAAAGAAGATGAAAATATAAAAACGAAAGCAAACCCTAGTCATGCTCTCTCCCAAAAACTCCAAGTAAAATACGTGATACGTGATATCAAAAGTTGTGAAAGACTTTTCCTTTTATAGTTCCTCTTGTTCCAAAATTAGGTGTAGTCTTCAAAAGTCCAATAGATAGAAGTCCTCCAAGCCCAAGTGTGAGAAAACCCATGTCGAAAATATGCTCAAAAAGTGGTCGCCGGAGGTCCATAAAATAGTCAGAATTTGGCTAGGAAATCACCCAAAAATTGCCTCGGTGACCGGGAGAATGTAATAGATAGCCGGGTCAAACTAATGTTATTAACCGTTAAGACCGACGGATGACTAACGGTCACTAAAGGCATCCGAGTCGGTCCGAGTAGAGCCGAGTTGAGAACGAGTCGATCGTGGTCTCGAGTGGTCATGGCCTAAGCCACTTTGCACGCCATCTTGCTAGGCCAACCCACCGTTGCACCATCATTGCGTCGCATTGTTTCACTTCCGCCCATGATGGCTCTCGCTTCATCCCGCAAGTCGCTGCAATTCCATTCTGCCAACACCCGTCTCTTCCATTTTAGGCTCTCAATCACCACCAACTTCACCGCAATTTCAGCTCAAACCCGAAGCTCAATCACCACTTCAGATCGCCATCGTAATGCCCCTTCCAATAGCATCATACCAACACCGGTCTTAGCCCTTGAAACCGCAATCTTAAACGCACCGCCACCCAACTTCACACAATCAAACCGCACTCAACCATCTCGCGTCAGTTCCAGTGTCGCTTTAAATATAACTCCAAGGCATTCAAGTCCTAATCACTCATCTAAGCTCATTCTCAGTAGCTTCAATCTACCCACCGCAACACCGATTTTACTCGCCACCACCAACGAAGCAACATCATCAACCAAACATTTCTCCCTTTCACCGAGCCGCACCTCATATGACGCTTCGGTCTATTTGCATCATCTCTGTAGATCCATACTCTCATCTGCAATGTATGGCTACAAACACCACCAATTTCGGCTCCTCTTGACCTTGTTCTTGTTCTCCACTGCAATTCCAGATTTCACCTCAACAAACTTCCACCTGTAATTGCACAACAAAGAACTCCATGTCTCGGACTCATTACAACCCAACTATAGATTCAATGGATGATAACATCTTGGCTTCTTAGTTCCCAAACTCCGCCCAATCCACATTCCTTGAACAACACCAATAAGTCCATTACAGTTCATTCATTCCCTGTTCAAATTCACAACTCCTTGTAGCTGCACCCAACTCAGTCACCGCTGACATTGCACTGTACCACCATGCTCTTCCTTATCCCAGACTTGCAAATCGAACCCATCCACCAATTCAGACCTGCAATCCCGTTGAATCTATCTTGAGATTAACCACAACCCATTCAAGCTCAATTCCACCAACGTTTCGATTCTTCTTCTACTACTTTACTCAACTACTAACATCACTAAACTACGATCAAGAACATCGCACCACCATTTCTCAAGCAACATCACTATATTCCACGCAACTTCGGTTCAACCACCAACTCGCAAGCATTCTAGCACTCATTCATTAACAACACACACACAATCACCTGAGCTGCAAGCTCTAGCATTTCCACTTCAGTGCATCACCACCATATTCATCTTCAAAACCATATCCAACACAAACCCATCAGCTCAAAGTTTTCTATGTAACTTTCTTGGCATCATAAAATGAACCCGAGCTTCTCTGGTTTCTTATTTAAATTTAAATCCATCTTCTTATTCATCAAAGAATAACAATTTAATCACCATTAAACCCTCATCTTCTTCAGATTCAATTCATTCTCGATTTCTCCCATTCAACACCGGTTCAACATTAATCTAGCTTCTTCTCTGATTACACCAGAAACCTTTGCTTCTTTGTAATACCTCCAACTACAATTTCGACTAAAACCCATCTTCACTCTACCATCGTATCTCATCACCAGCAGCTCCAATCCACCAAACCCTAATCATCCTTTTCAGATTCAATTCATAGAATCAACACCATCTTGCCCTAATTTCTCCACCATTTCTTCTAGAACGACAGCACCATCGTGGCAGACCGTTTCCTCCTAAATCATTTCTGAATTTCGTTGATTTCATCACGAACAGATCCATCTCTTCTCCTCTCTGCAGCAGCCTTACTAGTTCCTCTCTTTTCTCAATTTCAGACAGAGAAATAAATGAGGAGGAATACTGATTTTTAGGTTTTGTGTTGGAATGGGAGTGGATATAGCCACCCAGGGAGAATAGATAAGGGATACCCAGATGACTCTAGGCACCCTAAGAGTTGATACAAGGCACCAAAGAATGACAACTCCTTTCCTCCATTGTGCTTCGAATAGCACCTACATACAAAATGATGCTTTCGCCCTTCTTGCTCCAAATGAATGCTTTCTTCTTCCTCGAATTCTTCCATCAACAACAGCCGTTTCTTACTTCTCATATCCACTTCTTTTCTTCAATGCCTCTTCATCACTAAAGCTGTCATGCTTTTCAGACAGAAATTTGCATCACTAAAGCCAACATACTTTTCAGACAGAGATGAAGAAATAAAAGCAAATAATGAGAAATAATCCGCCTCCAACAGCAGTTGCACTCGAAATGATACTTTTGCTCTGTTTCTTCTTCTTTTGTTCCAAATGACTCCAAAGTACCTAAACACTCAAAAGCAAACATAAGATACAAAATTTACAGGAAAACATAGCAAAGAAAGCATAAACAATAGATAAATATTAAGGTGTTTTAGACACCTATCAAATTCCCCCACACTTAGACTTTGCTAGTCCTCGAGAAAATCAAACAAAATAGTTTTAAAGCATACATACAACTCCGTGGCGTCGAGGCTACGGTTAATTTTAGATAAATAACAAGCCTTTGAACCCCTAGGTGTCCCTAGTGGACAAGTTTTAGTCTCGTGAAGGTTTACAAGAGGTGTACCTACAAAACCTTTTTACTCCAAGTTCCAACTACCTGTGAAAAGTCTATGAATGAATCCAAAATGACTACGGGAGGAGGTACCTTTGATGCAAATTCAGCCATATATAAACAAAGCTCTACTCAGAAAGTTGAACAAACCACAATACTCGGAATTTAACTAACCACAATCACACATGAATAGAATAAGAAGATGGATATAGAAATAGATATTTGCGAATGTTGACTAAGTGAACTGTTTCCCATATCTCTGTCTCAAGGTCACCGCCAAGATGAACCTATAGCCTAATGGATTGAGATATACGGGTCTCAATTCTAATATCAACTCACTGGCATATACAAGGGAACCAACAATCGACAATCTTAATTCTAGATCAACCGAACTCGTCATATACAAGGGAACCAACAAACATTTTATTGAACAATAATAATAATAACTTTTTTTCTTTCTTTTTTTTTTCTTCATATTGAATCGACAACATGATTAGATCTTTTGGATCCAAGTGCATGCTTCTTGTCAGCAGATTACATGATAGTTCCCGTGGATCCTGCATTCCACGCTTGTTTAGGCGACAGAGACAGGGAGAACACACACATATTGCTATATCCAAGTGTCAATCTTTTTTTTTTTTTCATATATACTCCGGTTGGTCTAATTGACCTGGTCTCTTTTTGTTTAGTACCTCAATCACTCTATTTCATCCTAGCAGTAATAACAATTCGATGTTAGTGACCCACCAAATCACTTAGAAAAACAAAGATTGCAAAAATAAAAACATAAGGTGATATGGTGACATTCCGAGATATGGTGACAACTATATTATTTCTAACACATGAGCTCTGTCCATCCTTTAAGTTAATGGGTTCCTCAACTCCTGTAACCAAGATGGTTCCATCCACTTATGTTGGTAGTGACATCCTAAAGGCACAAGTTTCTAGATTTTTGAGTTCATAGAGCAATTTTTTTCTATTTTTTTTTCTATTTTTATATTTTTTTTTTACTAAAGGAAACAAACTCTAAAAAAACATATCAATGCTCCCCCACACTTAAACTTTACATTGTCCTCAATGTAAAATTTAGTTATTCAAAGTAAAGTTCAAGGTGGAAATTCCGTAAATGATATGCAAAACAAGAAAATAAAGATAAAATGCTTAAAAATAAAAAGATAAAGATAAAGACACAAAAAACCTAAGATTTGCCTCCCACTTAGCGATTGGTTTAAAGTCGTCAGCCCACTTTCGGCCTCCAATTACTCCTCCAGAGGAGTGGATCACTCAATGTGACCATATCCCCGATTCTCCGTCACAAATTGCTCATAGTATGGTTTCAAACGATGGTCGTTGACCTTGGAAACCAGCCCTGTTTTGGGACTACTAATTCCAACTGCACCATGCGCAAACACATTAGTAACAACAAATGGTCCAATCCATCTGGACCTAAGTATACCCGGAAATAATTTAAGACGAGAATGGAATAAAAGAACTTTCTGCCCTACTTCAAAACTCTTTCGGGAAATCATTTTATCATGGAAAGCCTTGGTCTTTTCTTTGTAAATGCGTGAACTTTCATATGCATCATTACGTATCTCTTCTAACTCATTGAGTTGAAGTTTCCTATGTTCACCAGCTGCATCCAATTCCATATCACATACCTTGATAGCCCAATAAGCTTTGTGTTCAAGTTCGACGGGAAGATGACAAGGTTTACCATAGACAAGCCTAAAAGGAGACATACCGATGGGTGTCTTGTAAGTTGTCCTATACGCCCACAACGCGTCATTGAGTCTATAACTCCAATCCTTCCTTGTGACGTTCACCGTCTTCTCTAAGATGGACTTAATCTCCTACTGGAAATTTCAAACTTGACCACTCGTTTGTGGATGGTATGGTGTGCCAACTTTATGAGAAATATTGTACTTCTTTAGAAGAGCATGAAAGGATCTCTTGAAGTGCGACCCTCCATCACTAATCACCACTCGAGGTGTACCAAATCTAGAAAAGATATGTTCCTTCACAAACTCACAAACCACTTGAGAATCATTAGTAGGGGTGGCCTTAGCTTCCACCCACTTAGAAACATAATCTACAGCAAGAAGTATATAAAATTTCCCATTGGAATTCACAAAAGGCCCCATAAAATCGATACCCCAAACATCAAAAATCTCCACAGCGAGAATTGGTGTTTGCGGCATTTGGTTTCTAGCACCTAGATTGCCTGTCCTTTGACACCTATCATAAGCCTTGCAAAATAAATATGCATCCTTAAACAATGTAGGCCAATAAAAACCACTTTAGAGAACCTTGAGGGTTGTCCTCTTGGCTCCGAAATGGCCACCACAAGCATATGAGTGACAAAAATTCAGAATTGATTGGAACTCGGATTCGAGTCGCACCTTCGGATCATTTGATCGGACAATGCTTCTACAAATAAGGTTCATCCCATATATATTGCTTAGCAATCTTCTTGAGCTTGTGTTTCTAAACGTAGACATGGAACTAGGTACTTGTCCCGTCACCAAGAAGTTAACAATATCAGCGTACCATGGACTTGTGCAAACAACCGCAATGAGTTGTTCATCCGGAAGCTATCATGTAAAGGAATCGCTTCTTCGGACACAACCAATCATGAAATGATCCGCTTACAAATTTCTCACTGCCCTTCTTGTCCTTGATTTGCAAGTTGAACTCTTGAAGAAGAAGAATCCACCTTATGAGCCTTGGCTTAGCATCCTTCTTTGTGAGCAAGTATCGAAGTGCAGCATGGTCGGAGAAAACCACCACCTTTGTACCCACCAAATAAGATCGAAACTTCTCTAGTACAAATACTATGGACAAGAGATCCTTTTCAGTAGTGGAGTAGTTTATTTGTGCACCGTTGAGAGTTCTAGAAGCATAATAAATGGCATATGCAACTTTACCATCTCGCTATCCCAACACGGCTCCAACGGCATAATCACTTGCATCGCACATCAACTCAAATGGCTTGTTCCAGTCCGGTGGTTTGATGATTGGTGCAGAGTCAACAACTCTTTCAAGGTGTCAAAAGCTTCCTTGCATTCCTTATCACAATCAAAGGCCACATCTTTCGCAAAAGTCTACACAGGGCATTGCAATCTTGGAGAAATTCTTGATGAATCTCTTATAAAAACCTGCATGACCAAGAAAAGAGCGAACCTCCTCACAGCTTGTGGGGTATTGTAAGTTTTAATCAAATCTATCTTATCCTTGTCCACTTCTAACCCCTTGGAGGATATAACATGACCTAGTACAATCCCATGATTCACCATAAAGTGACACTTTTCCCAATTAAGCACAAGATTAGTTTCTACGCATCGTTTAAGAATAAGTGTAAGGTTATCTAAGCACTTGTCAAAAGAATCACCATACACGCTAAAATCATCCATAAACACTTCTATGATGCTTTCCACATAATCAAAATATACTTACCGTACAACGTTGAAAAGTGGCTCGAGATTGCACAAGCCAAATGGCATACGTCTATACGCAAAAGTGCCAAAAGGACAAGTAAACGTCGTCTTTTCTTGATCTTAAGGAGCTATTAAAATCTGGTTATAACCCGAAAAACCGTCAAGAAAGCAATAATGAGAGTGTCCAACCAACCTTTCCAAAGATTTGATCAATGAATGGTAAGGGAAAATGGTCCTTTCGGGTGGTAGAGTTGAGCTTTCGGTAGTCAATGCAAACTCTCCAACCGGTCCAATTCTTGTTGGAACCAAGTCATTATCATCGTTTTTCACAACCGTGATTCCGGACTTCTTTGGAACGACTTGAACCGGGCTCACCCATTTTCTATCGAATATGGGATATATAACCCCGACATCCAACAACTTCAGGATTTCTTTCTTGACTACTTCTATCATCGGAGGGTTCAAGCGATGTTTAGCTTCTCTTATTGGTTTTCCCCCTCCTCAAGAAGTATTCGGTGCATACATGTAGAAGGACTGATTCCTTTGATATCGGCAATGGTCCACCCAATGGAAGATTTGTACTCTCTTAGCACTCGAACAAGTTTCTCCTCTTGCACCTTGGTAAGGCCTTTGGCAATGATCACTGGCAACTCTTTCTTATCACCCAAATATAAGTATTTGAGGTGATCCGGAAGGGGTTTCAACTCAAGAATAGGTGCCTAACACAATCGATGGTAAAAGTTTCTCATTAGTAAGCGTGAAAGAAACATAAGACGCATTATACTTTTGTGGAACTTCTTTTAATGAGTTAAGAGCTAAACAACCTCTTTAAGCTCATCAAAAATAGACAATTCACTTTCAAGGTCTTTGTATTTTCCATAACCTAAACCTTCCACTATGGTGTTTTCTAAATCATCTTCACCGTTCAATATTCAAAAATATGTTGAGCTAGAGAATCAATAATATCAATTGAAAAACAGGAATGCACATCAATAGGATATCTCATAGCCTCAAAGATATTGAAACTGATGACTTCGTCATCAAATTCCATAGTTAAGGCGCCTTTAAAAACATCTATCTTCGTTCTAGCGGTTCTCATGAATGGTCTACCCAACAGAAAGGGAGTAGATGATGGTGAATCTTCATCCATCATGTCAAGAACATAGAAATCCGATGGAAATATGAGTTGATTAACCTGCACCAAAACATCTTCAATAACCCTTTCGGTAAGTATTAGATCTATCGACAAGTTGTATAACAATACCTGGTATTCTTAAGAGGACCAAGTTTCAAGGATTCATATATGGAAGCAGGCATAACATTTATGGATGCTCCTAAATCTAGCAAAGCACGCTCAAACCGATTTTACCAATAGTACATGGTATGGTGAAACTACTGGATCTTTCAACTTTGGTGGAAGTTTCTTTTGAAGATATGCCGAAGCATTTTGCCCACACTCATTACCTCATTACCGGTCAATTTTTGCTTGTTAGTGCACAATTCCTTCAAGAACTTTTCATAGCGAGGAACCTGCCTTATCGCCTCAGTGAGTGGAATGTTCACTTCAATCTTCTTAAATATCTCCCAAATTTCTTGGTATAATGTCTCCTTGTTCGACTTTGCAAACCTGCTAGGAAAAGGCGGAGGAGTATCATAAGTAAACACGAGTTTTAGAGTTAGAATTTGTTACACGGTTAGGCCTTTTTGGGGGTCAATTTCACCATCTTCTTTCTCCAAATCAGGTTCATGGGACACCCTGATGTTGCCTGGTTTCTCTACTTGCTTCCCACTTCGCAGCTCAATAGCATTGGCATTCTCTTTATGATTCAAAGTGATTGCGAAGGGAGTTTTCCAGTCCTTGTGCCTTGAGTTGATTCATATCATTAGCCAATTGACTAACTTGGTTTTGCACATCTCTCATAGCCATCTCGGATTTCTGCTGGAATTGATTGAACCCTTGCATTGTCTTTGAAATCTCTTGCATACTTTGCATCATAAGAGTAAACTTGTCATCCACACTTGTACCTTGAGTTTCTTGTTGTGGTCTTTGCATGAATTGGTACCCTCCTTGTTGAGTGAAAGTAGGATTTGCTGCAGCTTGCTTGTTGGCGTAGATGAAATTGGGATGATCACGCCAACATGGATTATATGTGTTGAGTACGAATCATACCTCGGCCTTTGCTGATTTTGGTACATAGACTTGCTTGCTCAACATCTTCTTATGTGTGATGATGGTATGACGGCGGCTGTTATTTGTTGTATCATCCTATCCATGTTACCCATCCTTTGTTCCATGTGTGGAGAATCGCCAACTTCATTCACCTTCCTTACCATTTGTTCACCCCTAGTGTAGAATTATTGAGTGTTTGCAGCCATATTCTCTAACAAGCTTGTAGCTTCAGTAATGGTTTTGTTGGTGAGTGCACCACCACTTGCGGCATCGATCAAATTATTATCATTAGAAAGCAGCCTTCGTAAAAGTATTGAATAATGAGTTGATCGGCGATTTAGTGGTGTGGACAGCTAGCTAAAAGATTCTTGTAGCGCTCCCAATACTCATAGAGAGTCTCCCCCGATACTTGTCTAATACCACATATCTCCTTGCGAATCACTGCTGCTTTTGATGCTAGAAAATACTTTTCAAGGAACAACTTCTTCATTCCATTCCATGTGGTTATACTTCCAGAGGGTAAACAAAAGAACCACTCTCCTGCCAACATCTATAAGGGAGAAAGGAAAGCTGTCATCATAGCCATATCAGCATCTGCAGTTGCTTGCTTCAAACTAGTCACAACATGATAAAATTGTTGTAAGTGACGATTAGGATCCTCTCCCGCTAAACCTCTGAATTTGGGCAGCAAGTGAATCAATTGCGGCTTCAACTCAATGGTTCCATTCAACTGTATACATAAAGGCTGCTGGTCAATATTTGGAGAAGTGAGCTCCTTCAGTGTCCTTGGAGCAGGTGGTTGATCTCCCATTGTGTTATCTTCCTCTTTGTCCGAATCCGAGAATTCGTTAGTTGAAGAACTAGTAGGAAGTGGAGTGTTCACTGCTCGAATGAAGTCTTTAAGTAAAGTGCCCGAACGAAGACGTATACCAATTGGACTTGGTCTGCCTCTCCACGCATTCACCAAAGAAATAGTACCCTGAAAATCGATTCTAAGAGGTTGAATAAGTAAAACAGAAATTGAAAATAAAAGCAAAAGTAACAACTAAGAATAAAAATAACAACTAAACTTGCCACTTGCTTCCCGTACTATGCAACATTTTGACGAGGTGTCAAACTCGTAAATAATAATTTTTACTTTACACTAGCAAGTAATATAATGAAAGCGTATTCGTCCCAAGGGAGGTGTGAAGCAAAAGTTGTTATGCAAATATTCTTAGCAAGATTTTTTTTTTATGGAAATTCTGAAAATTGTAAAGTTGTATTCAAATATGAGATGGAATTGATTAAGGAATCATTCTCGACCACGAAACATAAACCAAATCGATATATAACACGTTCTTCACATTATCTTGTTGCTAACAACCCTAGGATAATTAGTACGCTCAACTATCCCGTTATTATCCCCTAAGTTCACCGGGATACGAAGCGCTCGACCACCGGTTTCTACTTGCCAAGTTTCCTAGAGGTACGCTTTCTAGGTATGACCTAAACAAGTGCCCTAAGTTTTGTGAGATAAGGTTGCTCCTAGTGATGAATTCAAAAGCATGAATCACCTACTAGTGTCAATTTCTACATATGGGCATTTAACAAAATCCCATCATCAATACCCACATATTGCTACTTGTGTTTAATCCTCTAGACAATTACGGTCAAGAAAATCTAAACTAGCAATAGGATTATGAATCAACTATTTAATTTCGAACTTAAAAAATCAACAAACAATCCATAAACATTATTAGCATGGTAGAAATCAAACAATAACGAAACTTGTGAGAAAACGAGCTATTGCATATCAATTATAGGTTCATATTTCGGGCTTTGAAATCACCCTTAATCAAAAATAGTTTTAGTTACTCATAATAATGGAGTTCATCATCAATAATAATAATTGAAATAAAATAAAGAAGATGAAAATATAAAAATGAAAGCAAACCCTAGCCGCGGCTCTCTCCCAAAAACTCCAAGTAAAATACGTGATACGTGATATCAAAAGTTGTGAAAGACTTTTCCTTTTATAGTTCTTCTTGTTCCAAAATTAGGTCTAGTCTTCAAAAGTCCAATAGATAGAAGTCCTCCAAGCCCAAGTGTGAGAAAACCCATGTCGAAAATATGCTCAAAAAGTGGTCGTCGGAGGTCCATAAAATAGCCAGAACTTGGCCGGGAAATCACCCGGAAAATTGCCTCAGGTGACCGGGAAAGCACTCGAGATAGTCAAGTCAAACTAACGAATCAACCGTTAAGACCGACGGATGACTAACGGTCACTAACGCATCCGAGTCGGGTCTCGAGTAGGAGCCGAGTTGAGAACAGAGTCGATCGTGGTCCGAGTGGTCATGGCCTAAGCCACTTTGCACGCCATCTTGCCAAAGCCAACCCATCTGTTGCACCATCATTGGCAACAGCATTGCTTCACCGTGACCATGATGGCTCGCTTCATCCCGCAAGCCGGTTGCAATTCCATTCGCCAACACCAATCCTCTTCCATTTTAGGCTCTCAATCACCACCAACTTCACCGCAATTTCAAATCAAACTTTAAGCTCAATCACCACTTGCCGCCATTGTAATGCCCTTCCAATAGCATCATACCAACACTTCTTAGCCAAAACTTTAATCTTAAACACACCCTCGCCACCGCAACTTCACATACCAACCGCACTCAACCATCGCTGCTTCCGTTGTCGCTTTAAATATAACTCCAAGCCATTCAAGCCCTAATCACTCATCTAAGCTCATTCTCGTAGCTTCAATCTACCTACCGCAACACCGATTTTACTACCACCACCAATGTACAACATCATCAACCAAGATTTCTCCCTTGCGAGCCGCACCTCATACATTCACTTATTTGCATTGCATCATCGTAGCTCCATACTCTCATCTCTGCAATGTATGGCTACAAACACCACCAATTTCAGCTCCTCTTGACCTTGTTCTTGTTCTCCCCACTCGCAATTCCAAAGATCACCTCAACAAACTTCCACCCGCAATTGCACAACAAAGAACTCCATGTCTCGGACTCATTACAACCCAACTATAGATTCAATGGATGATAACATCTTGGCTTCTTAGTTCCCTGCAAACTCAGTTCAATCCACATTCCTTGAACAACACCATTAAGTCCATTACGCCATTCATTCCCCTGCTCAAATTCACAACTCTCTTGAGTCACACCCAACCTCATCATCGGGCCATTGCACTGTATCACCAGGCTCTTCCTTATCCCAGACTTGAAATCGAACCCATCCACCAATTCAGACCTGCAATCCCATTGAATCTATCTTGAGATTAAACACAACCCATTCAAGCTCAATTCCACCTGCAATTTCCTATATTCTTCTTCTACTGCTCACGGCAACTACTAACATCACCAGCTCGCGACTGCAACATCAGCACCACCATTTCTGAAGCAACATCACTACATCCCCTGGCAACTTTCAGTTCAACCACCAACTCGCAAGCATTCTAACACTCATTCATTAACAACACACAAACAACCACATGAGCTGCAAGCTCTAGCATTTCCACTTCAGTGCATCACCACCATATTCATCTTCAAAACCATATCCAACACAAACCCATCAGCTCAAAGTTTTCTGTGTAACTTTCTTGGCATCATAAAATGAACCCGAGCTTCTCTGGTTTCTTATTTAAATTTAAATACATCTTCTTATTCATCAGCAACAGCTAACGTAATCACCATTAAACCCTCATCTTCTTCAGATTCAATTCATTCTCGATTTCTCCCATTCAACACCGGTTCAACATTAATCTAGCTTCTTCTCTGATTCCACCAGAAACCTTTGCTTCTTTGTAATACCTCCAACTACAATTTCGACCAAAACCCATCTTCACTCTACCATCGTATCTCATCACCAAGAAGCCTCCAATCCACCAAACCCTAATCATCCTTTTCGATTCAATTCATAGAAGCAGACACCATCTTGCCCTAATTTCTCCACCATTTCTTCTAGAACGACAAAGACCATCGTGGCATCAGTTTCCTCCTAAATCATTTCTGAATTTCGTTGATTTCATCACGAACAGATCCATCTCTTCTCCTCTCTGCCAACCTTACTAGTTCCTCTATTTTCTCAATTTCAGACAGGGAAATAAATGAGGAGGAATACTGATTTTTAGGTTTTGTGTTGGAATGGGAGTGGATATAGCCACCCAGGGAGAATAGATAAGGGATACCCAGATGACTTTAAGCACCCTAAGAGTTGATACAAGGCACCAAAGAATGACAACTCCTTTCCTCCATTGTGCTTCGAATAGCACCTGCATACAAAATGATGCTTTCACCCTTCTTGCTCCAAATGAATGCTTTCTTCTTCCTCGAATTCTTCCATCATCAACAGTCGTTTCTTACTTCTCATATCCACTTCTTTTCTTCAATGCCTCTTCATCACTAAAGCTGTCATGCTTTTCAGACAGAAATTTGCATCACTAAAGCCGACATACTTTTCAGACAGAGATGAAGAAATAAAATAAAATAATGAGAAATAATCCGCCTCCAACAGCAGTTGCACTCGAAATGATACTTTTTCCCTATTTCTTCTTCTTTTGTTCCAAATGACTCCAAAGTACCTAAACACTCATAAGCAAACATAAGATACAAAATTTACAGGAAAACATAGCAAAGAAAGCATAAACAATAGATAAATATTAAGGTGTTTTAGACACCTATCAGCAAGACCTTACATTAACTAATCAGTTTCCTATAGTTGTATAATTTTGTTTGTTTACATATTTGAGTCCAAATTTGTGCACCCCTCTAAAATCGGGGTGCACGTTACGCCCCATAAAATACGTCCAAATTACTCTTACATGGTTTTGTTACTCTTTTTCTTTTATTATATTTTTTCCTAAAATTAGTTAAAATTTACTAAACCTCAATTACCACCTATTTCTTCTTTGTGTCTCCATCTCCATAAACTCATCAAACATTGTTAGATAATGGAAATCTCTGGCTTAGAGATTAGAATCGGAAGAGATAATTATAATTTTGAATATGGTGTTAAAATAGATTATGATTATTGATTTAGATCTTTGGTTAGAAAACAAGATATATAATCTTCGATTGTTTTAGTTTTAATTAAAGGAAACTGAGAGCAACTTATTCAAAAGCTTATGATCAGTAACCATAATTAAAGATTATGATCAGTGAAAGAGCGGTATATTTTTTTCTCTGCCATCTTTGAAGTAGCTAAAACTGAACCAAGTTCTGTAAACAAACAAAACTAAAAAAATAATCTGAAAAAATCCTTAAATTTTTAGAAATCAAGGATTTGGAAGGAAAATGTCAAATTAATATGCTTCCAAAAGAAGATATCAAACCAATATAAATTTTAGAAGCTTCACTAGAGGATGCTGAGATGGAATCAGTAAATTAACACAACAAAATTCGAATTCATCATCATAACTATCAGCAATATATAATTATTACTACCATTGTAACAATTACGACCACTACAATTATGAGATTGCTTTGAATCAATGTTATGGTGATGATGATTTGATCATAGACTTCACTACTAGTTTTACTGGATTAGTCATGATCGATGTTGACCACTGTCGTTGCTGCCGAAGCTTATTCTTTACCCGCGGTAGAATATTATATACAAGAAAATTCAGATAAATGGATCTGGCATTATGGAACTGAAAAAAATGCCACGTGGAGAAAGACTGTCAATGAGAAATTTGGAGGTATGTCAAATTCTTTCTTTCCCAATTCTACTTCAATGCCTATGAGATATAGTTTATGGACTTGTATTCCCAAGACTAGACAATATGTCTTGGAAAATACAAGTCTGATTTTGAATATCGGCAAAAGTATTTCCTTTTGAAATGATAAGTGGATTGGAAATGCAACTTTGAGAGAGTGTTTTCCAAAAACTTATAAGATTTCAAGATCAAATTCATCATCTGTGAGAGACATGGTTTCTAGTAACGGAGCTTGGAATTTTAATTTCAAGATAAATCTGAATGAGCGTGAAGTAGCTAGGAGTTATCATGAAGATAGAAGATCTTGAGACTTGGGTAAGAACTTTTTAGTCGCCAACTGTTATAAATTTCTGGATGTTGATGGGTTTCTGGTCTTTTGTCATCAGCAAGTTTGGAATCCAAAAATTCCATTGAACGTTTCTTTTTTGGTCTGGGCTCTCTGCTATAATAGTGCCCTTATTTTACATTTTCTTCATGCTACAGGGGAATTCGAATCTAGTTTATGCTTGATATGAGATAATGGCAGGGAAACTTATAATCATCTCTTTCTACATTACACATAAACAAGGAAATTGTGGCACTATTTCTTAGACAGTTTTGGTGTCAGTTGGGTTTTTGCTGATAGCATTAAGGCTAATATTTGGAAATGGTCTAACAAAAAGAGTGACAAGATGATCAAGAATTTTGGAGTCTGCTTCCATTTGCAATTTGGTGGGATATTTGGCTTGAGCGTAATTGCAGACTTTATAAAGGATACGAAGAAATATTGATCAATTAGTCATCGTTGTTAAATGCTCATTATATAATTGGCCTTTATATTCTTCTATGTTTAAAGAAAAGATTTGTGCTTGTAATCTAACTAGTTACATTTGCCATTTGGGATTAGAGTGCAACTTAAACAAATCTACTACTGTTTTGCGTGAGGGCGACAACATCAAGAGGCTTCCTTGGTATACTTAAACACGTGATGGATAACCATATTACCATTTTTTTATCACATTTTTTTTGAAGCATTCCGTTGGATTAAGAAGACTCAAACCTCACAAATAAAAAACTCAAATTAGCTATATAGCCAACCGAATAACAGCTGAGTAACAACGTTTTCTTATGTGTCAAGTTATGTGGCGGAAAGAGATAATTTCCAACTTTGCCACATCAGTTTAACATTTTAAAAGAAAATACAATAATAATTAAATATACAAACGACAAAACTCATTAGTTTATCTTTTGTCGTCATCATTATCACCTTAAAAAATCGTTGGTTTTTATTGAAAGATCACTGGTGAGATTTTGAACAATAAGCGTTCCCTTTGGCTCTCCAGCTCTTTAACCTATCAAAACTGTTATTTATTGAATCGATTTTGTTTATATGCAATGTATCTGTTCCTTACAGGGATATAAGTGTTGATGTGGTAGATTGTGTGTTGTGTGTATCTTATAGGGATATAAGTGTTGATGAAGTTAACATACAACATGGAGCTAATGGTGGTAAATCTGACGAACATGAAGTTAATGAACAACAAATAGGTAATTGTGGAAAATATGATGCATGGGAAGTTAACGAACAGCGGGGACTGGTAATTGTGTCAAATCCTATAAATTACCTCACCTAGATGCACAACATGGAGATAATGTTGGTGGGGATTATGGTTCGCAGGAGTGAGACAATAGAAAACCGGACCCTATTTCTCCAACACTTGACATTAATTTTGTATATGTTTATCTTTTGACAAAGTTTGGATTTGTTTCTTATTAGCTTGTTATATTTCTGAGTCGACTAGGTTATTCTCTCAATTGAACTCGGCCGAGATTACCCCATATGGGTTTTTCAGACTTTTTCATGTGTTGACAGTTGTACAACAACTGTACACATAACGGCAGTTAGCTGCTTTATTCAAAAAAGACGGACGGAATTATCGTAACGGGTGTATTTTAGAAATATTGTAAAAAATTGGTGTATTTTAGAAAACACATTATCAAATGGGTGTATATTAGAAAAAGCCCCGTTATTTTTTAGCTTTCTCAAATTCGAGATTAAATATTGGTTAATTTTAATTTTAGAACTCAAAGTTAAGGTTTTACATATGTATTGGGGATTTCTCCAATTCGATGTTTATTAATTTAGGTTACATAGAAATAAGTTGTGGGTTATCTTTGATTTTGTGTTTTGATAACTTTATTTTTATAGGGTTGATGAAACAGGATCCATATTTTCAACTTCCTTGATGAACTAGATCAGAGATAAATGGGAAACTAATTCTCATGTTTAACCGCAATGGTTGCACGGGTCATGGGAAGTTGACTGGTCAAGATAGGGGAACGAATAACGATTATTCGTTCATAGTTTTTTTAAGAAACGACCAACCATTCTCCGTTTTTCATCAAAAACGGACACTCATTACCCGTTTACAATATAAATAGGGAATTACCACTAGAGCTAGGTCCAGGGACGGAGCTAGAAATCTTTCTAAGGGGAGCAAAATATTTTTATGGGTAGAAAGTATGATTAAATGTGCTTTCAACTCCAATTTCTCTAAAAATTTAGGCTTGAAAGTGAGTTGGAATGGGTATGCAATTGGACACCCTTGCTTCCAGCTGCCTATGCCACTAGCTAGGCCCTTCCCAGGCTGATGTGTAAAGGCATTTGGAAGAGCTTGGCATCTCTATAAGACCGGTCTAATTTTTTTTTTTGAAGCATGAATATTATTATTAACATGAGGGTATATGATACCCAGATATTCATCGGTTACATTAAGAGTGATATACCATAAACTTCTTGTCTCAACTGGCACACTTTCCTCCAAAGTCCCCAAATCTCCCAACTAGGATTAGGAGTTTTACTCGTCAACAGTTTATAAACTATCATAAAATCGGTCTATAAATCATGAACTGTCTATCCTCTATATATGGTGCGGATTTGGACGACTGGTTCCATAACATCCATATGTTGTTGAGATAGTGACTGTGAAGCTTATTTCAAAATTATTTTAGCTTCGGCCTAGATACGGGTTCACATATGTTATGAATTGATAGGTGGTTTCCTGGTTTGTGCCTTTTTCAGTTCGTTTCTTCTATAATTTCCTTGTTGGTGTTTTTTCGCCTATTCGTCTGTGAAGAAGACAATTGGTTCGTTCTTTATTAGGTTAAGTTTGAACTTTTTCTAGATTGGTTTGTATGAAAGAATATTGAGTGTTCTTGTTAGATGCAGCTATGGGTACATATCTTTTAACATCTCTGACTTCCCCAATTAATAAGGTTTGCAACCACCGTCACAATCTATATCCTGAAATGTTGTTGTAGTTAGTTTCAATGCGTCGGATTTAGATAAAGTTCATCATTATATCAAAGATTATGCATTCATCTATCTCCTCAAGGATCATCTTTAAACATTAATGAAAGAACCTTTTCAGCAACAACAACATCAAAGAATCCTCTTACTGGTAATGATCATGATCAATTTCAGAAACTTCATTGCAGATTCTAAGTTTCTATAAGCACAAACTAACAAGCTATCTTTATGCATTAAGTCGCATCTCTATGGGCCGGTGGGTTAATCCAAACTTTAGTAACTGAAGTATATATAAAGTTTATTAGCCTTATATTTCTGTATTAACTAGTTTTGTTTTAGGTATAGCATAGGTTAAGGGTTCTAGTAGCTGTATCACTAATAGGTAACTGTTTTTGCATTTTACATTTCAAGGAAATTTGTATTCCACTTTCTAGTTGAAGTACCTTAGCTTGATCTAGTTGAGTATGTAATTCCTCTTCCATCTATATTTCAGTTTTTTTGTAACCTTGTAATAGCTTTATTAGTACTTTTAGCACTATTACTTCTAGATCAGAGACTGAATTCTACTTCAAGACACAAGTAAAGATAAAGACTCTTTTCGAAGTGATGGATCAAGACGAAAATCGAAGAAGTAGACATTTCACAAGGGCAATTCACCGCAGCAACAAGATACAAAGGCTTGGCTAGCAACTTCACTCAATTGCATCGAAAACCTCTACCGCCATCAAAGTTCTTGCGGATACTGATGTCTCCACCAAACGTACAACTTTTCTTGTGGAAAGCATTGACCGAAGGTCGAAAATGCAACTCCAATTTGAAGGTTGCTATTCTGCTCCAATATCATGTTGATATAGATTCACGGATTACCAATCTAATTGTAATTGATGAATCTTGGGGTATTATGTACCCTCGTATAACAGTCTCCTAGTAGTTAATAAATTTCATGCTTCAAAAAAAAAAAAGATATAAAGCCACCAGTATTGAATTTTTCCTGAAAATATATTGTTGTTAAAAATAAATCGCTACTTCATGCCTTTCTTTTTCTTTCTTTTTTTAAGCGTCCCTCGCTACTTCATGTGTTTGTCTTGAGTAACTGAATTATAAACAAATTGCTCAAATAAATAATCATGTCCAAATTAAAATAATTTCCTCTTTCACGAGGTACACATGGAGTGTCTTTCCATTGAAATTGGTCAATATTAAGAATAAAGGTCTCGTACGAGTCGTACCTACCGTCATTTCAACTCTTTAGAAAGACTATAAGCCCCGGGTCCTTAAATTTTTTTTGGTTGAATCGCCCAAAATTTTGTACTTGGTTGAATAAAAATTATTAATGTTTTTCTTCCATTAAAAGACTATAAATGAGATTCTGTAGAGGATGGAATTTTAGAGAGGGAGTGTTGAACATTATGGTGAGTTGAGAAAACGATTTGGGATTTAGTGGTTTGAGTTATGGCTGCCAATGGGTACCAGTTTACCCGAAACCGGACCGGACCCGGGTGAGTCGGGTCCAGGTCCCAAAACTGCATCTGTTAGTGATTTTCGGGTCCTAACGGGTATACCCAACTAGTCCCATTAATAACCGGGTCCTACCCGACGGGTACCCGCGGGTAATCGGGTATTGTAATAGCAGTGGTTTTTTAAGGTTAGTTTTGTAAACTCAAGGGAAAATAAGGTCCATACATATCGTTTCTTCATAACTCGGAACATTTTATGGAAATCGTTTCTAGACCCATCCAACGGCTCTAGCAGCGCTAGATCAAAAATGAACTAGCGCTGCTAGATCAAACTTTTTTCCACTATCCAGATCTAGTTTTTTTCTTCTTTCTTCTTCCGACTGCAGCAAACAATTCTCTCGTTCCTCTCATTGATGATCGATAATCAATTGATTTAATTCTCTGATGCGATATAGATTGAAAGGTATAATTACTTGCTAGTTATTTATGGTTTGATTTATATATTTTCAGTTTGTTTACATTTGTTTAGGGAAATTCTGAATTGGGGTTTTCAAATTTTTACACTTGTTTAGGTATTGTTGCTTTCTTTTAGTGAAATTCTGGAATGGGGTTTGGATTATTATTTTCTTAAGTGAAGATAAACAGAACAGGGGTTTTAGAGGTTTAAGTATTTTTGTTATCTAGATTTGTTGTTATGCATGTCACTCTCATCCGGCCATTCTTATTTTTGGTTTAAGTAAATTTGTTGAGATGATGAAAATCTGTTTTTTTTTTTTTTGCTTGAATGTCACATAAGATGTTTGTTTTTTTGATTCAATGATTTTTTTTACTTCTTGTGATGTATGCTTGCTAAAAATAAGTTTATGTTCGTAGTCAATTTAGACCTACATCCAAGGAAAGAACTAGGTGTATCTCATGGTAATCCACTAGGAAAAATAGAAAATCAATTGTGATTTCTCATGATTGTTTTATTTAATGTTTATCGTTGACGCTGCAATATGTCTGGTCTAGATTTAGCCTTTGTATGGATTATCTTTGTGAAGAATGTGTAGGCTTCTTTTTCTCTCCAGTTTTAATAAGGCAGTTGATGTTTCGTTAACAAAGAATGGTGAGAGACCTTAGTAACTTAGACGATTAGGCAGTAACTGAAGTAAGTGTTGCATGTGCAGTCTTACAGGTTCACTGCAGATGAGACTTGTAGAGAGCACATGAATAAAATCATATGGTTATAGAAGGAGAGTGATAGATTTAACAGCCATTAAACTACTCTCCTTTCGTAGTTTTGTGACAACCTCTTTAGGGGTATCAAGTTATCAACCACCCTGTTGGTGGTGTATTTCGCAGTACTGTGACAACCATTTTAGGAGAATCAACTACCCTGTAGGTGGCGTTTGCGGCTTAATTGAATTAGATTGGATTAAACTGAATTAATTTTTGATGTTATGCAAACTGCCATTTGTTGTTTAGTTTACAACATGCAATAGCTAGTCATGGTTAGCACTTTTTTGGGATTTACCTCCATGTTTAAACTCTAGAGTTTTAAGTCTGAAATTGTGATTTTTAACTCTGTTAGATTTTGACTGCAAAAGTTCAGTTTCATTGGTTGGCACCATTATATCTCTTCTGTATTGGATTTTGAAACTAATTGTATGTGGATTCTCTTTTTTTGCTGCCTAGAAAAGAAACCCTCTAGCACTAGGGTCGCATGACTCGCATGGAGTTGTTTCTTTTGCGGATTCTTTTCCTTTTTTGCTTATGTATGTCTTGCTGCACTTGCTTGAGAATGATTACTTATCTTCATATGAAAATTTTCATTTGCATGTCTTGCAGGACACGATGTCTACTGATACAAATAGAGCTTCTTTTTGACGAGGCCAAAGAGCGCCAACTTGCAATCCCCTCTCTGTTGTTAATACTTGTAAAGGAGACCCGCAGAGTCGCATATGCAGTTCTTTCTTTTGGCAAATCTACCAATTTTTTGTTATGTTAGTTCTCATTTTTTGGAAACATCAAGTCTGCCAACTTTTGAGGTTTATATTATGGCAGCATATGTTAGCAATGGAATTGTTAAACTCATTACTTTACATGTTTCAGTAGGACTTATTTATAAAGATATTTCAAAGAACCGATATATACCCGGACCCGGTAATTACCCGTAGTATTTATAGAAGTCCGGTTGAGAATCCACGTAATCGAGAACCGAACCTTAACGACTCAAATAAACAGTTCCGGTTCCGGGTACTATCCGGACCCGATGGGACCCGTTGGCAGCCCTAATTTGAGTAGAGGAAAAAGGGAATGAAGAAAATAATGGTTTTGTAAACCTGGCTTGATTGGGGTATACCCGCATTAATTGGGGTACCCAAAGACAAAAATAAGTTATTTTCAAGTAAAAGAAGCCACCCCCTAGCAATATATTTTTATAAATGGCTAATATACCCTTGTTTAATTAACACTAAAAATCGATTAACTTAATTAATTGAGTTTAGATTGATTAATTGAGTGGATTAAAACTTATGAATTGAAATTTTGTTTTTGATTGAACTTATTTGGGAAGATTTTTTATGAAAAAATTGTTTTTGAAAATGGCACGTAAACAATAAATGAAAGCACACGACCAAACACTTCTAAAAAGGGATTGCAAAGTTGTTGTATGAAATCATACTCAAATTAGATCAAAATCAACACTTTAGACGAAAGTGTAAAAAGTCCATAAGGTCGACGAATGAAGTTTGGTGGCATGATCTTCATTCGTCGACCTTTCCGACTTTATTTTTTTGACACACAGAGACGACGAGAAAAATTTATTAGCCCTAAGCAAGATTCAAAAAATACCCCGTGATCGTTGAAAAAACATCGTCCAAGAAGGTATTTAAAAATACCCTTCCTGCTTGTTTTTGGCCTAACAAAGGTCTTTTAGAAATACCCTTCCTTTGTTGTTTGGCCTGCAAGGTATTCAAAAAATACCTTCCTACTGTTGAAAAAATTCTGATCAGCGCTACATGGTTTCATGAAAAGCCTTCCGCAAGATATGCATGTTACGACCTTCCGCTTAAAAAAAACACAAATCATAATTTTCGATTTGACCTAATATAACAATCAAATCACGCAACACAATGATGGGTTTGAGTTTAAACATCATTTATAGTCTTCTTTTTAAATCTTAGAGTCAACGATTTTTTTTTGAAAATCAAAGTTCAAGATTTTCATTTGATGTAAGAAATGGAAGAAGATGAAGGAAAGAGCCGAGAGATTAGAGAAGAGAGATTAGGGAAGATTATGAGTTTTTTAATTTTTAATTTTAGGGTTTAATTTTAAGTTAATTAGTTCAAGCGGCATCAAGTAAAATCAACCTTATTTTCATTTTATTGGGTACCCCAATTAATCTGGGTATACCCCAGTCAAGCCAGGTTTGTAAACAAACATAAACTTACATTTAAGGTTGTTTTTGGTGCGAATTTATGACCCTCCATATGTATACTTTTTTCAACAACTCTTCCGTCCTATTTGGATGGTGTTTACAGGATGTATGAACAACTCAATTACACAGGCGCCTTGCATGATATAAGAAGAAATAAAATAAAATATCCATAACTTCAAATGTTCTTGTAAACTTGATAAATAAATCTGACAGAAATACATAATCATTCATCAGTTAACTATTGTGAACATGAAGCCATGAAGCCATTTACCTATGCCACCGTAATCACCAATATCTAGTAACCGACCACAAACACCCAAAACTCAAAAACAAATTCAGTTTTCCTGTTTGCACTTTGCAGTTGAATCCATCTACCTCATTAAGCTTGACCAGGTTTTAGGCCCCCAATTAATATGCAAAAGTCAAGACAAAGGGTAGATTTGCCTAACACAAATCCAGCAGCAAATACCGAGTGTCCGAGTACCATACAGTGTCGATAACATCCAGCGAATTAGAGGCAAACAAAAACAACTATATACCTAAAGTCAAAGAAGACACATTACCTAAAACACATATCCAGTTCAAGAGATCGTCAATCATGAAATCACTTGTTCTATGATGACACCAACATGAAAGGAACAAAACATAATCAGCTCTTGAAATGGAAGAAAAGATGCACTATTCACAAACCCATTCTGGTTCTTTGTAGAGACCAAAGACAGGCTTAACTGAAGATCCCTAAACAACAAAATTTCAAAGGCAACTTCACTCCCAAATTATATAGCATATATCACTCCCATTTCAGTGGATTAGCAATGACCATATCGGCACTGCAGTCGCAACCTTGATGTGTACAAAATATTGACCTTCAATTCAGTGAATTCCACTATATAGGAACCAGGATCCAAATAATAGCTTTACTGTGTTGAGTATTATATAACCATCTACAATGAAATAATGAAAAAAAAGAAAGTAAATATCATGAGCTATGACATCCCAAAAGAAACCAATAACTCCCAAACCTATGCACAATTAGTACCCAGTAAGTGGTCTTGGATTTAAACCCTTTTCCAGATTCACCATTCTCAAGTACCAACACAATATGGTTGGACACCGTAACGACACATAGAAGTTTTCTAAATAATAATCACGCACAGCAAAAATCCAGTATTCCTATCCCAATACTCATTCCAACATTACTTCCTCAATAACTAATTCTTGCACCAAGCAACTTCAAAAGCTGTAACAAATAACAAAAAGGTTTTTTCTCAATTTGAGATTCTTCTAAATAAGAGGGGTTAGACCCACACTCATCATGGATTGATGCACATATAGAGTTCAAACAAAAACCAATCCCTTTTTCAGTGGTTTTTTCTCACAAGTCAACTAACAAAATGAATATGGTGAAATCGATCAAACAGATAACACCACTTGTTTTTAAGTGATAATAAAAGTGTAATATAAGTAATACAATCGGAGTAAACCCAAAAGCGCATGCGACACAATAGGATGGTTTTGAAAGGCTCAATGAAGATAGACCAGCTAGAGACGAGTGTGCTGGTGCTTTCTCAAAGGCCAAAGAGTAAGTTCAAAACCATAGTGAATTGCGAAGCCAAAAATAATAAAACAATCAGAGCTGCGCACATAAAAAAACAGCATGTGCTCCTACAAATGTAATGCCTACAGGTATAGGGAGTTACCTAGTCAGACAGTAACTATAACAATTTAAGAAGCTGTAGCATAATATCTCGCGACATGTATCCTATCCAATAATCACAAATAACTTTTTGAATTTAGTTATAACTAGCTCTTAAAAAGGCCAAAGGAAGGCATAATTTGAGGGCTCCATAAAGCGCTCATAAGTTAGATATCTGTCTTAGAATCAGGCATATGTACTCAACAAAAAAAAATCAGCTAGCAACAATTTAATTTGCACCATAGAAGTTATCACGACGCACGCAGTGTGACTATATTGATTCTATCAGTCATATTTTCCCTGATTGCTTACCACCCAAGTAGTGAGCTCAGTTTCCAATCTTAGCCCCTAAATTTATTTTCTAAACTTGATAAATCTGACAGAATTCAATTATCATTCATAGCCCTGCTAGTGATTTCATTAACAAACCCTTGCTACATGTTCCATTAGCGAGACACCAGCATACAATGCTGCATCCAAAAATACTGGCAGTAGGGGCTTATTAGCTTGACAGTTAACTAAGAGAACATATTGGAAACTATTTTCCTGGTAATAGAACAACCAAATATGGTTCCACACCTCCATCCAGACATATTCAGAAACTTGTATCACGGCTGGCATCAAGACCTGTTGAGCCACTAGCAGCAAAACCAATTTTGACCGACGTTGTTCAAGTCCATGATGATATAGAGTTGAAGCTAAAGATTATCAGTGAAGGTAAGAGGGCACAAAAAAACTCATTGAATAGAAAAATACTACTCCCTCCGTTCCACTATTAAGTGACCTATTTGATTTTAGATTTTGTCCCACTAATAAGTGACCTATATCACTAAACAAGGATCTAAAATTATCCTTTTAGTGAATTATAAAACATAAGAAATATGCATAATTTGATAGGCATGTTTATATTCGTTACGTAGGTGTTTTAAAATGCTTTTCAATGGTATGAAGTTTGCGAACATCCGTGGAGTAGTTTGAGAGATAAATGATTTCTAAATTTCACTAGTTATTATCCATAAGGGTATAATTGTAAATAATTCTTAAAAATACTCTTTTCCTTTCTTACCTTAAAAATTGTGCAAACTTAAACTAGGTCACTTAATAGTGGGACGGAGGGAGTAATAAGTAAGAAAAGAAAATTTAAGGATTCAAACAACAACGGGTTTGGCTGATCTAAAGCCTGAACCAATTGGTAAACTGACTACAATATGAACCACTTCTTTGGACAGATGCTAACTAGAATATGTATCCCATCGAAAGTTAATCTAAGTAAACAATGATATAAAGAGATGCAGAAATAGCTAAGTATGGTAGCTAACCCAAGGTAACACACACTAACATTACTCTGCATGTAATGGTGATTAAGTCTGCAATCTAAAAATCTGAAATATTCAATATTACAATATTAAAATTACCAGATAGTATGTAGTCCAGACTCAGATTTCTTCCTTCCTACTGCTGCTTCATCTGTCAATCCTTGCATTTTGCTTCCTCTATTGAACTTTCATCGAATTTCAGAGTTCTCGTGTTTTCTTCTCCAAATGCTTTCAATGAAACTAACGTGTTCATATGAGGAATTGTGTGATCAATTTTTCTACCAAAATCCTCGAGCATTTTGGAAGAAGAAGATTTTAAGTCATAGAGATGCAGCTTCGTACTTGACTGACATAAAACTCTACCAGTACTTGTAAGGGCAACTGAAGCATTGAATGAGTCCGGAGTGATATAACTGAACTCTCTACTCCAACCAAATGACCCATCTTCTTTTTTCTTAAGTAACCATACATGAGTGGTTTTGTCGTCTTTACTATAGTCTTCACCACATAAATGACCTCCCAAAACCCGATGCCAAAGATGGCCGTACCAGAAATCAGAATATCCTACAAGAATTTCATTAGCCAAATCATAAGCGGCAGTTCTCCCATGTCCAAAATTCAAATGAACAAATCCATTTGCAAACACAGCATCTCGTTCGTTAGTGAAACCCAGATAGTTGTATATCATCCCTGCGTCTCTCCATCCCTTACCACTGCCGAGAGTGTAAACATCAATCTGTGCAACTTTGTCATCTTTCTTATAAGTATACAGCCTAACCACCTTGTACTCATTAGTAGAAGCAACATAACCAAATCCATAAGACATGAAATGAACAATACGATAATACTTCGATCTATCAAGTTCCGGAAGAGTGACAACTTCTCTAGTGATGGGATTACAGATAAATGGAACATAAGAAGCACTAGTAGACTCATCCACAGTATAATGACTAGGTAACCCAATTAGACAAAACAAGCCGTTACATGAACCAATGATACCGTAGAAGACAAACAAAGGCTTCAAATTCATTTTCTTAACTCTAAGAGAAGAAACCTTATCATCATATTCTACATAGTATAACTGTTGAGATGACATTTGATACTTCTCACTCATTTCGAAAATAAAGCTAAGCTTACCAGAATCAGCACCATCGGAATGAAGATTACTAAGTAGGATATTTGAGTGCATTTGCGAGAAGGATGGATGGCGAATAACCTTTGTCCAGGATTTGGAAACCAATTTGCAATCTAATACCGACTCAGCTGGTAACCTAGTGAAGATATCTAACATGATTTCTGCAGGAAGTTGACTGAAATTCCCCATGTGAACTCTATTGTTAATGAGAATCACAGAGGATTTAGGAAAATGGAAACTGAAAGATTTCAAGGGTTTTTTAGGTTCTCTGAAATGTTTTTAAGGGGGGAGTAAATGAAAATCCCCAATTTGCGTTTTGTTTTTCTTATACGGAGAGTCGGAGAGAACGTTTGGTATCTAACTCACCAGAGGAGAGCAACATCGGTTGGCTCACCGAGCTGTGGCCTAACTCACTAAACTTTGAGAACTCTCAAAATTATTCTTAGATTTTTTATTTTTCCTCTTTCATAAGAATGATTAATTGGGGGATAGAAAAACTAATTGGGGGATATTTTACTGTAGCTGCCGGCATGGTTTTTCAATGCCGACAGTCCATCGACCATCTTGGTTTTCATTGAAAACTATGTCAAACACATATCCCCCCAATTAGTTTTTTTATCCCCCAATTAATCATTCTTTCATAACCCAATCAAATGAAATTTTAATAAGTAGACATGACATTATTTGGTCAGCAAATTTGTCTGTGTTTTGTAATAGGTTCTCTATTAAGAATAACTGGAGAAACGAAAATATGATAACAATAATGAAGTCGGGAGGTGTTTAATATCTTTGTATGTTCAAGGTTTTTTACCCTCTTTTATGAAAAAAAAAAATAAATGAAATTTTGAAAATAGGTAATTGTTTATAACTTTAGTTTTCTATTTAAAAATAGGTTATTGTTTGGAGTCCTGGGACAATCTTAAAAGTTGCTACATGACAAGACCACCCCACAATATCACGTAATATTGTTATATAAAAAAATTCACCGTCAATTTTTGTTCCAGCTTCCGGGGTTACCAAATTCCGCCGATACTGGAAACATATTTGCCTTATGTAACAATCGCAAAATCTTCAATAAGGTTTAATGGTTGGTATAATGTGCACACCATATTTAGACAACCAATTTTCTCGATTTGTGCATGTCATCCTTGCACAGGGCTAATCTTCTATGTATCGTTCCAATTTTATCGGATGTCCCCGAAGGGACATTTAGACAACCAATTAACTAACAACAATTTAAATTTTTTTCTAAAGTCATAACAAAAAATACAGTGTAATTATTTTGATTTCATCAGCCACGTGATATCGATTTTCTTGATTATGTTAAAACCAACATCCTAAACACTATTTTGTTTATTTTCTCGGTTCTTTTTGAAAAGGAGAAGGGGTTAAGGGAAACCAGCCACAAGAACCAAAAAGAAGGAAAAAAACAACAAAAACAAAGAAAGAAAAATGGGTCACTTCCATTATGATCTTTTTCGTCTCTTCAGCAAACAAGCTCGGAATGACCTTAACAAATTCACTTACATGCATGTTACTAGTAAGCATGTCAGTAGTGCGGTTAGGTTCGGTTCTAAGTATGAATGTCATTACAAGAAGTTAATTGAGCGTACAATGTCTTGATCGATTCCTATACATGATGACAGGTTCAGGGGGTCGAGTTTGCAACCTGCATCCTTAAAGGAGTTTATGGCTATCATAGAGTACTCATTAAGTAGATATATTTTAGAAAGGTCTACCTTTAGATATCTTAAACCCAACTTCAATTCCTTGAAGTTCATTTTTAGTGATCGAAGAAGAAATTTAGCTACCAATGACTTCACCAAAAGGATTTCTAGTTTTATCTCTTGGAATATCCTCATACCCAACATCTTAGTTCTTCAAAAAAAGATTTGTGTTGGCAGACACCTTCCCTATCTCAGGGTTTCTTCCACATGATAGTGAGTAAAAGTTTATTTATTTGAATCCATATATATTGAATAGTTTTGTCAATAAAATTGACAAATGGGAGATTTCTAGAGCATTGCTCGGTTAAACCCACAAGTTTTTCTATCTCAAGCTTGTTGTCAATGTTAGATGATCAAAAATATATCTTGATTTCTAATATGCTAAGTCAAGTCTCGGACTAGGTTAGAATTTGGTAGTTGAGTATCAGACATCATCCTTGAAGACTGAAGATCAACGAAGACATTTGGAGAACTTCTGTATTAGGTATGTGAAGACTAAACCATTATATTTTACTCACTATCTTATCATTCTATCTTTTTGAGACGATGTTGTATGACTTCGTTTTGAGTCAAGCTTCTCTTGTTAAAAATCTCGAAATATGATTCTAAGCAAAGATGTTCAATGATCCTTAACAATGTTAGTTCTAAACAATTTATTGTGTGAATTGATTTATGGATCAATTGAAAATTGCCCATGTAAATGATTTTATCATGTGGGAATGTTTCAAACATGATTTCTACTCAGGGTAGGTTGGCGAACTAGTTCGTAAACCATAGATATATGAGTTTCAGAAATACACGAGGGTTGGCGAACCGGTTCGCAAACCACAAGTTCAGTTGTGGACTAATCACAAACCCGGTTCACAAACCGATGTGAACTGAAATTTGAAAGTTGATATTAAAGGCTAGAAGTTAACGAACCCGGTTCACAAACCATGGTCAACTGAGTTCGGTAGTCTTGTAGGGTTGGAGAACCCAGATCATGAACCATTGCACCCTGACTTGTGAATAAGCCTAACGGTTCACGAATCATTATACAAACTGTCCCAGTTTAAGATTTTAGTATATGCTCAAAGAATTATTTTGTAAATATGTTTAGCATTAATAGAACTCTCTTAAACACTTCTAAGACTTCATTGGTAACTCAAACACTTATGTGTATGCATCATGATTAAATTCTCAGGTGTTTAAATAAACATCAAATTGCTTTAATTCTTTGGCATACCTTCCAAACCGAACAATCATTATACACGGTCCAGAACCGGTTCCTAGTGTATATCCTTCTATTGTAAATTCTCAGGTGTTTAAATAAACATCATGATTAAATTTTCAAGACCTAAAGTGTTTGCTTGATTCTCAAGTTATCTTAGATTGAATTCTAAGCAACCCCTGGTCCTTGAAAATCTATAAATAGAGATGTTCTTTCAACTGGAAAATTCAATCCCTGACACTTTGTATCCTAGTTGATTTTAGAGTCGTTCTTTATAGACCTAGGTTTCCTATGAGAAACATAATTAGGTCTACGACTAAAAGACTTCTCTTTGGGAATTCGTGAAGCCAGATCTATTATATTTACCTTGATAGTTCGTGTATCCTGATCTTGCTTTTTTTGTTATCGAGGTTTTCATAATCTCTTTCAGGCAAGATAAATAGTAATCAGAAAGTTCTCTTCGTCTCAGACTTTGTGATTCCTCAAGATAGACATCTGAAAACTGACCTTAATTGATCTTTTGAAGATTGTTCTTGAGAAGTGATTAAGAATCTAGGCTGCTCTTCTGGGATTCATAAGTTTCAATTTATGAGGTTTGCTATCTTTGTCTATTGCAAACAAATTTCCTCACCTTATGTTGAAGCAACTCTTAGGCCTATCTATTAGAGACAGATTGATATCAAAAGTCTTCACTTAGGTTGAAGAAACTCTTAGGATGTAAAGGACGTCAGCTAAGGGAATCAATTGCGTACAACCTTGCGAGATTCAAGAGACGTAAGGAGCGCGACTATAACTGAATCGCTTGGAGGGTGGATTCGTTCTCAACTACATTCTAGTCCGAAGTCTGATAGTAGGCTAGTGTCTGTAGCGGCTTAATACAATTTGGTGTTCAAATATGGACGAGGTCCGGGGTTTTTCTGCTATTGCGGTTTCCTCGTTAACAAAACTTCTGGTATCTTTGTTTTTCCTTTTGCGCATTATATTGTTTATCATTATAATTGGATTAACATAGGTTTGTACTTATTCAATCTAAGTAAATACATCCGCTTAATTGTAATAGATTATGAGACTAGTTTCTTGTAGAATTCGTATCTTGAAAGATAGGTAACAAATTTAATTACTTGAAAGAATTCCGATTGAATGGATACAGCTAGACTAATCTTGGATATTGATTTTTGAGATCGTCCAAGTACTCTGCTTAGCAATCAAGTTCATATACTCCGAGTCCATATACATACTGATTAAGTAGAGGTCAGATATATGAACTCTATATACATATTGTCAAGGATCATTCAGTTGGTCTACTTGCAGTTGAAAAAGTGGGGGTACAACAACCTCACCCAATATTTCGCTTACCAATATGTATGGACTAACTCCAATATACTTTCATGAGAATCAACTAGACAGTCAGACACAATCTTAAGAAAAGTATATCAAAGAGTTTTATCTCAATCTCTCAATTCAATCTGTAATCAAACAAATAGTAATTTGCGAGCCCGGTTGAATATAAGAGATATAACTTGAACGGTACCAAAGACCAATGTTCAAGGATCAATTAATTTCAATCAACAACCAAAGGTTGGATTTGCCAATTGATCGATTCAACGCACAACCCGTGATATTTCAAGTATATAACAAAATATAATGCGGAAAATAAATAACACAGACACCAAAAGTTTTGTTAACGAGGAAACCACAAATGCAAAAAACCCCCGGGACCTAGTCCAGATTGAACACCACACTGTATTAAGCCGCTACAGACACTAGCCTACTACAAACTAACTTCGGTATGGACCGTGAGTTGAACCCCAATCAATCTCACACTGATCCAAGGTACAGTTGCGCTCCTTACGTCTCCGATCCCAGCCAGATTCTACGCACTTGATTCCCTTAGCTGATCTCACCCACAACTAAGAGTTGCTACGACCTAAAGTCTAAGACTTTAATAAACAA
This sequence comes from Papaver armeniacum, assembly GCA_023531295.1. Taxonomy (NCBI): domain Eukaryota; kingdom Viridiplantae; phylum Streptophyta; class Magnoliopsida; order Ranunculales; family Papaveraceae; genus Papaver; species Papaver armeniacum. Next base: position 88,200 of record JAJJWW010009134.1, on the reverse strand, counting down.
ATCTGTCTCACACAGAAAAGTCTACATAAATAGATAAATCTATCTCCCACAGAAATACCTACGAGTTTTGTTTCGTCTTTTGATAAATCAAAGTGAACAGGAACCAATTGATATACCAGACTTATATTCCAGAAGAACAACCTATAAATATCAATCACCTCACAATAATCTTAATCGACTAGCGAAACAAGATATTATGGAATCACAAACGATGAGATTTTAAGGTGTTTGTAACTACTTTTCTATCTTGCCTATCGGAGAAATTAATCTCAAGCCAATCTTACGAGTGTACTCAAATACGATAGAAACAACAAGATTAGATCATGCAACTACATAGAAAATAGTTGGGCCTGGCTTCACAATGCCAATGAAGTCTTCAAGTCGTTAACCTACAGGGTTTCGTGAAAAACCTAAGGTTAAAGGAGAATCGACTATAGCTTATACAACTAGTATCACACAAGATGTATGGGGATTAGGTTTCCCAGTTGCTAGAGTTCTCCTTTATATAGTCTCCAAATCAGGGTTTGCAATCTAAGTTACCTTGGTAACAAAGCATTTAATATTCACCGTTAGATGAAAACCTGATTAGATTCAAGCTAATATCTTTCAACCGTTAGATCGAACTTAGCTTGTTATACACAAATGAAATGTAACTTCATTTAGGTTTGAGTAACCGTACCTAAACGTGTACACCTAGTTAGTTCAACAATAGTTAACCAATGGTTAGCCATATGAGCACTTTCATATCAACCTTATTCACCTTCACCATAACTAGTTCAAATGACTCAAAAGAACTAGTTAGAGAGTTGTTCAATTGCTTAGATCTCATAGAATATACAAGACACAATCGAAGCAAAAAAAGTTTTGATTCACTCGAATCGATTCATGAACATTATAGCCACGGTTTGCAAAGATTGCATTCCTTAATATATAAATGTCTTAGTTCACGAATAAACCGTTTTTAGAAAATAACCCACTTAAGTACGCATACCGGTATGCATACTTAAGTACCCTGATTGAGCTTGTTTTTGGTTCACAAACTCCAACAAAAATTCACGGGATGTGAACTTCCGACATTACGCGTACAGGTACGCGAACTTAGCTCCACACATCCTAAACCAGTAAAGTACGCATACTTTGGTTCAAGGATTTTGGACTTACACAAGTATGAGTTCACATACAAACCAGTAAAGTACGCATACTTTGGCTGTATCTACATGCCCTTGTGGTAAAGGATAGTTAAGACACGTACATTCCTCCTCTAACAAACCTTGGGTAAGAGGCCCATTATTAATACTCTCACTCTTACTGGCCCACGACTTACTCGAAGAAGGATTTTCACTTTCATCTTGTCCTTCGAACCAAAATTTGAAATTTGAATTTCTTTGCAACCAGACACTGACCCAAAAAACACGTGTTTGTTTTTGGCTGGATGTCTCATCTCCGTCGACTGAGAGAAAACCGTTGTGGCGGAAACCACCACCTTCTCCACTGAAATTGTCTCTACCCCTTCAAAATCCACCGTCTTCATTGATGTTTCAAGAATCTCACTCTCCTCCTGGGCTGTAGCCATCACTGTGAATGATCTACCATCTACCGTCACCTTCTTAAACTCTTCCCCCTTATTTAAAGGATCCAGTACCTAAAGATATGCAGCTGAATAGTCTTTCCCGTTAAGAGAAAATTCATGAACCTTAATTAGACAATTATTGCTTGAGGAATGGCCGAGTCACATTGGGTACATTCTTTTCTTAGACAATTATTGCTCGAGGAATGGCCGAGTCACATTGGGCACATTCTTTTCTTAGACAATTATTGCTCGAGGAATGGCCGAGTCACAGTGGGTACATTCATAATAACTTAGTGCTTCTAAGAAACTTCGAACCAAAATCGAGTCACAGTGGGTACATTCATAATTACTTGGTGCTTCTAAGAAACTTCTAACCAAAAGGCCAATTTTTTTGAGGCCAATTTTGTTGGATAATAAGTTAGGTCTCGGTGTCGAATCTAGTTGATTTTTTTACTAAGGTATGAAAGGATCTGAACTTCCAATCATGGTTATATACTTGTTTCAATGGATAGAATCCGGTAATTTCCGTTTCATGCCATAAAAAAATATAACATGATTTGAAAATCCTCTTGAAATCCTCTCGAAACAACAACATAATTTGCTTGAGTCCTTCAATTTATGCAGCTCAATTCTCTAGAGCTTTGGTGTGTCTGCAAGAATAGAAAATTCAAAATTCATATATATATCAGATAAGAACTCATGTGCAGAAAGATTTCAAGCTTTTAAGCCTTCAAATAAAAGTCCCAAGGAGTGAGAGAGAGACCTGTTGGTAGCAAGTGGAGAGATTTTAGGTTTTTTCGATTTTCTTCAACAGATTTAGGTTTGTTTTCGAGCAACAGATTTAGGTTTGATTTCGAACAACAATTTAGATTTGATTTCGATTGTTTTTCTAGATTTTTTTGCTCTGGTTTTTTAATAGGAATAGTCTTGACTCAGTTAGCTTGAGTCAGTTAATTTTGAGCACAATTATTTGGAATAAATATGTCTGAAACAATAGCTTACTGTATTGATTTTTGAATCTGTAATAATAAACTTCTTCTCTCTTTTATCATCGTTTTCACTCTGGTAATCTTGATCATCATGAGAGTATAAGATTTCTCATTTTTTCGCTCTGTTTGATTTGAGATCTGGTTTCTCTCTCATGAAATGAAAGTAACTATGTCTGTTTGAGACAAAGCTATGTTAGATAGTTATATACCGATGGTTAGTTAATTTGGTCATTTCGACTTGTATTAAAATTATATTTTAATTTATAGTCTGGTTTTTAAAATACTTTTAACTTGGGGCCTGATATTATGGTAACCCATGAGTTTTTTTTTTTTTTTTTTTTTTTTTTTTTCTTTTTGAAGCATGTATATATTATAAAAAACCAACTAAATTGTTATTACACGCGGAAATGTGACTCCCTAGAATCGCTTAATAAAATTTGGTAACCGAAACATAAGTTTCCCTTTTCCAAAGCGCGCAATTGGGGGATAGAGGAAAAAGACAAAAACTGGATTTAAATATCAAATCAGGGTCACCCCTTAGCTAAGCATTTTATCTAATTCCTAATCTACTCCTTACTAATCATGTTTAGTGGTTAAATATAATTAGTTAAGTTAATAGATTAGTTTGATAATTATTAGAATAAATCATTATCATTGAATTTGTTGATGCAACAACATCAAATCAAGATATTTATGATCATGAAGGTTTAGGTGAAGAACCAACCCGGGAAAGTAAACTAGTTGAACATATAAGTGCTCAGTTACTCATATATAGGTATTAATGTATTGAAATTTGATTTTTTTTTCCATTGAATTCGCCATTATCATGCTGAAAAACTCAATACTAAGATGGTAAAAGTATGAATACCATGCCGGGTAAAGGCTCAAACCGCATGGTATTCATACTTTCAAAGATGCCTAAGACACAATATCCCCCCAATTTTGAAAATTGGAAAGTACACTACAGCATAGAAAGTTCATTATCGAGCATGCCTGGGTAGTGGTGCCTATGGTTGATTCCCAAATCACATCGTGCCGGTTTGAGGACAAAAACATACAAAAAACTTGTTTGAAATAACAAGTACCTAAGATGGTATTCATACTTTCACCATGCCGGCAGACACAATATCCCCCAATTTTGAAAATTGGAAGTACACTACCGCGTAGAAAGTTCATTATCGAGCATGCCGTAGTAGTGCCGTCATGGTTGATTCCCAAGTGTACCGTCTTGGTTTGAGGACAAAAACATACAGAAAACTTGTCCGAAATAACAAGTACCGGTTATGATATTCATCTTAAAAAAAAACATGCCGGAACTAGTACCCCTGCAGATGGTATTCATCATAAAAACCCATGCCAAGACTAGTACTGCAGGCATGGTATTCATCCTAAAAACAACGCCGGAACAAAAAAATAGTAGGGTATTCATCATAAACACAAGCCGGGTGTGGATTGAAAGTTTATGATTCTAACCCAAAAGAAGTTTTAAAACAACAACAACACTTTAAGTATGATTAGGTATCATGTACCTTCTCAATAAAGCCATTTCTTCTTCTTCTTCTTCTTCTTCCTCCTCCTCCTCCTCCTCCTCCTCCTCCTCCTCCTCAAGAACAATTCAATTTAACCTATCTTTAAAAACTTGTTAGGGTTTGATTTTGATTTTGATTTTTAAATTTTAATTTAGATAGAAGGGTATTTTAGTATTTCCGCTCCAAAAAATACCCCTTAACGGATATTATTGGATGGGGTTAGTAATTCATATCCAATTAATTTTTTTATCCCCAATTAGTAATTCTTTCGGAACCTTGTTTTTTATCGGTGTAAAAAATCCCAAAATAAACCGAAACCCGCTCGGAGGGAATCTGTTGAGTTCCGCACATGTGGCCTCCTTATATAGTTAAGGATAGGGTTTCATTTGGTTTGTTCACCGCCGCCATGGCCTCCTTAAATAGTTAAGGAATCTGTTTGATGTCGAGGAAGATGGAAGGCCTAATCATGGACGAAGAAGAGGCGAAAAGAGCAAGAAAAATGATAATTTTCCGCATGAATTGATCGAAAATATTCTCACCAGATTACCGGCTCGGATTCTCACCCAATACAGTTCCGTCAGTAAGTTATGGTTTAATTCAATTTTTAATGATACACAATTTGCTGCACATCACTTTGCTCGTCAACAGAATAAAAGGCTCGTTTTTAATCTCATTAATGTATTCGATCGACCTATCGATTGGGAAATGGGTTACTTTTTCGATTTACAAAATGATCTTGATTTTAAAAGATTAATGGAGACAAGTTTGGAAGGTATTCACGAACTAGTGGGTTATTGTAATGGTTTAGCTTGTCTTAAAAGAGTGTTTCAATTTGAACGTGGTCAGAATGCAATAATGATCATCAACCCGACCAGAGGTGAAGCATTTGTCTTCCTCTATATACCACCTCCTGGTGGCCAGGAATGGGAATATTTGTGTCAAGGTTTCGGTTTTGATTCATCGTCACAAGTATACAAAGCTGTATTAATTTTTACTTCAACAGCCAATGAGGAGATTATCTGCATGGTCTTCACTTTGGGGACTAATTCATGGAGACAGCTAGTTACTCGTACTTCTGATATCTCACCACCACCAGGCTGTGCTCCTTTTCCTAGACAAGTGGTAATACAGGCTTCAAAAGTTACTCGTAGATCAGGCGCTGTTTGCGGGGGTGATCTCTATTGGAGGATAACCAGTAATAATGCTGATAAGATTGAAATGCTGCTTTCGTTTGACATCCACAGCGAGAAAATTCACTTCGTTCGACTCCCAGCTGATTGTAGTTTGACCTCCACGACGACATTAATAATGAATGAGCATGATTGTTCATTAATTGATCATCAACTTCTGGAGTTTAAAGGATATCTTTGTGTTGCGCGCATTGAAAAGATAATGATAAGCCACGATAGGCATTGTCATCGCGAACATCGTTGTATTGGTCTAGGAAGATTTTGTTGTTGTTGTTTTAAAGTCTGTCTCTACAAATTAAAGGAAAAGATGGAGCAAGTATGGATCAAGGAGGAGACTTTTGAAGTTCGGATTAAGGACAAAGATTTACTACCTGCCCCCTTCTGTTGTTACTTTGACACTACTACTTCTAATACGACTCCGCCTGCACGTATACTGGGTTTCTCTAATCAGCTCTTTTTATATTGGTTTGATGGGGTATGTCTTATACTCTACAATTTGCAAACAAAACATCTCAAGGTGGTTAGATGCTCATGTGATAAGCAGAATCGTCATATTTTTCAACTTAAGCTGCGAAGAATCACTCCAGGCCGGCATATTGGTCAGGATGATAATATTTTTTGCCCGTACATGGATTATCAGCTGCATGCTCAGGTGGAAAACATCCTTTCCTTGAGAACCTTCATTCCCGAAGGAGAAACTAGGAAATTTGACGGTTACTATGATTTGCTACAGTATATAAAATCAGGAAAAAAACCTGCGGGATGGCTGGTTACAGGAAGAGTAGCACAAAAATTTTATTGTCAGTTTGCTATCACATTTGTCAAGTTTACGAGAAGTTATTCTACTATTTATTTCTTGAAGATTTTTTGCTTAGAGCAGGCAGTGCAGTTATCTCAGTCATAACGTGTTTCTCTTAGGTTATTCCTTACAGTTAAGAAATGCTATTCTAGGCAAGTTGGTGTTGTCATGGTTGAGTTTCATAACTTTAGGTTGCTGAGTTACTTTTTGCATTTCTATGTTATTCATTTTAATTTGTGGCGGCAGCCAATTCATTGGCCGTTTGTCTTAAGTTAAAGATGAATTACCATCTAGGGTCAACATGAAACTAGTTTCCGTTTTTTTATGTCAAGCTACACTGTAACAGTTTTATCATTGAATTTGTAAGGCATTGACACAGATGTCTATTTTCCGTCAGTCTCTCTATATAGTCATCTACTCGGACTGATTGTTCCTGTCCAGATCCTTACTAGTTACTTCCTTTCAGATATATGCATTTCTTGTGTAATGGTCGATGCTTTCTTCCTAGTAGTATATCTGGATATCGATTTTATGGAGGGTGTCATGAGACCCCTCTTCAAAACTTGATGGTCTGAAGTTTTATGGATATATTAAAAAGTGGTACTCTAGTAACAGAGAGATCTACTTGTTTTCATGGATATATTGGATATATGTAATTCCAAATCAGTAAATGTGGCTGTCAGGTTCTATGTTGATGTTTTGTCTGGAGAGCTTTGTCCTGATCTTAGATTGGAAGATTTAGAAGAAGTTCCTTGGATTAGATTTTCTTTCCCCATTAATTGGTTGGAAGTAAGGCTTTTAGTTTGCACAACAGAAGTTTCAAGCGAGGTCAAAGGAAGCTCCAATGCGTTGAGAGAATTAACCATAACTGTGTGCAGATCGGAGGTTTTAGAAGAAGTTCCTTGGATTATATATGTAATTCTGAGCTGCAGCTGAGAGAACTCCGTGGTCATTTTGTTGAAGCCCTACTGATGTCACTGGACACTGCATTTGTGTTATCATTTACTTATTGAAATCATATTTTCATTTTACAGTCGGACTTTTGACTGGAGAAGAATCTTTAAGAAGTACTGCTATTATAAAGGAAAAACTTGGTGGTGATAAGTGTATGCTTCAAGGGCTCGCATTTGTATTGAATGTCTTGGGTCTGTATTCAGTAATTATGTTGCTGATAATAATATCCTGATCAAGTGTTCTGGGAAGAGAATCTCTAAGGAAGCACTTATGATGGAGAAACTTGGTGCTGATAAGTGTATGCTTCAAGGGCTCGCATTTGTATGGAGTTTCTTGGGTCTGCATTCAGTAATTATGTTGCTGATAATAACATCCTGGATAATTGTTCTGGGAAGAGAATTTTTGCAGCAATCTTGAGGAGGATCTGTATTCTGTAGTTTCTAGATCAGTGAGCTCAAAAAAAGAATCTGAGGCATTGGTTTTTTCTGCACGTTAGTGAAGGAGATGATGGTGATGATATTACATCTTACAGGGAGTTGGCTACTATAGCCAGAGTAAGAAGTTTGTAACAATGCAAAAGGTCACTTGCTTCTAAAGTTTATACATTTACATCAAGTGGTAGGAACTTCTTGGAACAACACTGGTACCTTCTGTTATATATAATGAATTCACCGATTCTACAGGCTGTTATTCTGTGTATGCCAAGGTTTGCTACTGAGGTCACCGAGTTGTGTATTCTAATTTGAGTGGCGAGTTTTTATTTACTTATTATTATTCTTTTTTTCCTGTGATTGTGGTGACAGAGGTGTCTGAGGAAGCAGTTGCCAGTTGCTGAAGTCTTGGGAGGTTGCCTGCTTGTACTGTTCCAACTTTACTCTTTTCAGAGAACGGAGATCAGACGACTGTGCTGTGACGTTCAAATCACTATTATATAAGAAATATACTTTCTTCGATCAGAATTTTAGCAGCCAGCCATGAAGAACTTAACTTCTTATTTCGTTGAGTTTCCTCATTGGTTCTCAGCAACTTCTTAGAGACAAAAGGTGAGTCTGTGGTATAATGAAGTAACTATTGTGAATCACTGCTTAGGCATAGTGATGCTTTCCCTATCTGTAAATGGTACCCAAACATGAGCATAGAAAAAGACATTTTAAAAACGATTGCTGTCTGGGTAAAGTTTTTGAATTTACAACATTTTCATCATAATGAGTACATTATAGCTCAAATCGGAAATCGCCTAGGATATGTTTCGGAACTTCATCCTAGAAAGGCTATTCCTTCTCAGGGGGAACCAATAATGGCTAGAATTCATATTAACATAGAAAGAAAACTCATACCGATAGCTAGGGTCAAAGTGGGTAGCCATCCTGAATCTTTGGTGGCTTTCATTTACATAGACTTACCTTTCAGAGTCTGTAATTTCTGCAACAGACTTGGTCATATTGAAGAGATATGTGCTATCAAATTAAGGCTGCCCTTAGAGATATCTATGATTGTGGGCCTGCGTCAATCTTTGAGGAAGATTCCCAGAGTTGGGCCTCAGAATTTTGAGGGGTATTTAAATAATATTCCCTAGTGAAAACTATTGTGAGACCCATTTCTCAGTTTTTTTCCACACGGAAACCCACGGTGGAGAACTTCACTCCCGCACTTATTTTCTATAAGAAAATTTCTCTCGACACCCATACTTTCTAAAATTAGTTTTTTCCTTTCGCTTCTTCTTCATTCGTCTTTTTTTTTTATTGTGATTTGTTTCTTCCTTTGTCTTCTCTCTTTTAATCAAGGAAGATTGTTCGACGTTAGACCGACTCTGATCGGTCAATGAACAACAACGATTCTCATAAGTATTTTTTTTTTTTTTGAAATCATTAGGTTTAGATTAATATCGATTTTTTTTGTAAATTCATTTTGAGATCGGAGTTTGAAATAAGGGGAGTGAGGGCAACATCAAGTAAGAGCCGATTCGATTATTCAAGCTTGTGTTAGTATCTTTGATTTATGTGTTAATTAGGTCAGAAATATGTACAGAGTCTAACATCATACTTGTTACTTCCAAGTTTAAATTTATTGAAGAATTCTCGGAAGGGGATTGCCCTAAATATTTACGAATTTGTAAACGAAACTGGGGAGAGTAAAAGGTTCTTCTCTGAGTTTGTCTGTCTGTGTAAGTCATGTATCACATTTTAATTCTTATGGAGTGAATTTGCAATGGCTGTGTTTATTTGGTTCTTTATGTTTAAATGGACTTATGAGATTTTTTTGTTGAACTTGTTCGGGTTTGCTTGTGAATCACTCGCCTCAAAATAAGATAGAACTCTCCCTGCAACTGTGTGGCGGCTGTCAAGAACCCAACGATTGTGTACGTTAACTATAACCATGAGCGTTATCCCCTAGAGATCCTAGCAAAAGGGCGTTTGCTTACTTTGTTTTGACTGCTAAGATTTGTATGCTTCTCTTGTCCGATTACTGGTCCCCAAGTTTGTGCTTAGCATGTCTGCTAGTAAAGATGTACTCGCGCTGGCTTCCCTCTGTAGTTGCAGGAAATCCTACACTACACCCCTCATTAGAATTCACACAATTAATCCATTTGTAGATGAATAACTATGAACTTTATTGATTATTTTCTTAAGATGTTTACAAGGAAGACAGAATAGAACTAATGAAATTACAATCACTCCAAATTTTCTCTCCTAATGACTTGCTTAATCCTTCCAAAGAGAACTCTTATAGCGATACTTACTCAACCCTTTATATAGGATCGTACACAATGGATGACAGCTAAGCTGTCATTTATTTTCGGGAATGATCTGCGAAATGTCGCAAGTGTACATATATTAAATCTCGCGACGTTCCTGTATCTCGCTAAGTCTTCACACTTTTCTCATGTTCTGGCTGTCGTCATTCATTGCGTCATTTATTTTACTTCCCCTGACTCTCTCGCAATGTCATAATTTATTAATCTCGCGAAGTATTGGTGTCGCGATATTCTGATCCTACATCTTGCCTCTTCTCATGTCTTCTCTGCGAAGAAGAGAATGTCATGAGAATCAATATTTTGACATGCCGCAATCGTTTGTTTTCCATCAAAACTTTTTTGTCGACAAGATCCCGTGAATTTGGGAATGACTGTTTACACGTATCTAAAATTTCCCTTTTTACCGGCATATTTAATGTTATCCGGTTACTCTTTTCTTATCTATTTAAAGAAGAGTTCCTTGTGAAAATTCTTCTTTTTTCTTACTTCATCTTCTTCATTGTCTGCACCTTTTTTCTGCCGTTTTTTCTTCATCATCTCCTTCATCATCTTTCTGCTATTATTCTTCTGTTATTGTTCCTATGGCATCAAGGTTTATTAATTTTGCTGAACTTGATCATTTTTGTGATTAATCCTCTCGATTATCGTTTCTTTTAATGTTTCTCCTGCCATTTTTGTTTCAAAGAAGAACAAATCAAAGACCAAGTTCACCGTGATTTAACCCTAATATCTCCTTGGCTCGCAATCAAAATCTACTTCGCAACCGGAATCCACTTCGCAATAGAAGTCCACTTCGCAACCGAAATCCACTGCCTCTAAGAGAAAGTCTGTGAATGACAAGGTATTTAAGAAACATTTATTCTTTTAATAACAATAGTGTTGCCTCTATTTCTTATTTATCTTGTAATTTGCAGGATGACAGAAATGTCGATAAGACCCCCAAAAGATCTCGCCATTCTAAACCTGTTACCCCTGGTGTTTCCTTTCCCCCATTCAAACTTTCCACTCCTACTGCAAAATCATCGCAAGATAATCCTACTGCTTCTTCCAGCGAAAACATTGTTGATGATAACATCCCATCGTCTGAACTTCTTATAAACCAAATTCCTCATAACAGTCCCACTGGGTATGAGCCTGTCTCTTCTTCCATGGTCAATGCCTCTACTGTTTCTCCAATCATTAATCCTCTAGAAATTTCCTCTCTTCATGATATTGAAGGTCGAAAAAATGACTCCACTCTTCCTTCTACTACTGCCATTATGTATTTATCTGAACAAATCCCTCTTACCCAAGAAAACTTGGAAGGAATAGATGTGGCCTTCAAAGTTCTATCGCACATTGTGAACGATGTCAAGAAGACTTCTGCCGATCCTATCAAATCTAATGTCTGCGAGATTTTGAGTAAACACCTTAGTCCTGACAGAATCTCGCAAACATCTTTGGAGCAAGAAATTAATATTTTGAAGGATGATCTCGAAACTATGACTGCGAAGTATAATACTCTCCAACTTGAGAATCAAAAACTTCAAAATGTCTCGCTAGATCGTGATAATCTTCGCAAGAAGAATGAAGAATTAAAAGGTATACTCTTGCCCCTGTATTGTCCATTTTTTTTTAAAAAAAACTCAAGCCCTTGTTCGCCCTTCAAGCTTTAAACCAGAAACGGAAAATGGAGATATATCAGTTGGAATCTACTGTTGAAGAAGTTCGAGTTGATAAAGATGCTTGGATGGAGCAATATAACCAATTAGATAATCTTCATACATATGTTGTTGATCAAATAGATAATCTTTCTAAAGAAAATGTTGATTTAGCTCAGAAACAAGACTCATTAAGTAATGACTTATCTCGCCTCTCTTACTCTTTGACTAAAGCTAATTTGGAGTTGGAAACTTTATCAGATGAGAATGGAACTCTTTCTCAGGAAAAGCGAGCTTTGTTAAACAAGGTGGCGATTTATTCGCAGCAGTATGATGTTTGTCAAAAATTGTGTAAAAAACAAGAACAATCTCTTTGCATGTTGAGAAATCAGCTTGAAGAAATTATCGCGAGAAGGATAAACTTATTCAGGGTAGAATAACCTTGAGTGTAAAGGCAAACCAATTCAAGGATCAATGTTCCAAATTAGAAAAGTTCAATTCTTCTCTTGCGAACGAAAATGCCATACTTATTTCCAACGAAAACAGCTTGCGATCTCGACTGAAAGGTTTAATTGGAGATAATTTTGACGATGCCATGGATCATTTGGAGAGTAGTTGTTCGGCCTTAATTCAACATCTTACCTCGCAAAAGGAAGGTAGTCATATTATTTGACTAGCTTAATCCATTTATTTATGATTTTCTAATATTTTCCCTGAGAATTCCAAAAATCTGAATAATTTTCTATGTTTTTTTTGTTTTGCAGACTCTGAGAAAAATCTTCGGTCCACTATTGCTACCCTCAAATCTGATTATTCAAAAATTCGCAAAGAAAATGGTACTTCATTTCCCTTGCTCGTTCTCGCGATCGTGCGAGAAAGAAGATTCGATTATATGTTTGATCAGAAAGACATAGAAAGTAAAAATCATCAAAGCACTCATTCACGTTTCATCTCAAAGTCAAGTCCTTGTGAATGATGTTTTATTGTCTAAATCTCTTGACCCTGTTCGTGTCGATCCTTTGGAAGTAAGCGATAATGAAGTTCCTAACCCTCCGCATAAACATTTCGATTATAATAGTGAAGAACTCGCAAATGAAGGGTCAATCTCTCCTAATAAAACCGCTCACGATGATTTGAATGATGGAGGATTTGACAGGAATATAATGACCGATGAAAATATAGAAAGTTGGCAAGAAAACTCAAAATAACTCCTTCAATGAACAAAATTGATATTGGAGAACCGACTTTCTCCCGTAATTTCTCTTTTTCGTATTGCAACTTCTTTATGTACTTTAATCATCTTCATATACTCTTTCCTGCAATGAATTGGTATTAAATAATTTGACATTTTGTTTTCCATCATCTTTATTTGAATTTAATCGTTGCGACAAGATCGCAAGACATCTTTACATATTTATGTAATGACCCATTGATCTTGTCTTATCATTTCTCTTGTGTGGTCTTATTTTTCCTTCCTATGTAAAGGTCTTATTTCGCCACCCCTCATTGCGACAAAGTCGCATAACGTCTTTATATTTTCATGTAATGACCCATTGACCTTGTCTTATCGTTTCTTAAGTATTTTTGCCTCTGCAGGATATTTTACTTGCGACAATATGACGAGTCTAAATGTTCTCGCGAACGTAAAGCCCCATGACATTGCCGTCTTTGCGACGAAATCGCAGGACGTCTTTACATTTTTATGTAAAAACCCATTGATCTCGTCTTATCCTTGCGTTAGTATTATTGCCTCTTCAGGATCATTGCACAAATATGACAAATCTAAGTTTCCTTGCGAAAACAAAACCTCATGACATTTGCGTCTTAAGACACTTATCAGCTCCCTAATGGAGGGTGCCGCCCTTATCTTCTCCCTGGTTGCCCCTTCAAGGAGGCGAACATCGCCCATACAAGACTAGCTCCTCCCATCCGGTCTTAACAACAACCATTTGTTTTCGCAGCCTCTTATCCCTTATACCTATAGGGTTTATGGTTACAAGACCGCACTCTAAGTGGAGTTTTCTTCTGCCGAGTGCGATATGTCAAGACTTGCCAAGAATGGCCGAGACACTTCAAATTCCCTGTGCACCCTTGGCTCAACCTGTACCTAGAGCCTTGAGCATATATCGACTCATGGAAGAGACCCTCAAGCGTCCAAACAGTATAACCTTATATATATAGTTGGAAATCCAAGGTATCTCTCCCTGATAGGCTTTCATGGGCCTCAAATCTCCATGACTCAAGGTTCCGTGGAGCTTGTAACCTTTTCCATGAGCCATGTCAAGAGATACCCCTTATATGACGCACTTTAGGTCTTACATTTGCCTCTTGAGAAATATCATTCGCGAACTAAGGTGTACGCCATAAAGGTTCATCCCATTCACTCATTCTTTTATTTTTTTTAATTCATTCAATCATTCACTTTTAGTTATTTCTTGATATTTTGTTTGCGAAGTTATCGCACAATCCTTTTTCATTTGTTATGTTCTTATTTTACTTTTTCAATCAGATTTTCATACATTCTTGATAGCGAGATTCTCGCATACAGCTTGTTCAATTACTATCTCTTTATCTGACTCTTGATATGTCTTTGTAGATTATTCACTTCTTACATCTTTTGCTCATGCTACTCTCTGCCTCTGCATCATTCAAATCTTCTATTGGTTCCTTTCCATCATAATTTTCAACTGCTTTCATGCACTTACCTCGCGATGTATCTTCAACTCTTGTATCTATGGTATCCACCATCAATCTCTTTTCTTTGTTCATCTTTTATATTTTGCTTCCATCTCTTCTTTTTTGCAGCTCTTTCCTCGCAACTTTCCACATCAACCTCATAGCATTTTTGTCCTTCCATCCAATCTCCTTTTATGATTCCAACACCACTAGGATGAGGAAATTTTATACATTGGTGATAAGTTGATGCTATACCCAAGATTTCATGCAACCATGGTCGCCCGATTAATGCATTATAAGGGGATTCCACATCCACTACACATAACAAAATTTCAGTTGATAAACCTTGCAAGGGTATTCTCATATGTACTTCTCCTTTAGGCTTGTTTGCGGTACCATTGAAACCATATATCTTATACGTCGAAGGTATCAAATCTGCATCCTTTCCTCCCATGGTTCTATAGGTATGGTAAAAAGGATGTTTTACTCGAACTCTCAGTGTCGATTAATATTCTATTGATCGCCTGTGAGCTTTCGCCTTCATCGTCTTCGCCATCAACAGGTTTTCGATTGATTTCCAACTTTACGACCAATGGGCTATCATGCAACTCTCTACCTTCAGGTATATCTTCTGCAGAAAAAGAGATAATCTTCATTTGCCACTCTTTTAACTGCGATGCTTTCGCGATGTTCATTACTTCTCTATTATCAGTATCCCTCGCAAAGACCCTACTGAGAACATTGTCATGAAAATCTTCAATTGTTCGGAACGAATGTACTATAGAGTTGCAAAACAAATTTCTGGCTTTCGCTCCAACTTCTATTACAAATGTTTCTTTCCCCTTTGCTAAGTTTGTCTTATGCATTTCTGGTGGTGGTGGTAGCAAAATGAACTTTCTCTTCATTTTTTAGAAAATTATTCACTTTCCTTGGTCAATCATTCTCGAGGATGATTCTTTTCGCATTTCTGCAATCATTTGTTAGATGTCCATGAAAAGTGGTAAGAAGCTGCACTTCGTGACTTATCACCGGTGGCGCTTCATTCCCGTATTCCATGGTGCTGGATGTTCTCCGTCAAGAGTATAGCTTCCCAAATTTTTTCCACACTAGCATTTAGTGGTGGCATTTTAATTTCTTCCCATACTACTCGTGACCTCGTCTGCCCTCCATGATAATTCGCTTCACCTCCATAAGTTTCTTGCGAATTATCAAGTCTTTGAATTTTGTTATTGCCGCCACGGTTGTAGTAGTTCCTTTCTCTTTCAAATTCTTCCATCTCTGCCTCCCATAGCTACTATCTTTGGATGTCCGTCATCTATTGTCCTTTCTTGTTGCCCTTGCGAAGTGCTCGCCACTATGTGTATTAATTTGGGTAATAAGTTTGCATTCGCAGCACTTGAACTTGTATTTGCAACCGGGTACAATTCCATCTCATTTTGCTTCTCCTCCAAAGCAATATATTCCTCTTGAAGTTCTCGCAACTCAGCCATGGTGATTGTATTCTTGACTCTAAAAATCTGAATATATAACAAATTGGTTGCGAACATAGCATTAATAAATGATAGAATGAGATATCTTTCATCTACCCTTCCACCATTTCGCTACACATCAACCCACCTCACAGTTAAATGTTTCAAACTTTTTTGCCAACTCTTTGTTTCAAACGCCCAAATACATCTTCAATACACGGTCGCGAGGAGTTGTTACTTATATATGCCCCTAAGAATATAGCTTGTATGTGGTTGAATGACGTGATTGTGTTTCTTGGTAAACCCTCAAACCATTTCAGTGCTTCTCCTGTTAAACTTGATGCAAAATATTTGCACAATATGGCATCATGATTTTCCCATTGTAACATACATCTCACGTAAGCTTTGATGTGTTGTATTGCGCAAGTTGTTCCATCAAAAATGCTGGTTAATGAAGGTAAACTGCACTTTGGGGGTATTCCTCCTAGGTGCACTTCTAATGTAAAGGGAGTTTTCGCAGCCTCTTCGATGGCCTCATCCAATTGTCTTCTTCCTCCTCCCCTTCTCTTGTTCAACATTCCTCTCATCTCTGCCAACTCTCTTAAGATTTGTTCATTTACATCGTAATTTGAATCTATTGGTCTTTTTAATTCTGTCTCTCTCCTTCTGCGTTCCTGTCTGTTTTGATTTTCTTGTTCATCATTCTCTCCTCTTCTTTCTCTGCGAGTTTCTTCTTCACCTCCTTCGCGAATTAAATCATCATTATATCTATCATTTTCTCTCCTTGGTTGTCTATCATTTGTCCTTTGTATTCTTTCATATTCTTCATTGATACTTCCATTGTTGCGATTTTGTTCTCGCCTTCTTTCTCGATTATCATGATTATTCTGCCGGATCGCTTCTTCCAATTCTTGATTTTCCATTTCTGTTCTTAATATTTCCCTCTCGCGAGCGAGATGTGCTTGCTCAACATAATGCCTCTCAATGTCATCTTCAATCTCTTTTTGCTTTCTCGCTGTTTCTCTTCCATGCACTATTCTTCTCCCTTCATCAACTGGATTATTCTGCCTATTTCTTTGATTCTCCCCATTTTGCTCATTTTGAAAATTCTCGGGATGCAGATTATAACGCTCTTCTATATCTTCTCTTCTCTCACAATATTCCGTTCTTGGATTTTGCACTTCTTCTTGGTTTTCTTCCTCAGCATTCTCTGTAGGTAAAACTCTCCTTCTCTGCTCCCTAACCGATCTTGAGCTTTACCTTGTAGTGCTTCTTGACCTTCTATTTTGTAATCTAATATTTTCCATCCTCAGCTCATGATTCTGTCTTGTCAAATTTGCTCGTTCCTCTGCCTCTAATCGTCTCTCTTCATGTATTATTTGTCTCAATGCTTCTAGCGCTGCGATTTCCTCATTTCCTTGATTTGTTTCTCCATTCATTCCTCGATCTCTCTCTCCTTGTCCATTGTTTACCAATTGTTGTTCTTCTTCCCTTTCGTCCTCAGAATTTGATCTCCAAGTGTGTACACTTACTCTATCATAATCCATAGTTGTATTGCTATCGGTTGAATTGGTGATTGAATTTGATTCTCTCCCTCATTCCTCATGTTCACCCTTAATGGTTCTCCCATTTCATTTCTCCTTTCCCCAGCAAGTCTCCTACTTCTTCTCACAATTGTTGGTTGTTCGGATACATTTCTTCTTCTAGCCATTTTTTAGTAAACTGTTGAAAATTATATCAAATTTCTTCTTTACTACTCCAAATTCTCCCTGTTTCTAGCGCATATGTAGTTGCAGGAAATCCTACACTACACCCCTCATTAGAATTCACACAATTAATCCATTTGTAGATGAATAACTATGAACTTTATTGATTATTTTCTTAAGATGTTTACAAGGAAGACAAAATAGAACTAATGAAATTACAATCACTCCAAATTTTCTCTCTCCTAATGACTTGCTTAATCCTTCCAAAAGAGAACTTTCTTACAACAGACTTACTCAACCCTTTATATAGGATCGTACACAATGGATGACAGCTAAGCTGTCCTTTATTTTCGAGAATGATCTGCGAAATGTCGGAAGTGTACATATATTAAATCTCGCGACGTTCCTGTATCTCGCTAAGTCTTCACACTTTTCTCATGTTCTGGCTGTCGTCATTCATTGCGTCATTTATTTTACTTCCCTACGACTCTCTCGCAATGTCATAATTTATTAATCTCGCGAAGTATTGGTGTTGCGATATTCTGATCCTACACCCTCGAGGTTGATCAATTAACGGTGGTAGGGTGGTACCCCATAAACTCAATTCATAATGATTATGTGTCCACAGTGGGAACAAGTCGATAACATTGGATTCCATTATGATGAATTTAATCCAAGGGAGGCCAAGGAAACTTGGTTATGCTTATGCTATCCCATTGACATTGATGGTGTGAATAGAATACTAGTCAATGCGTGTACCGAGGTTTTCCAAGAAACAAATTGTATGGACAGATTAGTGATATTTTTAGTTTTAGAGCATTATCATAACTTGTTATGCAGTCCCGAAAATAGTTGCATAACACGTTATGCAATTTTTTTTTATTTTTGCATAATTTGTTATGCAGTCCATAAAACGGTTGCATAACACGTTATGCAGCTGTTTTTTTGTTAGTATTGAAACCAACCGAAAATAAGGTTGCATAACTTGTCATGCGCCTACTTTATAATATCTACATAACATATTATGTCGCCGTGAAAATGGATGCATAACCTGTTATAAGCTTCAAAAATATGGTCAGATAATGCATTATGCATCGAGAAAATTGTTGCACAATCTTTTATGCATCGAGAAAATATATGCATAACCTGATATGCATCTGTAAATATGGATGCATAATGCATCAATTTTTTTATGTACGCACTAAAATCTACCAAAACAATGGCTACATAACTTGTTATAGATGCATAACAAATATTCATAATTTGTTATGCAGCTGAGAAAATTGTTGCATAGTTATATGCTCCTCTGAAAATGTGTTATGCATCTTTTTGGTGGCTGATAATGGTTATGTATCAAGTTTTCAAAAATTTGCCTAAAATGATGACCACCTCCGATTTTTTCGTGAAAAACAAAAAAACGATATTCTTGTTTGTACTCGTTGTGTAGCTATCTTAAAAAGATTTCCAACGATATAAAATTTGTAAAATTCCAAGGCGCGGATTTTTAGATATGTTATATCCAAGTTGTGTTGCCAATTATACCCCTGATGCATAACCTGTCATGCTGATGCATAATCCGTCATGCAGACAATTTTAATAATTTCATATAATTATGGGTGTCACGGAACTGAAAATTAATTGTGGGCCTAATAATGAGAATATTATTTTTTTGGGCCTGCGCCTAATTTTCCCTATTCCCTAATAAATGAGCAGATAGATAGAGACCTTACATCGGATGCGGGTATGGACTCGCTCGAACCCTTTCTCACACCCGATTCAGTTCTTCAAGTCCATCAATCCCTTTTAGATGACATCTCCATTGATTCACATTTAGTCATCTCTTCTGAGGAAGAAGGAGGTGGAAAATGTAATCTTCTCTGATTCAATTTTAGGGAAACGACAGCGTATTTGGGATTCTCCTCCAAGACCTCTCTTCTCCCCTCTTCCTCTTTATCAAGACATCCATGATTCTGATCGTAGGGTTAGAAATACAAGGCTTCTTCAAGATGTCGTAAATCAAATTTTATTAGCACCTGGAAATGTACGTTTTCTTCATGATGAGGTTATTTCAGTTTTATCTTCACCAGTGTTGGATGATGATTTTATTCCCCTTAATTCAAAAAAAGAGAATTCTGAGGAGCAATTTTACACTCCGGAAAATTCCGATTTAATCCCAGCTTTTTTTTCTTCAAATGATCTTCCAAAACCAGCATTCTGCATAAGTTTCACCAAATCCCCTGTCTCAACTGCATCTGCACACAGTTCATCTGCATCTAATGACTCAGTCAATTTTTGCCCTAACACTCCTCTCATCCATTTGGGAGGATCAGAAATTCATCAATATGGCTCCTTCAGTGCTCATCCATCATCATCGCAGATCAATGACAACCTCTCCTTAGATGACAAGATTGTGAAACTTCAGGATCAGACTGCAGGCTAAGGGAAAGAAATTATCCAGGTAAGTCACAAAAGAATCTCAATTTCTTCTGGTTCTAATGCTTATAATCCCTATTTACTTCCTAAAATCGGCCTTAGTGATAACATATTGCATGTGTTCCATTATAATTACTTGTTGTTATTTTACTTTGATCTTTTGTTTATTTGAGTTGCCGCATACTTCAATCCTTAATAGAAATATACAGCAAGGAAATACCCTAGCTAAGATTTCTAAAAGGCTGAGTTATAATAGACTCAGAAACTTAATACATACAGTCTTTATGTCCCCTTTAGTTATAATATGAAAATTTTAGCTTGGAACACCCAAGGGTGTGGTCGAAAAGGTACTCAACAACATTTGAATCACATAATTTCTTTTGAGAAACCTGATGTTTTATTTCTTTCTGAGACTAAATCGCAAAGAGGTTTAATGAGAAACCTTCTAAAACCTTTTCCAAACTTTCATATTGTGGACCCAGATGGGATTGCTGGGGGTCTGGCAATAGGGTGGATTGATAGATTCCATTTTGAACTCGTTCAAAGGAATCTTAACACGATTAATGTTATAGTAAAAAATAATTATACTTCTAAGGAATGGCTCCTAACTTGTTTTTATGGCTCCCCTAAAAGAGGACTAAAATTAGAAGTTTTGAGCTAATTAGAAGACATAACATTTAGAATCAATCAAAATTCAATGCCATGGATGGTCATTGGAGATCTGAATATTATCTTCCATAGCGAAGAAAAAGTAGGAGGTCTGTCGTTTAAGAAAAAAGAACTAAAACCAGTTCATAACTTAATTCTTAAAACATGGCTAGAAGACTTAGGATTCTCTGGAGATATTTTTACTTGGAGCAATAAAAGAGAAGGTAACGCAAACATCAAACAACGTTTAGACAGGGCATTAGCAAATACTGAATGGAATCTTGAATTTAAGGAAGCACATCTCATTAACATGGTAGCCATAGGGTCCGATCATGCTTAACAATTAATACTTCTTATTTGCAATTGCAACCAGTTTTTAAGTTTTATGATACTTGGCTCAAAGAGCCATCTTGTCTAGAAGTAATAAGAAAGTCTTGGAAAGAGGATGGTATCTCTCATGATGTCTCTCTTTTAAACAACTTGAGTACATTAGGAATTAAATTAAACACGTGGAATAAAAATATTTTCGGAAAATCTATGAAAATGATCAAAAAAACCCTACAACAAATAGAAAATCTAACTGCTAAGCCACAAAATGACAAAAACAAGTTTCTATTAAACTCAAAATTGTTAGAACTAGAAAAACTGTATGATTCACAGGATTCTATGGCTAAACAACAGTCTAGGAATAACAGAATAGCCTTAGGAGAACGGAACACAAAATTTTCCATGTAACAACCCTCAACAGAAGGAAAAGAAATGATATCGACTACATACAAGATAAAGACGATATTACAGTCAAGAAAAGAGATGCAATATAAGAAGTTTTAACATGCTACTTCTCTGATCTCTTTACCCAACCTAATTCGGTTGAAGCAAATGAAATTTTCTCCCACATACCTTCTTCGATCTCTTCTCAACAAAACGAAGCCTTAATCAACATACCTTCCGAGGAAGAAATATGGAAAGTAGAGAAACATCTAAAACCAAATAAGGCAAGAGGACCGAGATGGTTTCCCTCAAAGTGAGCTTTTTTCAAATTTAATTGGGAGATAATGGGTAGTCAGATGGTTAAGGTAATACAAGATGTTTTCACAAACAGAGTCTTAAACCAAGACCTTAACAAGACTTTTCTTTTCTTAATCCCTTAGGGTACAAATCCAAAAAATCCCTCAGACTATAGACCAATTGGGATTACTAATACTCCTTACAAAATAATCGCAAAGATTTTGGCTAATAGATTGAAAACATCTTTAGACAAAATAATCTCTCCTCTTCAATCTACTTCTTATCTTCAAGACAGATCTTAGACAACATTGTTGTTGCTCATGAGATCGCCCACTCCATGAAGAAAAGCAAAAATAAAATAGGCAACATTGGAGTCAAAATTGACATGTCGAAAGCATTCAACGGGGTTAACTGGAAATTTATAATTAAAAATTTGAAAGCTTTTGGATATTGTGATGCCTGGAGTCACTTAATCTTCCAATGCATTTCCACTCCCTCAATTGTTGTCCTGCTTAATGGATATCCTTGTGAAGAATTCAAACCTTCTCGGGGCATCGAATATGGAGATCCCTTGTCTCCATATCTTTTCATCCTATCTCATTCATCTTGAAACTCAAAAGAAAGTTTAGGGCGCATGCTTACAAAAAATGCACCAAACATTTCTCACATATTTTTGGCAGATGATCTTCTGCTCTTTACTAAAGCTGATTTAGAAAGCTCCTAAAATCTTTTGGATGCTATAAACTTGTTCTGTTTAGTTTCAGGACAAGTCATTAAGTTTTCAAAATCAGGTTTATTTTTTAGTAAAAAAGTTCATAATAAGCATAAAGGAATTATATCCAGATTGATGAAAATCAAAAAGATAGATATTAAGGATACACACTTAGGAGTTCCCTTATTTATCGATGCCGTGTCAAAACTCTTAACTTTTGACGATATCATAGAAAAAAACGGAACAAAGAGTTAAAATGTGGTTAGGAAAAATTCTATCTCAACCTAGTAGAATGGTTCTTAACAAATCTGTGTTATCTGGAATGCCTATTCACAGTATGGGCTGTTTCGTCTTACCTAAGAAAATTACTGCTAGAATAAATGTTATCCAACGAGATTTTTGGTGGGGTAAAAAAGCCAATTCCAAAGGGATATATATCAAATCCTTTGATTTTCCGTGTAAACCAATACATCAGGGGGGGTTGGGCTTTAAAGATGCCAACAAAGTAAATCAAACGATGATAAGTAGGATAGCTTGGAGATTAGTAAGTAACACAAACAATATTTGGGAATTTTTTTAAAAAGGAAAGTACTTTAAGAAATCAGCGCCCTACTCGCTAAGAAAAAGAATAGTTCTTCTTGGATCTGGAAATGCATACTTCAAGGTATAACACATATAAGGAAATTCAGTGTCTGGGAAGTAGGGGATGGCAAATCAATTAACATATGTGAAGTTAAGTGGGTACCAGGAAGGGACAACACGTTATCCGAATTAGGTATTCAAAACACAAAAATATAACTCTTGTGTCTCGATTTAATCAATCACGACACTAAGAGATGGAATCTAATTACTTTAAACAAACCGTTTAAGTTCTCTGTCTCTGAATTCTTAATATCAAACTTTACACAACTAATACTAGTTTTCTAAAAATATACAGGTTAAGATGGACTTTAACCAAGAATGGTGATTTTCCAGTAAACTCTTTTTATGCTAGATTACAAGATCCTATTAACTCTGTAACTGCAGCAACAAAGAAATTCTGGAAAACATTGTGGAGTATGGATACCTCGCAATGGGTAAAACTGTTTATTTGGAAGTGTATCCAGAACACACTACCAACAAGACATAAACTAGGAACAATCCTTAATGTCCATTCACTATCCTCCCATGGCGACCATACTACAAAATCCAATGAGAAGTTATCAATCTGGTAATGCACAAGAGTCACTGAATGGGTGCACCTTGTCACTCATGCTCTCTTCAAGTCTCTTTGGTATCCATCATATAACCTACCCGCTGGCCACGGATCCATATTTTCATTCTCCGCCTTTGTATAGGGAAATAGACATCGGAATTATGCCCAAAACCAAGGCTGCAACATTATTTGTTATTATTAACAACTAATTACATTATACGGTCATTAATAAAAAACAAGTGAGGAAAGTAAGATTACAAGAGGGTATGAATTTTTACCATCAATGGATACGAAAAGAACCGCAAGTCGCTTATTTGCACGTTACTCCAGTATTCAAGCCCCATAAAACTACCGATCTTACACCGAACCCCAATCATAAGACCTCAAAGACATTTAAATCCCTCATTATACAAAGCCATTTAATCTCAACATCACTGTTATTGTTTGGGAAAAAGATATTCCCAAAACACCAAATCGAAAACCATCTTGCAATTTGCTCATGAAATACAACATCGTTTTCTAGGCCGAGTCTATGGTCAAGAAACAATTTAATCAAACTCTTCTTGATACCCTTGCATCTATCCACAATTTTAACTCTCAAGTCGACTAAGTTTTCTTGTCTAACTTCTTATATTCCCAATATTTTCATAGTTTCTCCTCCTTTCCTTCTTCTTGTTACAGCTGTAAAGACCCTCAAGCTCGTCAACGCTATTTGACTGGTCTAGCGATGATCAAGAAACGTCTTAGCCGATAATAACTCGATTAGTTTCACACGAACGTTAATTATTAGGATTTAATCTAACAACGATCTAGATACGAAACTAGTATCATCGATTAGGTCTCGAAAAGTTGTGCAAGATGGGCTACTCGAACGTGTCAATCGGATATTGGATGAAGAAGATATCACCAGTTTTGTTTAAAGGACAAAATAATTATTTTGCAGTTAACCGACTTGGATGCCCTTATCCAGAATTGGGTGCCTCAGTAAAGTTTGGTCGGCCTTATCTCCAAGCAAATCGAGCAGCTAAGCATTCTCTTTTCTTTTCTCTTTTATTCTTTCTTTCCTCTGTTTCTTCTCTCCCCATGTTCTTTCTCTTCTGCGTGTGATTGCGAAATCAAATGGAGTCGTTGTGATAAACATAAGGTGGAGAAGATCATGTAGTAGTTGCTAGTGATGGTGTTGAAGATGAATTATTATTGGATGAAGAAGAAATTACAGATTGAAGGGAATCGAAGTTAAGGTTCCTGAGAGGTGAAATCGATTGAGGATGTATGGGTTTTTTAGTATGAGAATAAGTAATTGGTGATGGGTTAGTTTTTAATTAACGTCCTGAGATAGTTTTGATGAAGAATCAAGAGTTAGGGTTTCCTTGATGATTTCAAACAAGATTAGAAGATGAAATTGATATCTTAGGGAGAAGATTAGAGATGGGTTTTGTGTTCTGAGAACTAGTGTTGCTGATGAAGGCTAGGGATTGATTGTGTTAGTAAGAATATGATGAAGCTGTTGTTGGTGTTGATTCAAGACTCGGGAAGAAAGGGTAAGCCTCTAAGTTGATTTAATTTTAGTTTTCTAAATGGAATTGTTTCAATTGTTGAATTATGTGTGTAGTATCAGAATATCGCAACATCAATACCTCGCGAGATCAATAAACGACAGCATTGCGAAGGTGTCGCAGGCGAATAATATAAATGACGCAATGAATGACGATAGCCAGAACACGAGAAAGATGTGAAGTCCTAGCGAGATTAAGGAATGCTGCGAGATTATATATTTGTACACTTGCGATATTTCGAAAGTGATTCCCTAAAATAAAGGACAACTTAGTTGTCATCCATTATGTAATACCCTATATAAAGAGCCGAGTAGGCCTGTTGGGAGGGAGATCTTTTTCAAGTGTTGAGCAAGTCATTAGGAGAGAGAAAGTTTGGAGTGATAGTGATTCTTTAGCCTAATTTCCTTTTATCTTGTAAACAGTCAAGAAAAAATTAATAAAAAGATATTATAATTGTTCATCTTGAAATGGTCTAGATTGTGTGAATTCTTATGAGGGGTGTAGTGTAGGATTTCCTGCAACTACATATTGGCGCTAGAAACAGGGAGGAAGTGAAGATCCACATTGTGATTTGAAAGAATTTGGAGTAATAGGGAAGGAATTTCATATAATTTTCAATAATCAACTAAAATTGAGAAATGGCTAGAAGAAGACATGCATCAGAACAACCAACAACCGTTAGAAGGAGTAGGAGACTTGCTGGAGAAAGGAGAAATAAAATAGGGGAATCTTCAAGAGTAAACACAAGGAATAATGAAGAAAATCAAATTCAACCATCAATTCAATCAGTACCGAATAGAACTATGGATTATGATAGAGTAAGCGTGCATAATTGGAGATCAGATTCTGTGGATGAAAGAGGAGAGAAGAACAACAATTGGTAAACAATGGACAAGAGGAGGGAGACCAAGAAGTGATCGGAGAAATAATTCATGGAAATGAAGAGATCGCAGCATTAGAGACATTAAGACAAACAATACATGAAGAAAGGCGATTAGAAGCAGAGGAACGTGCAAATTTAACAAGGCAAAATCACGAGTTGAGGATGGAAAACGAGAGATTACAAAATAGAAGGTCGAGAAGTACTACAAGGTCAAGCTCAAGATCGTTAGAGAAGAAAGAAAGAGAACTTTACCTATAGAAAATGCTAATGAAGAAAATCGAGAAGAAGTATAAGATTCAGGCGAAGAACGTCGCGAAAATAGAGAAATAATGGAAGATCGTTATATCCCACGACCCGAGACTCTTCAAAATGGGCGAAATGATGGAAATCAAGGAAATAGGCAGCTTCAGGGGAGGAATAATCCAGATAATGAAGAAAATCAGGAAGAAGAATATTGCATGGGAGAGAAGCACAGAGGAAGCAAAAAGAAATTGAAGATGAGATTGAAAGACATTATGTTGAACAAGCATGTCTAGCTTGCGAAAGGGAAAGATTGAGAACAAAAATAGAAGAACAGGAGTTACAAGAGGCAATTCGCCAAAATAATCATGACAATCGAGAAAGGAGGCGAGAACAAAATCGCAACAATGATAATATCAATGAAGAATATGAAAGAGTACAAAGGAGAGATGAAAGGAAGCAAAGAAGGGAAAATGATAGATATAACGATGTGCGAATTCAAGAGAGGAATGAAAGAGAAGATCGCAGGGAAAGATGAGAAGAAATTGATGAACAAGATAGTCAAAACAGACATGAACGCAGAAGAAGAGATGCGGAGTTAAAAAGACCAATGGATACAAGCTTTGGTATAAATGAACAAATTTTGAGAGAATTGGCGGAAATGAGAGGAATGTTAAATAATAAAAAGGGAGGAGGTAAGAGACAATTGGATGAAGCCATAGAAGAAGCTGCAAAAACTCCATTCACACAAGAAGTACAATCTGGAGGAATACCACCAAAGTGCAATTTACCAACATTAACCAGCATCTTCGATGGAACAACTTGTGCAATACAACACATCAAAGCTTATGTGAGGTGTATACTACAGTGGGAGAACCATGATGCTATATTATGCAAATATTTTGCATCAAGTTTGACAGGAGAAGCTTTGAAATGGTTTGAAGGGTTACCGATAAATACAATAACATCTTTCAATCATTTGCAGGCTATATTTTTAGGGGCATACCTAAGTAATAACTCCTCGCGACCTAAAATTGAAGATGTATTTGGGTTAAAACAAAGGGTTGGCGAAAGTTTGAAACATCTAATCGTGAGACGGAAGACAATGTGCAGTGATATGGCTGGTCGTGTGGACGAGAGATATCTCATTCTATCATTCATTAACACTATGTTCGCGAAAAATCTGTTATATATTCAATTTTAGGATCAAGAATACAATCACAATGACTGAGTTGCGAGAACTTCAGGAGGAATACATTGCTCTAGAGGAAAAGCAAAATGAGATGGAATCATACCCCGTTGCGAATACAAGTTCGAAAGCTACGAATGCAAGCTTGTTACCTAAATTAATAAATACAGTAGCGAGCACCTCGCAGGGTCAACAAGAAATGATAACGAATGATGATCACCGAAAGTTAGTAGCTATGGGGAGCCGTGATCAGGAGGAATTTGAAAGAGAGAGAAATTTCTATAACCGTGGCGGAAATAACAAAATTCAAAGATTGGATCGACCACAAGAAACTTATGGGGGTCAGAGGCAATTGTCATAGAGGACAGCGGAGTCATAGGGTAGTATGGGAGGAAATCAAAATGCCCCCACTAAATGCTAGTATGGAGAAGATATGGGAAGCTATAATCTTGATGAAAAATATACCAGCACCATGGACCATGGAAATGAACCACCTCCAGGCGATAGAAGTCATGAATTTTGTTCTTATCACCATTTTCATGGACACCTAACAAATGATTGCAGAAATATAAAAATAATCATCCTCAGAATGATAGACCAAGGGAAGCTAAGTCATTTTCTAAAAAATGAAGAGAAGACTCAACCATTACCACCGCCGCCAGAAACTCACAGAGTAAACACAACAAAAGGAAAAGAAATATTTATAATAGAAGTCGGAGCGAAAGCCAAAAATTTGTTTTGCAACTCAATTGTACATTCGTACAGGACAATTGAAGATTTTCATGATAGTGTCCTCAGTAGGGTGTTCGCAAGAGATGCCGATAACAGGGAAGTAATGAACATCGCGAAGACATCGCCACTAAAGGAATGGCAAAAGCATATTATTACTTTTACTGCAGAAGAGATACCTAAGGATGTGGAGATGCATGACAACCCATTAGTGGTAAGGTTGGAGATTAACCCAAAACCTATCGATGATGAAGATGATGAAGCCGAAAATTCATAGGCAATCAATAGGATTTTTATTGATACCGGAAGTTCGGTGAATATTCTCTTTTACCATACCTACAAAACTATGGGGGGAAAATATGAAAATTTGATACCTTCAACTTACAAAATTTATGGTTTCAATGGTACTGCCAACAAACCTAAAGGAGAAGCTCATATGCGAATCCCGCTGAATGGATTATCAACTGAAATTTTGTTTTGTATAGTCGATGTGGAGTCACCTTATAATGTATTGATCGGAAGACCTTGGTTACATGAGATTTTGGGTGTAGCTTCAACTTTTCATCAATGCATCAAATTTCCTCATCCCAGTGGTGTTAGAGTTATAAAAGGAGATTGGATTGAGGGACAGAAATGCTATGAAGTTGATGTGGAATCTTCCGAGAAAAGATTTGCTCAGAAGAAGAACTGGAAGCAAAACATCAAAGAAGAGCAAAGAAGAGAAAGACTGATGGTGGACGTGATAGAACAGAGAGGAGAAAATACATTGTGAAACAAATGCCTGATGAAAGTAAGAAATGACGATGACCTCGCAAAAGGAAAGGCAGTATTAATAAACTTGAATGATACAGGGGCAGAAAGCAGCAGAAATAAGAGACATAAGGAGTGAGTAATCGAAGTTAGATTCTTAAAAAAAAAAAAAAAAAAAAGATACTTTGAGTAACAAAGATATGTCGAAAATACAAAGATTGTGAGGATCGAAGAAGGAATACGCGAAATTCTCGCGAATCAGAATGTATGAAAATCTTGTTAAAGAATTATTGCGAGATTACAACAAGCAAAGCAAGACTATGCGAAAATTTCGCGAAGATAATGAAAAGAAATAATCAAAAATGAATGATTTATACGAATGGGACGAACCTTTATGGCGTACACCCTAGTTCGCGAATGATATTTCGTAAGAGGCAAATGTAAGACCTAAAGTGCGTCATATAAGGGGTATCTCTTGACATGGCTCGGGAAAAGGTTACACCGCTCCCGAACTCGAGTCATGGAGATTTGGGGTCCATAAAGCCCATCCTGGGAGAGATACCTTGGATTTCCAACTATATATATAAGGTTATACCCTGGTTGGACGACCGAGGGTCTCTTCCAAGGAGTTCGTGTATGACCAAGGCGCCGAGGTACACGGTTGAGCCAAGAGTGCCCGGGGCATTTGAAGTGTCTCGGCCATTCTTGGCAAGTCTTGGCACATGCTGCACTTGGCCCGAAGAAAACTCCACTTAGGGTGAAGTCTCGTAACCATAAGCCCTATAGGTATAAGGGATAAGAGGCTGCGAAACAACCGGTTGTTGTTAAGACCGGATGGGAGGAGCTAGTCTTGTATGGCCGATGTATGCCTCCTTGAAGGGGCAACCAGGGAGATGATAAGGGCGGCACCCTCCATTAGGGAGCTGATAAGTGTCTTAAGACACAAATGTCATGAGGCTTTATTTTCGCAAGAAAATTTAGGCTTGTCACATTTGTGCAATGATCCTGAAGAGGCAACAATACTAACGCAAGGGTAAGACGAGATCAATGGGTCTTTACATGAAAGTGTAAAGACGTCCTGCGATTTCGTCGCAAGACGACAATGTCATGGGGCTTCAAGTTCGCAAGAATTTTTAGACCTATCATATTGTCGCAAAAAAAACATCCTGCAGAGGCAATAATACTAAAGAAATGATAAGACAAGATCAATGGGTTTTTACATGAAAGTGTAAAGACGTCCTGCGATTTTGTCGCAATAACGAGGGGTGGCAAAATAAGACCTTTAACTAGGAAGGCAAAATAAGACCACACAAGATAGTAAGCAAAAAAGCTTGCGAAAATAAATTTGCAAATAAGACCACAGGAGAAAAATGAGATCTTGGAAACAACCAAGAAACATTTGCTTGTGAAATTGAGGCATATTACTACTTAAAGGCATATTATCTGCTCAATCTTTCATCTGAACACAAATAACAAAGGAAAGTATGGGAATGAATAGTGTAAAAATTTGTTATTTATTTTCATTATGATGGATTTACGCACTCATAATATCGATTAACTATACTGCAAAAAAGAAGTATTCTTTAAACATGTGTAGAAAGGGACAACAAAAGTAGAACTTGTATTTGAAGATCAAAGGAACTTACAGTAAGAGATTACAAAAATGGAAGATTACAAGAATAAATATACAGATGTTACAAGAAGAGAAAGAAGAAAAGGGAGCTATTTCTTAGTTCATTCTTCTTTTCCATCAGACTCTTCATCGGATTCCTCTTCCTCGCTAGCATCGCTATCAGAAACATCCAAGGAAGGCATGTTTTCGGAATCTCATCAAGAAGACAAGGATACGAAGAGGAAGGAATATTGTGGTCATCGCAGACTGTCCTAATAGTTTGATTGCGAATACTTGAAATACTTGAAGTTGCTTCTTCAACTTGGAATACTTGTCATTGCGAAGAGAGAAGTCTTTTGCAAGTTGTTCTTTCTCAGATTCAAGCTCTTCAATTCTTTTCTGAAACCTCTTCTCAGCTTCTTCGAACATATGACAATGAATTAGCAACTTAATGACAATTTCACAGAAAGGAAGCGACAAGGTAAAGAAGAACAGTTAACAACCTTCTCTGTCAGAAATCATATCTTTAACCAAAGCAAGATGCTCAACTTGAAGGCTAACGTCAACACCTAAGTTATTTCTCGCATTATCCGAACTTTCGCAGCCCTGCGAATTCATCATCACTGTTTATGAGAAGAAGGGAACGAATTTGATTCTCTCTCTCGCTAAGTATAGCATTTTGGCGAAGAGGTTCATCTCGTTCAATTTGAACTTCAAATAGAGTTTTTTGAAATCTCGCTAACGCTTGGGCACCTTGATTAGCAATGCGATCTTTGTCATCTATAAGACTACTGTTGATGATGGATTTTCATTTAAAGTTAAAATTGTAAAAACCAGAAAATTATGCGTTGACATCTTGTAAAAGATAAAGCCATTAATAAGTGTTGGATACATCTTCACTTAATTCACCTAGAATGGAGCATGTGGCAACAATCCCATTCTATGAATACATGAAATTCATCCAGGTTGGAGCATGTAGCAACAATCCCATATACCCTGTGAATTTCTAGCATTATTAATTAATGCGTAATCACCTTTGTATTTCTGTACTCACTATCGTTGCGGCATGACGATCGAGTGTTACTCTTACAGCAGCAACACGAACCTCCAAGCATTATAATGAAACCATGTACGAAATACCCGTACCTACTGACTCTCGGTGTGTTATACTAGCCGATTGAGCCCTCTCCTGTGTTATACTAGCCCGATTGAGCATCCGGACCGACCGTATCGGAGTCCGGATATGATCACAATCATCCAACTCCACAAGCATGATTGGATGACCCAGATCAATTCCATCACCCCCAAGGGTATGGAATATCCATCGCCGAACCAACGCGGACCTCGCACGGTCGGCCTTCCCCAAAGGATTGGCCTAGCTTGCCAAAAACGTCCAAACCAGAGCAAGATGGACGAAAACCCTAAATTAGGGTTTGCGGCATATTACATGTGTCGCAAAAACAGTCTCAACCATCCATCTTCGCAGTATAGATGGAGGGTGTAGATGTAGATTCAAAGGGCCCGAAGCATGTCAACACAATCACCGTGGGCCCGCCCACATACTTGACCAATCTGGTCACGACCAACCATGGTTGGTCATCTCGATTAAATACGCCCGAATCAAGCATGACGCACGACCTTGAAACCCAAAATTAGGGTTTTGAGCATCACGAGCGTCAATCTTCTCCGGCACGAATGGAGGGTCCAAGATTAGATTAAGGTGTTCGGTCATACCAAAGATGACCACCGTGGACCCATCTATCCCCTCACCCGATCGGCCAAGGCATACCATGCCTGGTTATTCCAAAAAGCGCGCCCAAACTAGCATGGTCACACCTCCCAAATCGCAAACTGATCTCGACCACTCAACTTCGCCGGACGATTTGGGTGGCTCAGATCACGTTTCATAGGATATTCAGGTATAGGCGTGAACGCCAGCCTACCACCTTCACACTGATCGATCGGCCAAGACCGACCAAGATTGGTCGTCTTGGAACGTGCGCTGAAGTGGGCGTGACCGCGGCTCTTGCGGCACTAGTTTTCTGTCACAAATTGATCTCGACCACTCAACTTCACTGGATGAATTGAGTGGCCCGGATCAAACTTTCGTGAGGTAATAGGGTATAGGCGCCTACACCATCATGCCGTCTACACGCATGTACGGTCGGCCTGGCCAAAGTTGTACCCATGCTTGGTTTTGACCAAGCTGAAGAGTGATGCCTGCGCACCTCTTCAAAAAACTCTAATTTCATTAATCTGGCCGCAGATGAGTGTCTCAAAGATCATCTCATCCGTCCAACTTCACCAGCATGGTTATACAACCTTGGTCGAGTTAATTGGTCACGAGGCGTCATTACCCATCACTTTACCACACCATGATGCGCACTCGCATAAAATATACACGATACTTCACAAGTATCAACTTCCCGAATAACGCATTATTCAACTTAGCATTACATGCTATATTTCGTGGGTTCCACGACTCCACACATTCCAGACATCAATCATGTCACAAACTGGGGGATACATACTGGGGTATTGGTCTGGCGGTTTACAGCGTGCAACGTGCAACGCGCCATCACAAGAACGTGTTAGGAAGTCATGGACGGTTAGAGATGAACACGAGAAGTGGGCAAGACTGGTCGTGTGGCACCAACGCACAACTCCACTACTCCATCACTCCACTTCCTCCACTTCCCACGAGACGTGAATAAGGCTCAGATGA
The DNA here is from genome assembly GCA_023531295.1 of Papaver armeniacum. Classification (NCBI taxonomy): domain Eukaryota; kingdom Viridiplantae; phylum Streptophyta; class Magnoliopsida; order Ranunculales; family Papaveraceae; genus Papaver; species Papaver armeniacum. The sequence goes on along the minus strand of JAJJWW010009134.1, from coordinate 55,243 downwards.
CTTGTATAAATAGGTTCTCCGCCCTATTTCCAAAAAACAAGGAAAACAACAGAGGCAAGTGTTGATTCAACCGTATTCAAACACCGGAACTAATAGCTTACATCCTGCAAGCCAGTTCATTTTTATGTTACAAGTCATTCATAGCCTACACCTTCACAATCTCAACACCTTCTTCGCTTCCCTCCCTAAGATCAACCCCATCTCCTTCACTTTTAGGACCGGAACAAGTCCGGAACGACCCATTTCTTGGTTTAGGCCGGACTTGCACGATTGATCTCTCGAATCTACAAGCACTCACCGCGCAAGGCATTTGTTTAAGGTTTAGATTCATTCCTCATCCACACACCCAAATTACCAAATTCTGCAGGAATAGTTTTCACCCATAAACAATTGGCGACCACAGTGGGAAATTGATCTCTCGGTTGCACAAAATTGAATTCTCAATTTTTCGGTTTCCATCTCGCAATGTATCCGGAAACCACAGGTGGTTTAGATATCATGGGAAGTGTAGCTAGAATGCCGGAGGATGTCTTGGCAAATCAAGCCGGTATCACTGTATGCGAAGCGAGACATTTCGCCTTTGAATGATATAGAGCACAATTACAAGAAGGGTCGCAGGCATCCACTCAGAAGCGCTAGAAATGTCAATCTTTTAACTGTGAGTCACACCTTTACCGGTGGAGAAGCAAAAAGGGCGCGTAACCGCATGAGACTCATGAAAGATGAACAACATGGTCCAGTCAACAATGAAGACCCGAGGCAACTCCACATGGGAAAGGACTTGTCCGGAGTACTACAACGTCCCGCGATAAAGAAAGGGAGCCTGCAGCCTATGGAGCCCTGTTAGATGATTTATATCTAAAAACTCTTTTTGAAGCCCGGAAAACTGTCCAATCCGCATCGGCCTTCCAACCGAACGAAGAAACGCTTGAGGAAGGAGAGATCAATCAGGAATTACGTGAGTACATAGGATGTGAGCGTTCAATTCGATCACTCAGCAGTGATATTACGACACCTTACACATCCCTTTACCTAGGCAAGCGATCCGCAGATATGATGGCACTCGCAAATCTTCGAACTTCATCTCCGGAACGTGCTCCATATCAAAGCCACGTAGAGACATCACAACGCCCACTAACGCAGGAAAAACTAGACTCGAAGTACATACACTTTCCGTTCCGATGGAAAAGATTTTGGAGTTGCTAGAGACGTGGGTACGAAATGAGAGAGGTGGAACTACCTCCCCGTATGGCGTCCACCAACCGATCAAGAAGTAATGGACCCGAGGTACTCGTCATTTCCACCGGTTCCTTCACCACCCCACCAGGTGAATGCAACTCTTTGAAGAGCATTGTTCAGGAGAAGCTTGGTTCGTAGGGATAGCCGATCAAGAAGTAATGGACCCGAGGTCTTTGTCATTTCCACCGGTTCCTTCACCACCCCACCAGTGAATGCAACGCTTTGAAGCGCATTGTTCAGGAGAAGCTTGGTTCAGAGGGATAGCTCTCATAATCTGAGAAATTAATGCGGAGGATTTTCTTAGAGAGGCTACTCCGGTTTGATACAAGCAAGACTTCAGAAGTAAGTAAGTTTTATTCAACAATTTTACAAGAAAGATAGTTTTTAAATTCACTAGGGACTTGGCATCCCGCACGTGGAGAAAGAGGCTCAGTGATCAAATGCCATGCTTGTTTCCATTCATACTTCTCTTTATGCAACATTTGCAATTTCATATGACATGTGCAATCATTCATGACAAAGATGCAAATTCCATTTAAGATAACCTCTTTCCAAAAAATTATTCACCAAACTATCTCAAAATAAACCAATTCAATTACCTATTAATTCAAAACCGGTAGTCAAAGGGAATCCTCACTATCACTCAAAAAGAAAAACATCTAAAAGAAAAACAAGTAGGTGGCGAGAATCTTTCAAGGAAAGTCCTTCAGCAGCAACTCGTCCTTCTGGGCAAGAGAGACTTTCATCCTTTGGAGTACAGTCTGCTTCAGCTTCAACTCCTTAGATAACTTTTCAACCTCTTCTTCTTGGCGAGCAACACAGTCTACAAAAGGGACTTCATCCTGTAATTTCTGTAGCTCCTGAATCTCGGAGAACCTTTTGAAGAACCAATGAGCATTGAAGTCGTACTGCGCAAACACGTCCCTATGGCACTTCCAGTCTTCAATCATCTCTTCAGAAACTGTTCGACTAGTCGTGACGCTCATCCCATGGATAGAAAATAAAGCTTCCTGGACACGGTTGACCAATGCAAGACGACTTTTGAGCCTCGTAGTGGTAGCAATGTGGCCGTGCTTCTCCCATATTGCCGTATATAACCTTTCGAACTGAGCTGGCACGCTGAATCCTCCAACCAACACATGACCTGGATAAGGGACGGTAAAAAGAGGATCGAACAAAGCCCCAGGCTGCATCACCGATACTTCACCAACCACAGGAGCCTTGTCAGTTACAGGAGGTCTTTCAGAAGGAGTCACCACGACAGCTTTATTGATCGAAGCCTGCTCAGAACGTTCTTCAAGGGGAGGCACCTCAACAATAGCGGATGTCGCCTCTCTTATGTTCCTCCCAATGTCTACTTCACTCTGGATGCTGATTTCCATCACGGCCTAATCAACAAGATCACTTAAGGAAGCACTTTGTCCAACCGAGCTCGCATCATCTCGGTCAGCAGTTTCGCCAGACTTTTCATCATGAAGATCAGTGTTACCAGACTCCTGAGGATTAGTGCCGCCAGACTTCTCAACATGAAGGCCAACGTTACCGGACTTCTCATTTTGAATACGCGCCAACCTTGTGAAGACATTCTCTCTCGGAATTTCCTGATTTCAAACAAGGATCACTCTTAGAAGAATTTACTCTGGAGAAATGAAGGAATCAACAGAAAGAGATTTAAATACCTGCATATTGGACGAATTGAGGATCACCGAACCACATGCCTACCTTTTGGATCTCTTTCCTGCTTGGGGACTGCAATCCTCAGCTCTGGTCCGTTTGGCTGGAAGTGGCTTCAACCGGAAATGCTTTTTCAAAACGTCAGAAGATGGCTCACCACGGGAATCTTTCACAACACTCTCCGAGAATTCCTGGAAAATCAACAGTTGCCTCCTCCAAAATTCCTTGTACTTATTGGTTACCACTGGGTTTCTCCCAATAGGCCAGAAAGGAAGGCTCACCCGTTCTAAAAACACGTCAGCGTTAAGAATATTCGGGAGAAATTCTTTCGGAACCCCTGGTGGACGGATAAATGGGACACCCTGATCAAATCCCATTTGACGAGAAGCCCTATCAATATTGTACGGAGTCACAGTAAATTCTTCGTTGAATAGAGACGGGACATATCTCGGAATGCAGCTGTGTAGGTAAATAAGTTCTCCAAACTTCACAGTCTTAGCATCGGTACGCAACACAGCATCAGGACCGTCAGAAGTGATAGCAAAAGTCTTTGGCTGAACAATGGAAGGGTGGATCGGCCCCCAAGGACGAAAATCTACAGAAGACACATTGTCAAATATGTCCACGAGTTTCACAACGGCTCGGGGACGCCTCCTATGCCACGCGGAGTATTCTCGAGCCACCATACAAGTTGCTGAGCGAATTTGCAGGAGAAGGAGCATAGCTTTTGAAGTGTTCCCATAAGAATGCCTGAAGAAAAGCGAAGTGAACGTGCGACTCCACCTTCTTGTACCCGTTAGAGACATGCATGTCCATTGCTAAGGCGTCCAGATGAGAATACAGCGATCCAAGGAACAAGGCACCTAGGGGAAGAACTTTACCTTTTGCCAGCTTTATAGTGATCTTAACGAGGTCACTCCTAATGGTCTTCGTTCCAGAACCGTCATCGAATATATCTCTGGATAGCCATAAAGACAGGAACGCAATCACGCTGAGCTCATTTTCCAACTCTTGATCCGGCTCTGGGTCTGCAAGAGACCACTCCGACACCCACCAGGTCTAAAAGCATCTCGTATCCTTTTTCTCCTCCTTGTCCAGACTGTCGAATCCCGCCACCTTTTGAAGTATAGCATCATAGCTAAGTTGTTCCGTATCAGAGAGCTCGTAAGAAAGACTTCCAAAGAACAGGTTCGTTAATGCAACTACACTCTCCGTAGTAATAGTCATCTCTCCCCATCTAGATATGGTCATGAGTAGAAGGGCGCCACCGAGAAATGAAGGTAATCAAACCCGCATCGTCTTTCTTAATTTCAAGAGCAAGCAGATGCCATGACCGCATTGAGGATTTGCGCTTTGGTCAAATTGTCTTTAATGCCCTTATTACTCAACATGCCTCATCCATCCTTCATAAGAACCCGGTGGATTATGACAAATCTTGAAGTCAATAGGAGAAGGCGGATATTCGTTTCTCCGGAGACAAAATCTCATCACAAGTCTTTGAAGAAGAAAATGGATCAACTTCCATATTTTCCGAATCGGAAAGCGTGGACTATCTTATGAGAAGGATGTTTTCTAATGTTTGGAAAAGGCGAGGTGAACAACTCATCATCGATGTTCGGGATATCTTTGAAGCTGTCAACACTTCCCGACTTGGCACCAGCATTATCTCCAGAATACATCTTAACATGAGTTCTTTTCTTCACTCTAAAATGAAGACAGGAGTCAGTACTTGTAAAAAACACACGATACGTGTGTGAAATGCATTCACGTTGGAATGCACAAAGTTGTGATTGGGTCCGAACACCGGCTCAAGTCTCAAGTTCGGTATTGGTTTCAAGTCTGGTACAAGTTTCAAGTCTGGTATTGGTTTCAAGTCCGGTACAAGTTTCAAGTTCGGTACAAATTTCATGTCTGGTATTGATTTCAAGTCCGGTACAAGTTTCAAGTCCGGTACAAGTTTCAAGTTCGGTACAAATTTCAGTCAAGCGTATGTGGGTGAGACCCACGTTCAATCAAGCATGCACGGCGGGCCCACGTTCATTCACACACATCATAACACGATTTTTCTTTATTCATGGGAATCGTGTCTACGAGATTCAAGCCAAGGTTTTTTATTTTCAAGATACAACCTAAAAGCTAGGTTTTGCATGAAATGGTGGAAAGAAGCAAAAACAACATGATCATGGATTCACGGGTTGTTTTACTAAACAATTCTAGAAAATATTGGCGTATCAACCTCGGTGGAAAAACTAAGCATATGCACATCTTGCAAAAGGTTTTTACCTAGCAAACTAGGGTTTTACCTTTATTTTAAATAAATAAAAAAAAAAAGCGAAACTTACCTTGGACGGCAGCAACTCCGGAAACTCCGACAAGAAGAATTGCGGCAGCGAAATCACGGACGGAGCCGCTCAACAACAAAAAAAAATCGTGAGAAAAAGCAAAGGGGTTGGTCTCTTTTATAGACAAAAAATTAGAAGAATCCCAATAGAACAAGGATACCTCTTTGTTTGGATTCCTCTTTTGATTCAAATACCCAAAGAAGGAAACCGGTCCCACCAAAGGATTCCATACAAGCACAACAAATGGTGGGCAACTAGCTTCGGTCAATACTCTTACGGTAAACTTCCTTTATCCTGTCTTTCTCACATATGTATGTCACCATCTCATGCCTACCCCACAATAGTGTAACCATTATGTGCTAGGCAGGGGACTTAATGTTGATGGTGGATTTTCATTTAAGGTTAAAATTGTAAAGACCAGAAAATTATGCGTTGACATCTTGTAAAAGATAAAGCTATTAATAAGTGTTGGATACTCCTTCACTTAATTCACCTAGAATGGAGCATGTGGCAACAATCCCATTCTCGTGAATACATGAAATTCATCCAAAGTTGGAGCATGTAGCAACAATCCCATATACCCCGTGGAATTTCTAGCATTATTAATTAATGCGCAATCACCTTGTATTTCCCGTACTCATTATCAGTGCGGCATGACGATCGAGTGTTACTCTTACAGAGCAACACGAACTTCCAAGCATTATAATGAAACCATGTACGAAATACCCGTACAGGCTGACTCTCGGTGTGTTATACTAGCCCGATTGAGCCCCTCTCGGTGTGTTATACTAGCTCGATTGAGCTTCTTGACTAACCGTATCAGTCCGGATATGATCACAGTCATCCAACTCCACAAGCATGATTAGATGACCCAGATCAATTCCATCACCCCAAGCAGGTATGGAATATCCACTGCCGAACCAACGCGGACCCCGCACGGTCGGCCTTCCCCAAAGGATTGGCCTAGCTTGCCAAAAACGTCCAAACCAGAGCAGTATGGACGGAAAACCCTAAATTAGGGTTTGCGGATATTACATGTGTCGCAAAAAGTCTCAACCATCCATCTTCGCAGGTATAGATGGAGGGTGTAGATGTAGATTCAAAGGGCCCAGAGCATGTCAACACAATCACCGTGGGTCCGCCCACATACTTGACCAATCGGTCACGACCAACCATGGTTGGTCATCTCGATTCGTACGCCCGAAATCAAGCATGACGCACGACCTTGAAACCCAAAATTAGGGTTTTGAGCATCACGAGCGTCCATCTTCTCCGGCACGAATGGAGGGTCCAAGATTAGATTAACCAGGTCCGGTCATACCAGCATGACCACCGTGGACCTATCTATCCCCTCACCCGATCGGCCAAGGCATACCATGCCTGGTTTTTCCAAAACGCGCGCCCAAACTAGCGTGGTCACACATCCCAAACCGCAAACTGATCTCGACCACTCAACTTCGCCGGACGATTTGGGTGGCTCAGATCACGTTTCATAGGATATTCAGGTATAGGCGTGAACACCAGCCTACCACCTTCACACCAGACCGATCGGCCAAGACCGACCAAGATTGGTCGTCTTGGAACGTGCGCCCGAAGTGGGCGTGACGCGCGGCTCTTGCGGCACTAGTTTTCTGTCACAAATTATCTCGACCACTCAACTTCACCGGATGAATTGAGTGGCCCAGATCATACTTTCGTGAGGTAATGGGGTATAGGCGCCTACACCATCACGCCGTCTACACGCATGTACGGTCGGCCTGGCCAATAATTGCAGTCTCAGTTTCTAATTCACGCAAGTGTTGATACAAGAAAAGGACCTGATAAGTCTATGTCTAAGGCCCTTTAGACCTGATAAGTCTATGCCTACACATATGAGGATTTTGAGAATGGGGATATGGTCTCTGCTGAAGTGGTTCATGATTTTCTTAAATACTTTGAGGAGAAAAACTGCAGCTTGTTGATACTTTGAAAAGTCTTAATGTGTTAAGAACTCGAGTTGGAAAAGGTTACTTCTGATTTTGGTCTCATAAAAGCACAAGTTAAAGACCTTATCAATGAAGATATCTTTTATAAAGATGCAGTAAATGTTGAACAACTCTCTAACTAGTTCATTTGAGTCATTTGAAATAGTTATGGTAAAGAAGAATATAGTTAATATGAAAGTGCTCATATGGATAACCGTTTGGTTAACTACTGTTGAACCAAAAAATGTACATGTTTGGGTACGGTTACACAAACCTAAAACGTGCATTTCATTTGTGTGTAACAAGCTAAGTTTTTCGATCTAACGGTTGAAATATATTAGCTCGAATCTAATCAGATTTTCATCTAACGGTGAATATTGAATGCTTTGTTACTAAGCTAACATTGATTGCGAACCCTGATTTGAAAGACTATATAAAGGAGTACTCTAGCAACTGGGAAACCTAATCCCCACACCTCCTGTGTGATACTAGTTGTATAAGCCAGAGTCGATTCTCCTTTAACCTTAGGTTTCTACCGAGACCCTGTAAGTTAACGACTTGAAGACTTCATTGGGATTGTGAAGCCAGACCGATACTACTTTCTTGCTATTTCTATCGTATTGAGTACAATCGTAACGATTAGCTTGAGATTGATACCTCCGATAGGCAAGATATAAAAGTAATCACAAAAATCTTTGTCTCATCGTTTGTGATTCCACAAGTACATGGCATATTAGACTGCTTAGAGCATCCTTGAATTCAGAGTTTACTCAAGCGATGTTCAATTTCCAAAGCATCATTTTTAAGGCTTGCCTCAAGAGACATAAGTGAAGAGTGATCTGCAATATTTTCTTTGAAATTGCAGTCTCTTAAAACACCAAGAAGAACATTGACATGGTTTTTCAACCGATTAAATCTATCAGCTTAGATTCTAACAAGATTTAGAATCAGTTCACTCTCTTTAGTCAAGTTTCCGTTCATTAATAGAGATAGATCGCTTTTAAACGGTAATCTAATAACACATGTCGGTGCTTGTCCTCCATCTCGTCCAACACAAGGTTTGTCTATATTTGAGATTGAAGAATCTTTCTCTTTAATAGAAATAGACGAGGCAGAACTTTTTTTTTTTGGTGACGCGTTTATCAGAGATAATACTCTTGTCCATAGAGCCAGATCGCTACAAACATAGACTTATCAGGTCTTTAAACGTGTTTGCCTGCTCTGATACCAATTGAAAAGCAGGGTACGCAAGTGTTGATACAAGAAAAGAAAGATATACAGTAGGAGAGACGTAAATTACAGAGGAAAGTTGAAGGAAAATTGCAGTGAAAAAGTAAAAAAGAAGAAGAGGAGGGTGAGAAAACTATATATAAGGGAAGAGTTCTCGAGAAGATAAATGCATTTAATGCAAAAGGAGACGTGAATGGTCAAGAGAAAACGGTTGAAGGAGACGTTTCAAGAAAAGAATTGAAGAGGAAACACGCGTAATAAATTCTGTGTGAAAGTACGAAGTCATATCAAAACAGATAAAGATGAACAGTTGCGGACGAGGTCATATCAAAACAGATAAAGATGAACAGTTGCGGCATCTCAAAAACACTAGTTCTCATGACATTCTCTTCTTCTCAGAGAAGACATGAGAAGAGGTAAGATGTAGTATCAGAATATCGCGACATCAATACCTCGCGAGATCAATAAACGATAGCATTGCGAAGGTATCGCAGGCGAATAATATAAATGACGCAATGAATGACGATAGCCAGAACACGAGAAAGATGTGAAGTCCTAGCGAGATTAAGGAATGCTGCGAGATTATATATTTGTACATTTGCGATATTTCGCAAGTGATTCCCGAATATAAATGACAATTTAGCTGTCATCCATTATGTAATACCCTATATAAAGAGCCGAGTAGGCCTGTTGGGAGGGAGATCTTTTTCAAGTGTTGAGCAAGTCATTAGGAGAGAGAAAGTTGGAGTGATAGTGATTCTTTAGCCTAATTTCCTTTTATCTTGAAATGGTCTAGATTGTGTGAATTCTTATGAGGGGTGTAGTGTAGGATTTCCTGCAACTACAATGTGGGTGATAATAGAACTGAGAATCGAGTTGGTTGTTGTATAATCATAAATGTGGAGTGCTTAGAGTCATGTATGGATGATGAAGTGATACTGCAGGTGGTGATGAAAATGATTGTAATTGGTGGTCCGTGTTGCAATGACAGTCTATAGAGGTATGATGATCGCCATGGAGTTCTTTAGCTCAACAACACTTTCTATCCTAGTCCGAGACTTAGCTATAGTAGACTAGGAATCTAGACTTATAGTTTTGATCATTAAAATTGACAAACATGCTTGAGATAGCAACGCATGCGAGTTCGACCGAGCAGTGCTCTAACAATCTCCTCCTTTGTCAATTTTAGTGACAAAACTATCAATACATATGGAATACAAAAATAGATAAATAAACTTTTGTAGCTCTTCTTCCACATGCCTAATCTTCAACATTACTCGAAATCTTCGTCGCTTCCAAGTACTCCATTGATTCCAAAGGTTGTAAGTTCAGCATCATCATTGTTGAAAATTCGTAGCTATAACAATGAGAAAACAAGAATTCTCAATCATTGTTATACAATGTCATAGTATTATTACACAACATCAAAGTTCAATTGTATCACAACTTCGACAACAATACTATGGTGATATGTATCACTCCCCCTTAGTCAATACTCCATCTCACATGGAAACCACTCCCCCTTACACAATGATCTGAAAACCATATGTATTTGTAGTGTGAACTACACATTAATTCTCCCCCTTTTTGTCCATAAAATTGGCAAAGGTACGAAAACGGGATCCTAATGAAATTTCCATGAAGACATTTCATGACCAAAAGCAAGTACATATCAACTTTTGGATGCAATCATATATCCGAAGCTAAATGCTTTCATTCTACCAGCTGATGCTGGCCAGTTTGAACTGAAAGCAAGCACAATTCACATGTTGCCCGTGTTTAGAGGGGTTGATGCTGAAAACCCCTATTACCATGTTAGAGATTTTGAAGATATTTGTGGGACTCTCGTTTAACCAAATGTCTAAGAGTCCCTCAAGCCGAGATTGTTCCCTTTCTCTTTGAAAGAAAAAGCCAAGTCATGGCTTCATGCCCTACAACCACAAACCATTAGAACATGGGATGATCTCACAAAAGAGTTTTTCAAATAAAACTCCCCAACCATAAGACTGCGACAATTCGCCAAAGTCTAAATGGTTTTGTGCAATTAGAAGACGAAACTCTAGCAAAATATTTGGAGAGATTCAATGAATTATTGCTCCAATGTCCCCACCATGGTTTTGAAAAATGGAGACTTGTGCAAATTTTGTATGAAGGTCTAGATGTTAGGACCCGAACTACAGCTGAGTCAATGTATGAACAACACATTTGACTACTTGTTGAACATATTCATTCTCGATTACTTGTTGAACAATAGCAACAGCTTCAAACCCTAATTTCCTTCTCTATCACATATTCATTCTCGAGTTCAACTCATGTCTGTGAATTCAATTTCATCAAATCTCCAATTAAATTGCAACGCCAACTCTTCCCTTCTTCTCTCGATTCAGATTCAACAACAGCAAAAACTGCTTTTCTTCCTTCTTCCTTTCTCAGATTCAAATATAACCCTTAATTCTCCTTCACTTCTTCTTAATTCGTCAGCTAAACACACTGAGAATAATAGACGCTTCTCAACTTCTTCTTCAGAGAGAAATTTTGAATTTTGTGATTCTCGGTTTCAAATTTGGAGAGAGGAATTTATTAGGTGAGGTCAAAAATGGAAAAAACATAAAAAAACGGCGGACCGATAAAAACCTTAATCTAACCGCTATTCCAAACCGGCCTATAATAAAGAAACGGAGGGAGTATATACGAAGCTCGTTCGTACCATCTCCAGGTGCCGGAATTTGTTGTTTTTTAATTTGCATTTGGTTCTTTAGCTCTTGCACGGAACATCCAACCACAGTTTTTTAATTTCCATTGGATGTTGCAGATATGACATCATGACTTAACCACAGTTATGAACTTATGTCATATCTGCAACATCCAACGACTGTGGTGTCATATCTACAACATCCAACCACTGTGATGCTGCGAATTCGTTTTTGAACTCGCATTGCGAATTCAAAATTTTTTCCCTCTTGCACTTGTTCGATTCCTTTGTAAATTATCCGTGGTATGTCTTGTCGAGATGAAACCTCAGAAGTTGACATTACTGACGTCGCTGACAAATACCAATGGTTGAGAGCGAGAATGTTTTTTTTTTTTTTGGAAATTGGTGGTGGTTTTGTTTAGCCGATTCTCTCTAGTTTATATATCTTCTTCTAAAAGGAAATCTTTGGCATCACGTTATTATGGATTTATATGGCATGAAATTGCTTGACAATGCAATTAGTCAGTAGGAGATTAGGGTCACAACAGGAAAGAAGCATAAAAACGTTTTTATGTTTTTTTTTTTGGAAGCAGTTTTTTATGCCGATGGGGTACAAAGGTTAGTAGTATCGTTTTAGGTAAGTACTTATTTTTTATCCATCCTTCTACAATTATATTTACGTGGCGTTTTTAGGGGCCACTCAAAATAATTTAGGGGCCAACAATAAAACAAAATAGGATCACCCAAACCTAAATTGAGTTCACCCTTTATCTTTTTTCCGTAATGGCAAAATTGCCCTTCAATAATCGGAAATTAAACATGAATTCGGTAGTTACTTTACATTTAGTTATTGTTAGCAAAAAAAAAAAAATTCTTCGCGAATTTTGGTTCTACCATAATCAATAGATAAAAATCTATATTATTTACCGATTATGGATGATGTTCTTAGAATTACACTAGCAGAAACATAATCGGTAGATAACTATCTATTTTACCTACCGATTATGGTTGATGTTCTTAATGGATAGGTAAAGTAGATAGTTATCTACCTATTATGTTTCTGCTAGTGTAATTCTAAGAACATCATCCATAATCGGTAGATAATATAGATTTTTATCTACCGATTATTTTTGATTCAAAAAATTCATTTCTGCACTAAAAATTAAGCACAATCGGTAGATATAATATATATTTTTATCTACCGATTATGGTAGTATCAAAGTTCGAAAATTTTAGGATTTTGGCAAAGTCTCATTCTGGGGCCAATATAAATTCGGTAGATAATATATATTTTTATCTACCGATTATGGTAGTATCAAAGTTCGAAAATTTTAGGATTTTGGCAAAGTCTCATTTTGGGGCCAATATATACATTCGGTAGATAATATATATTTTTATCTACCGATTATGGTAGTATCAAAGTTCGAAAATTGTATGATTTTGGCAAAATCTCATTTTGGGGCCAATATACATTTGGTAGATAATATATATTTTGATCTACCGATTATGGTAGTACTAAAGTTCGAAAAATTTAGGATTTTGGCAAAATCTCATTTTGGGGCCAATATACAATCGTCAGTAAATTGTGTTACTTTAACCTCCGAATGTACTAAATTTTCAAATTTTGGTACTACCATAATCGACAGTATATTTAACTTCCGAATGTATATTGGCCCCAAAATGAGATTTTTCCAAAATCCTAAAATTTTAGAACTTTGGTACTACCATAATCGGTAGTAAACTATGTTAATAATGATGCTTATTATCTACCGATTGCGTTCATGGACCCAAATTCAAATTTTCAAAACTTAATAAAATTTTGAAATTTTCTACGTTCACAATCGGTAGTTAATGTTCATTATCTACTGATTGTGCTTATTTTTTAGTACAGAATAATTGAATTTTTTGAATCAAGAATAATTGGTAGATAAAAATCTATAGTATCTACCGATTATGGATGATGTTCTTGGAGGTAAAATAGATAATCGGTAGTTAACTATCTACTTTACCTACCGATTATGGTTGAAGTTCTTAAAAAACGAAGAACATCAACCATAATCGGTAGGTAAAATAGATAGTTATCTACCGATTATGTTTCTGCTAGTGTAATTCCAAAAACATCATCCATAATCGGTAGATAATATAGATTTTTATCTACCGATTATGGTAGAACCAAAATTCGCGAAGAAAAAAAAAATTGCTAACAATAACTAATTGTAAAGTAACTACCGAATTCATGTTTAATTTCCGATTATTGAAGGGCAATTTTGCCATTACGAAAAAAAAAGATAAGGGGTGAACTCAATTTAGGTTTGAGTGACCCTATTTTATTTTATTGTTGGCCCCTAAATCCTTTTGAGTGGCCCCTAAAAACGCTAGGTATATTATCCCAAACAATCTCCTATTTCCAACAAAATCCCTTTATCGTTTTTTTTTTCTTTCTTTTCTTCCGATTTACTACTACTGCCATTTGTGGATGGCCGTGAAAGATGAACTTTTTTTTTTATAAGAAAATGAATTAGATTAAAATTACTGAACTAATAGTACTCCTTCCGTCTCTAAAAGATAGGCTTGTTTCCTTATTTGGGTATGTCAAAAAATAGGCTTGTTTTCATATGTGAAAAGTCAAATGTTATGATTTTACTAGTATACCCATAGAGGGACCACTTCTCTCTCTCCCTTTCCTCTCTTAATATTAAAGGGGGACCACTTCTCTCTCCCATCTCTCATATAACAAATGAGTAGGGACCAAGGATAGATTAGGAAAAAACATGAAAAAGTGGCTACAATGATTGGTTTTCTTAATTTTTGTGAAAACCAAACAAGTCTATCTTTTAGAGACAGAGGGAGTAGTTTTTATCCTTGTCCAGTTTTCCTTTCAAGAAATCTGGTGGATTAACATATGAAATTCTACCGTCATAAACTCTCGAGTGTTTTGCTAAACAGTCTGCTACACTGTTAGCATCTCTCTTAACCTGAGTACATGACCAATTTGGATATTTTTTCAAAATAGAAATGCATTCATGAACAACATTATTTGTTGTCCATTTTATTGCTCCTAATCTACCATTGATGGCATTAACCACATTAATACAATCTCCTTCTAATTCCAGAAACTGTGTATTCTTCTCCTTAGCCCACTTCATAGCTTCTAGAGCAGCTATAGCCTCCGCTTGCTCCCCATCTACCGCTTGTCCCTTCCCTTTTGTTGCTCCAAAGAATACACCTGTATTATTACGGAGAATTAGTCCATAACTTATTGGTTGATCTATGGATATAAAGGAAGCATCAATTTTAATTTCAGGTATTGGCCAGCCGGAGTCTTCCATAAGCCACATTTACTGTATTAGACCTTGTCACTGGAAGAATTGCATATTCACAGTCATTAACAAAGTCTCTTACAAAGTGAATAAAGCTAGTAAGATTAAGTTGCTTCTTATCAAAGACTATAGCACATCTTTCTTTCCAGATACACCAGAAAATACAACATATGTATCTGACCCTAGCCTGCATAGATGCATCCTAAAAATTGTTAGCAGTGAACAAATCTGTTAACCAGGAACAAATGTTATTGTTTAAAGGCAAAGCTACTAGAGTATGGTCAAGAGCAAACCAAATTCTTTGAGAGATAGGACAATCCATTAGTAGATGTTGACAAGATTCCTCAGCAGTTTTACATAAGGGGCATGTAGGTTCAATATTACTAACCACCTTATGAGGCTTATCTCTTGTAGAGACACAGTTCTGTATAATCCTCCAAACAAAGTGAAGAAATTTGGGAGGTAGTTGAACTTTCCAAAAAAAAATTCCAGGGAAAATTTAAAGTGGGAGTGTTAAGAACAACTTGGGATTCCTGCAACAAAATGTTATAAGCAGATTTGACAGTAAAAAAAACCATTCCTAGTACCTAACCATCTAAGTTGATCTTTACCTATCAAAATGTTAAGGTATTCTAATCCTCAGAACCTGCTCAACAATATCATTAGGGAATAAGGCATGTAACAAATTAAGATTCCAATTTTTGGTATCATTATCTATTAACTGAGAAACCTTAGTCATATGGATAGAATATTTATCACTAGGCACATGTTTTTTTAGGCTAGGATCCCAGATATCTTTCTAAATGTTAATATCATTCCCATTAGCAATTTCCCAACAAGAGTTTTGCTTAACAATCTCAAGGCCATAACAAATCCCTCTCCAAATCCATGACCCATTATTGCTTATGGAATCAGACAATGGGTTGAAATCAGGGAAGTATTTGTGGGCCATAATTTGCACCCATAAAGCATCATTTTCATTAACTATCTCCAGGCAAGCATAGTAAGAAGGGCTTTGTTGAATTCAACAGCTTTCCAATTGTTTAATCCACTTATATGTTTAGGGCTGGCCACAACATTCCAAGATTTGGGGAACCATTTTCTACCATTGTTGTCCTTGTTCCAGAAAAATTTTCTTTGGATATTATCTATTCTCTCTGTGACTTTTTTTGGCATAGGGAAGACAGCCATTTGATGAGTTTCTATGGATCCAAGAACAGTTTGAGAAAGCACAGTCCTACCAGGTTGATTAAAATGTTTAGATTTCCATAAAGATAATCTACCATCAAATTTAGACAACATACCTGAAAAGGACTCACTTTTATCCTCGTTGCAGCTAAGAAAGAAACACCTAAATACTTATCTTGTAAAGCCATATTTTTAATGTGCAGAATTCCAGTGATTTCCTGCTTCACTTGGTTATCAGTCTTTTTACTAAAAGCCATAGATGACTTACTTCACCTGGTTATCAGTCTTTTTATTAAAAGCCATTGATGACTTATCAAAATTAATGGCTTGACCAGAATCTTTACTAAAATCATCAAGAACATTATTTAGATTTCTTATCTCTTTAACATTTGCTTTCATAAAAGTGAAAGATGAACTTAATGATGCGGTCATAAGTCTGGTTAGTCATAAGAGTCCATACTCTATTTGCTTGGTTCATTCCCCTGGTTGCGATTTACTTAGGTGTCCTGGTACATTGGATTGTTCCTCACTTGTATGTAATATTTTGCAAATGCAGAGAAAATTGACATGGATATCAATGAAGGAGTTTCGAGGGAGAATTTGGCAACTAAGAGGAAGAAAAAGGAGAAGTGCAAGCCTCTGGAGGATGGAGTCGAATCAGAGCAAAACGACGGCATTGAAACTGCCATCGAAGTGAAGAAGAAAAAGGATTCAATAAACAAAAGTGATGTTTAAGTAAGTTTATCATAAACATATTCTTATTTTCTTTGTTGGTAAGTTAGTTACAGAGGTGTTTTGTCATGTACTGCCTTTGTGCGGGTTTAGTATGTCAGCCTAATGTAAAATTGATATAATATCTACAGCTAGGGTTGCGTTAATAACTTCTTTGAAATTGCAAAGTCAGGGAAATTATCACAAAACATTGCTAACATTTTGAGTTATTCTGTGTTCTCTATGCTTGGGCTTCATGGAACAAATTTCTCGCTCCCTTCTGACTGTTCTTGGAACCTAAATTGAGAAATGGGTACACTCATTTTTACCCTTTCTCCCTCAATAGTACAGTCCAACCTCGATAAACGAATGTTCGATAAATGAATAACCTCGCCAAATGAAGAATTTTCTCCGGTCCCGATTTGGGCCAAGGTGATAAATGAATGAATAAAAAAAATTGAATCCGTAAAGGCCCGATAGAAATATAAACGAATAATCATTGAATTATATATAAAAATATATGTAAGAATAAATTTTACATAAAAGTATATGTAAAAATAAACTCAAAAAAATTCATCTACGGTTGATTGTCTCTTTCTTCCACCCAAACCAAAATGCACCGCGTAATTTTATGCAATGCTTGCAGAATTTCTGGAATATTTTGCTCGTGTTATAGCAAGTAATTTTTTTAAAGTGATTATCGCTTGAAAGACATCTTTAGATGACACATTTGGTACGTCAATCATTCTCATCATTTATTACCGACCCAATAATTTCTTCGTCTGTTGGAGATTCCATAACTACATCATTCTCATTAGGATAGTTTAAGAGCGATGTTCGGCGTCCATCACATTTCTATAACGTAAATTAGAAATGACACTAGCTAATCCTTGGATATCTTCTTCTAATTGACCATTTTCTGGTTCGTGAACATCAATATCTTCAGACCGAATCTTACAATGATGGAAACACTTTGCAATTATTTTTGCCGTCATATTAAATCTCCAAGCCATAGTAGCAAAATTAATAGCACCCAAAATGTTCTTTTCAAGATTCGGTGGGTCAACTTCAAGGCTTTGCAAGATGCTAGAATGAAAACGATGCCGATAATAAACTTTGAATGCTTGAATAATCCCAGCATCACATGGTTGAATTTTAGATGTTGTGTCAGGGGGAAGAATTTTGACCAATACCCTCTAGGTACATTTGTAAATCTTCTCTTATATAATTTAACTGCTTAATTAAGAAAATGTTATCTAAATGAATAAATATTCATTTACCGATACGATAAATAAATAACCCCGCTAAATGAATATATTCTCTTGGTCCCGAGAGCATTCATTTATCGAGGTTAGACTCAGGGCCGGGCCTAATAGGTAAGCAGGCAAAGCCCCACTTGCAGGCAACAAAGCCCAAGGGGCAACAAAAGGCCTTGTTCTCAAGGAGGTTTTCATTAAATAAAACAGAAAGATGGGCTGGATTGTTATTATACAAATTTGAAGGGCTGGAAATGAATTATACAAGTAGTTTAAGATTAATGAAAACGTATTTAGTCTTGTAAAATAGAATAAGAAGAGAAGAAGACACAAAATAAAGGGAGAAAAGAAGAGAGATTTCTTATTCATGTGTACAACAGACAGACATTAGAGCCTCTATTTATAGGGCTAGACACAAGGGCATCCCAAGAATAAACTGGATTTGCCCTAGATATTCGAACATAATTACACGTTTATAACACTCCCCCGATGACATTGTGTCTAAGCTAATTACCTCATTAAAACCTTGTCGAAATTCCAAAAGGACAAAACTCGATCGGAGGGAAAAGAGTACAATTGAGAAAACTTATAAAAGATTTGGACACGCAAATGTTGCCTCATTAAAACCTTGACAAGGAAAACCCAATGGGAAAAACCTTGATGAAGGAAAAATAGTACAACGTGATAGTCCAGTAAAATACCTTCTAATTTGATACTCCCACTGATAAGTACTTTAGTTAAATCTTGGCTTGTAAATCTTCGAGACGAGCCAATTTCGGTAAACGAATTTCTTGAATGTTGGAGATAGCAATGCTTTCGTGAGAAATTTCCAAGTTGATGAAGTCTTCTTTGTGTTAGTCTTCTAATGGTAGTGTTCTCAAGTCTTCACGCTTCTTTAAGTACATTTAGGACTTGCTTCTTGGATTCCTAGCTTCTCGTAGATGATTTGCAAAAGTAGTTGATGTAGTTTCTTCAACAAAGTGCCAATACGTAGTTATAGTACCATAGGTGAGTAAAGTTTATGATCATACCATATATGGATCAGGATAATATCCAAATTCCTAAGGGTTCTTATGTTGATGTGGTCTAACAAAACAGAATGACCTAGTTAATGGTGAGAATCCACCAAATAACCAAAATTATACAACTCCCCCTTGGATGACCACCATGTTGAATAAATTGCCTCACTAAAACCTTGCCAATAAAACCCAATGGGGGAAAAAATTTGGACGAAGGAAAAAGAGCACAAATATCAACATTTTTGAAAGAAAATCAAACGTCAACGAGATGTTGCCTCATTAAAACCTTGTCAGGAAAAACCACGTGGGACAAAACCTGAAACGAAGGAAAAAGAGTACAACTTTTGACAATTTATGGATGCTAACTCAACTATATGAGTATTACTGAAAACGAGCATCAAAATCATAACTCTAGTCTACCTCAAAGACGAGTTTAAGCTAGCATAATTCTAACTGCAGATTTAAGAAAGAAAAATAATAGAATTTATGCTTTAAAGCGTGGATTTTAGTGTTTTTAAGGACTCCTCAAGAGACCTATAACGTTGAAATCATCAACTAATTAATCCGGATTTTTGGTTATGTACCAAATTTCTAAAAACACGTAAAGGATTGTTAAACCTTATGTAAGAAAATAAGGTGGCTGCCTGAATAAAATTTGAATCCTCAAAAGATTACAAATTCAATATGTTCTTCGACCAAATTTCTTGTATCAATGCAATATGAGTCCTTCAAAGACTACCACGCCAAGTACATTGTATAAAGAGAACAATTAATGAATCAATCCTAGGGTCTGAGCAAAAATGAAACCCTTCAATCGTTTTTATAACGAAAAATTTCTCGTATAACGCATTATGACTACACTAGCCTGTAATTAATAGGCTTGGCATTTTTTAAGTGTTAAGTTTTGGATCCAAAAATTACGTTAATTGAGAAATTAATCCAACTTAATTTGGATTGTATGCCAACCAATCACATATGTCGATACTCCTCTGCAGATGGGTTCACAACCACCATTATTTATTATTTCAGTAGCTACCATGAATATTCGACAATAATTTAGCTTACAACAATCCCATGTTCTCAAGTGTATGCATATCTTATAAATTTTACATAATTACTGGTACCAGCGCCCACAGGCATTATAATCTCCCCATCTTCCAGTAAGGAGATATGAACTATGAAAACGTGGATCTTGTTTGATAGACTCTATTGAAGTACTATCTGTAGCTTATTCTAAAATGCTACTTTTTGCTATATGTGATTGTATTTGCCTATCAAGAGACAAAAGCTTATATAAAAGCAACATGAGACATTTCACACCCATTGATAGTAACAAATTTTTTTTCGATTTGATCATGTTGGGAGAGAAATGGATATATAACTTTGAAGTTAATTAACACAAGCTTCTGATAGTGTATGCCCTCCCCCTGATCATGGTGGAAAAATTTATATTTATCTCATGTACGAAAAATTTCAAGTTTCATAAAGTATTATCCGATTAATTCGAGACATATACTCATCATGACATATGTCTTTCGACATAAAATATATACAGTCTTAATAGACATACATATTTACCATCAACCATGGATTTTAATGGTTACAACCAAAATCATATAAAATATGCAAATAAAACTCCAAAAGAAATCATTTTTTTAGAATGAAAGTATGGACACTTTATTTATGAAAGGAAATCAATTTCAAGATCAATTTAGTCACTACAAGGACTAATAATGATAGGCTAATAAGCCGGGTGCGCACCCATTGATCTATAGAGTCTTACCGTATTCCCGCTACAAGTGGAACAGTCCAAATAAAATTGGGAAATTGATAGAAGGAAGAAAAATTAAAATTGCTCAATATCCCCCAAGAATGCAACAATTTTTTTTTTATTCACTGGTATTTGCAAATATTACGAATAACGATTTCAACCCTTTGAGATTGATTAAGAGAAAGTTTCTTTTTAAGGAGATAAAGAAACCGTAAATCGTTATTTTTCTAGGAAAAACACAATGTTGTGGTTGATAAATAGTTTCTTTAAAGGAAAAGAAACCAATGGTTTATTATTTAATAAAACCATATATATCTAATCGTAGAAATTGTTTGAAACAATCATGCCAATCTTCCAGAATAGCCAAAAAATCACACCATTATTGGCTAAGTTTTAGAAAATATGCCAATCTATTTTCTCTCATCTTATAAAGACGATGAAGAAAAACCCAATATCAATTGGTTTGCACAATCCACCAAATTTAGTCGACAAAGGAAGAAAAAAAAAATTGTCGTTTTAGTTATCGCATCGGAAAAATCCGCTTTGTGTTGACGAATGGTTCCTTGTAAAAAGAAAAAATAGAAACCATATAGATAAATCACATGATCCATGTCTAAAGGACAAAGATACCAAACTTAATTGGCCATAGGTTTTTCAACCATGCACGTGATGAACTACCGTGAAGGTAATTAAATTGCGATAACACCGATATTTGGTGATTACAGTTTCATTAAAAAAAAAAACTGAAACTGCCATCTTTTGATGGATTTTTTCTTTATTTTCCTTTCTCTATAAAAAGATAAGAGAAAAACGAAAATCAATTTTTATTTTACTAAAAACTGATCACCTACTATATATACACACGGCAATTAGCAAAAAAAAAAAAAAAATTACTAATGTAAGAAAAGAAAAACATTAAGATTTTAACGTGCAAGGAATCAAACATATATTTATCTCTCCACCGTGCGCTAGCAACTAGTGCTGTTGGTTTTGTGTTCAAGCTAAAATCCGTTCACAACAATACTGAAGCCATACCGTTTGAGATATTAACTCATACATGTACCTACGTCGAGACAGAATAAACATTAGTTGGGGGACCGTGAATCAAAAGAAGACTTATGAGTTATGATTAATGTAAGTACATAGTAAAATATGAGTCAATATATATAAGAAAGGTTAGGATATATCTCCCCGTATTGTGTTTATATTTATCGCTCAGTGATTAGAGCGTGCTGATTACGTCTTGTAAAATAGAATAAGAAGAGAAGAAGACACAAAATAAAGGGAGAAAAGAAGAGAGATTTCTTATTCATGTGTACAACAGACAGACATTAGAGCCTCTATTTATAGGGCTAGACACAAGGGCATCCCAGTAATAAACGGGATTTGCCCTAGATATTCTGAACATAATTACACGTTTATAAAATTTAGCTATTTCTTCCATCTTTTTCTTTCCTCTTCTAAGTGTTCTCCCATCCAGGTTCCTCCGTTTTCTTCCTCATCTCGGACCACCGGATGCTATTAATTCACATCACCATTAAGATATTTAAAGTAGATAATAGCAAAAGAATATTTTCTTATCCCTTCAATTATCTTCCATAAGCTATTAACTTTTCAATTTTATTGATTACTTTTGGTTATTGATTTTTTTCATTTTAACTTTTAGCTGACTATTTTTCTTATAGCCGTATTTTATTTGTGAATCAGAATTACTCACTAATTGTGTGATTTTTTCGAAAAAATTAGCCGCGGCCTTCGGCCGCCTTGCATATTAATGTCATTCAAGCTCCATCAAAGAAAAAAAAACATTCTTCGTGTCTCTGTATAGGGGCAAAAATATTTTAGTTAGCTTCGGGGCAAATTCTTTTCAGGAACGGCCCGGTTAGACTGTAGTCTCCCTCCCGTAGGGTACACCTTAGGCCAAGGGTTTGGGTTTCGGCCTGTAATTGTGTAGTTCCTCTGGAATTGTTATTTGTATAGGTGGAGATCGGTGGAGGTGAAATGTCGTTGCTACTTGGTTTGCATCGACACCAATCTTGTGCAGCAATGATACTAAGTTACTGTTTGAGTCGACCTCCTCCCCTTTTTCAGCAAATTGGAAAAGAAAAAAGATGCTTTATCTGGGAGCAATATCACTCGTACTTCATCAGAGGAATGGACAAGTACTCAAGAAGATGACGAGGAACTGTCAAATGTGAATGATAATGATATTGGCCAGGAAATGCCAAGCATGAATGTAGCCGATGAAGTTGGTGAGGAAATGGCGAACAAAGAAACTGATGAAGCTTTTTTTTTTGAGGAAAAAAACTGATGAAGCTTACAAGATGATACGAGATGACACTTCTTGTGAAAATTCAGACTCGGGCTAATAGACTATTTGTTGCGACTGGATAATTTTATGATCTTATGTTCCACATGGAAGGTGGGTCGTGCTTTTAGATCATTATTAGGTTTTGGGTCACATGGTAAATGAGCTTATAGGCTTGGAACAATTTTGTACATTTTACTTCATGTTCCACATATTGGGCAGACTTCTATCATATATATTTATATTATATATAAGAAGAAATGGTGTCTATGTGTCTAGTGAACAAGGACGGTCGAGATTGGCCGAATTATTTTTCAAGGAGGAAGGTAAGGATTATGCCTCATCCCAGATAACTCAATCCAACCATATCTATTTATGGTAAGGCGAAGGGCGGCTAGACCGTTATGCTATTGTTTCGGACTCTCGGAGACCGTTATATTATTGTCTCAGACTCTCGGTCCGCATTATTCAACTATCCATTTTTACCTCATGTATCCAAATGTTGAAAACTAGTTGTATTCCTAAATTAATATTTAGTAAAATATTTACTTTTTGAAGCATGATCATCAGTAATCGTTATTGAATACAAACATGACATTGATATTGTATAATTATTTAATCTTTCTCTCAAACCTCTTCCTTTTCTCTCACTCATCTTCTATTCTTTCTCCTTTGACCATTAATCTTTCTCCGCTAAAAGAAACCCTTACTTTTGAGACTTGTAGAAGCGTCAAAGTACTTTCACCAACTAAATTGAGGAGATCGAAGTAGAGGTTACGTAAGGTACAACTTTACTGTAAATTAAATTTTAGGGGTTTTAGTTGAAGTTAGTTGGGGGTATCACTGATTTTATAGCAGTATGGAAACGAATAACGTGATTCATTTGATTAAGAAGTTCCATTATAAAGGTAACTTTTGTGCAATAGAACCTTCGTACATTAATACTTTAGGGCACGCACAAACTTATTAATATACAGAGGTTATTAATATATGGAGGTTGATAAGTGTAAAATTTTACAAGTCAGGACTATAATTTGTATCAATATGTAGAGGTTATTAATATATATAGTATTAATATATGGAGGTTCTAATGTAGTTCTCTTTTCAAACTTGTACTTTTAAAACATAACCAAACATTAGTATCATGATGGACACTTTTTATGGAAATAAATGTTTGAAATTGTGCTTGATTTATGATGGGGATGTTTTTTGAGATAAATGTTGTGTAAGCAACTTCTTTCAAACCATAATCTCACCTAATGGAACCTGACTTTCAATACCTTTTCAAGATAACTTTCTGACATATAAAAGTTGTACAATGATGATCATTGCATCACCATAATGATTATGTTTATTTGACTTTTAAAATAATCCTTAGATTGGATTTGTTAGCAGGATTTTTGCATTTGGCTATATCATGGAAACATGATGCCTATAAATTGTTCCAATGATTGCCTTGAACCTGTATTAGTTTGGATTATTGATGATAACCGAACTATGGTGTTGGAGACAGGAACATCCTAATCATTAAGGGTGATTGGGCATTCTTTAGAAGATAATTCATACAACCCAGTATTATCTCAATGTGGCGGTGGTAAACCAAGGTACCCTTTATTCCTTGATTTGTCTAGTTTGCTTCTTAGATTTAAATATTAATGTAAAACTAAGACTATCTTGGTTTCACGCAAGTGTTTATACTTTGAGTGAACATTTTTAAGTTCAACCAACTTGATTTAACCTTTTGGGCAGTGAGGTAGTGAACTACTCATCATAAATCAACTTGATTTCAATTTAGCATCGTTAGCTATGTGCAGTCGAAATAAAAGGCGTACACTTTTGATAAGTCAATTATGTTTGATGTGCAAAATCTTTGTATCACTAACAATAATTATAGTTATATTTTACATTTACGAGGAAATGGATCTATAGGTGTGTTTTACTGATGTGAGATTACAACCTCCCAATTACTATCTTTTGTTCTCATGGTGTTTCTGTAGTTGCTCTATATCTTAGTTTGGTATTATTTTCTAATGACATGGCTTAAATTTTTTTTGTTTACTTTAGACCGTTCATGACGTATAGTGGTACAAGTTGGTTTAATAAAGTTAGATTCAAATTTTTCGAACATTTATCAAACTTGAATCAAAGGTTTTTCATGTTGAAGTCTGTTTATTAGATCGTAATCAATCCATGTCAAAATATTCTACTAAACTTTCTTTAAAAGCAAAAGAGAAACTCCCAACTGAATGACTTCACTTTTAATAAATATTTTATATCACATCATTAAGTTCATGGCATGTCGAAATTAGTCGACATTTATGACTAACACGATTTATAAGAACTGTGACAAATAAAACCTAAGGACATGTTTGGTATGGTTTTTTAAAAAAAAAAATCTGTTTTTAAAGAAGGATTAATTGGGGGATATGAAAAGTAATTTGGGGATATTTTATCGTTCAGGTCGGCACAGAAAAACCATGCCGATTTTGATTGCCGGCATTGAAAAACCATGCCGACATGAACAGTAAAATATCCTCCAATTACTTTCCATATCCCCCAATTAATCGTTTTTTTTTAAACGGAAAATAGAATGAAACACGTTTGGTAAACATGTTTCCTAAAAACTTTTCTTTATTGTTTTTAGTTTTTAAAAACGAAAAATAATAAAAACAACATATTATCGTTTTCTCTGTTCTTTTTATTCTTTCTTCTTTCAAATAAAAGGAGCTATGGTAAAAGAGCCGGAGGTATGATCTCTTCAAAAATCTCTTGCATGGTTAATTTCTCTATTTAAACATTCAACCTTCTATACACTTCAATTTCCAAAATAAGTTGTTTCTTTGTTTTCATGTTGTATAAGAGGATGAAACTGATAAGGGAATTAAACCCAGTATCGTTCCCTATACCATATTGATCAGTTTTTATTGCGAATAAGTCAAATTGATTATGAGTTTTATTTGTTTTCTGATATTTTTAAGAGACGTTACGATCATAATATTATAACAATCATTTTTTTGATCAAATAAATGGAAGATTTGTAATGCGCATGAACTATTTAGTAAAATGACTGAAAGTGATATTAAAAAATAATTGTTATATAAATTTTCATCTTGCATTAGATCCACTAATTATACAGAATCCATAAGCAGTTTTTAAGTATTTGATGTTGTTGGCAAGTCTAAACTGTTGGTTATAATTTATAATTTAGTTTTGTTCTTAGAAAATATATTTTTCAAAACAGTTTTCGAAATTTCACACCAAAAACCATTTTCAAATCTAATGGAAAATTAAAACAACTAAAAAAGATATGTTTTAAAAACTGTATAAAATGATTTTTGAAAGTTAATTTAAAAATTGTACCAAACATGCCTTAACTTTTACGGACATAACAAATGAAGTAGAAATCTTATGAATACTATGAACATTTCCAGATAAATATTTGTTTATCATATTATTTACATGTGTTTTTTTACCCAAATATATTATAACTGACTGCTACTTTTCCAAGTGGAACTCTATATGTTCCTTATTTTTATGGGGTCCAATGATATCTTTTACCCAAATGTACTAATTTGCATACACCATACATGAAAAATTAAAAGTCGAGATGTTTAATTTGTTTTATCTAAACAAAACCTATCATACTAATTTTCATACACCATAGGGGGAAAATTAAAAATCATGATGTTTAATTTGTTTTATCTAAACAAAACATACAACACAAATTGAACGAATAGGTTGAGCCTCGGCCTTAGGCCGAGGTGTTACCTAGTGTCACTATAAGAATACATGTTTGAGCTTGTGTCAAGTCAATTTACAAAAAAAATCTATTTCACTATTTGAATTTTGAGACGCAAGTTTCCAAGTCTTTAGTTAAAAATGTTTCCTTTAAGGATTTTGTTTTATTCTGGAACATATCCTTTTTGTCAATTTTTCACAAAATCAGTGAAACGGCAAACTGTAATCAGAAAATATTTTGACGACCATTGCCTTTTGTTTCTACTACAAGGATCGGTGGAATCACTACCCTTGATAGCAATAAATAACTCGTTTCTTCAAAAGGTCCAACTTCTCTTTGCTAGACAAGAAGTAACGTGAAAATGTAAATTGCATCTAACATTTCCACTGTAATAACATCAAAGATCAAAGGCAAAAAGAAAATAAAGAAGAAAAAATCAGCTTTAGTGATGAATGACTATCGAAGATAATCTTTTGACCATCGTGAGACATGATCTTATGTGATTCCCACACCCTAGACACAAAACAAAACCCTTGGTACATTTTAATTAATGTTTGGCAGAAATACACTTCGAAATTTTGAATTTTGGAGCAAGTTGTTACTCGTGCCAGTCGTGTCTCAAAGATTCAACTGTTGTAATGCTATGAGGGTGGACACAAGAAAAAATAAGAACCGTCCGCTGTATGGCCTAAAATGTTAGATGCAGACCTCTATGATTCCAGCAAATAGTAACATTAACTTTTACTAGTAATTAATAGGGTTGGTTATAATCAGTGTGATTCACTAATAACTAGATTAATAATGATCAGTTATTAACTTATCTCTATTGATGATGAACACACCTTATTACGTCAGTACGTACTAGCAGTAGTAGTATAAAATCATATCTCTTTCTTTGAATCTTCTTCTTACAAGCTTGTCATTGGTGCCACATGATGCATTTATGAACACTCCCTTTTTGATGATTATTTCTGAGAAAACATTACACTACACCCACCTACTTGTACTTACCATAAAGCATAAACACTATGAAATTTTTAACCAATATGTGTCTCTCCAGATAGTACTACTACTGCTAGCTTATCATTCATGCAAACATGCACACTATACTTCTTCATTCGTCAAAAATAATACTTCTTCATTCGTCAAAAATGGTGGTAAACATGCACACTATACGAAGTCTTTGAATAACTTACTACCCAGGTTCTTCTCATTATCATTCTCGACTTCCAAAGCAACCTTTCTTGTTGCCATCTATACCAGCTGCTACATCTACGGCCGCTACTACCCAACAATATTCATGTTTATGCCGTACGACCTGTACTGATAAAAAAGATTAATTTTTTTTCATAAATAGATAGGCAAAACGCTCTCAGAAGTTACATAAACAAGTTTTTACCACAATATTTTGTGGCAAAGACCAAGATACATTTTCGTTAAAGTGATCAGAATTAAATATGGTTAAAAAGATATCATAAGTTTTCTCCTTTCCATATGTTTTGAATATTAAAAAGATTACACTAAGCTGCCGTATTGGCTGCCCATATTATGTCCCATCTATTTGTCAAAATAAGACCAGAAATTTTGAAGTTAATAACTTTGTGATTGTTGTTTTCAAAATATAGAATTAATTGTATATCTAAATTTCCTTGTTTTAGCATACATTTCTTTCAACAGCATCAAAGTAGGTTCTGAATCAATTTGAAAAGTAATGTCATGGCCACTCTACTTAATTGCCCACCGATCCTGCCCTTTTATTTATAGGTCTTCCCTTATGTTGCAGTTTCCAGTAGTTCCTCTAACTTATATGGTATACCCTGCAAAATCAGTCAAAGTAATTCCAATTCCAGAAGTAGTTATAGGGTTTAACATAGTTAAAACAATTTTAATTTTATAACTCATTGAGGTTTCTGTTATACTATTATGTGTTCTAACTATCTCTAGGCAATCATCATACATAGGGCTATAGAATAAAGTTTGCATAATAAAATAGTTAGGCTTATTAATATGTCTTACACTATTAATGTATTTAACAATTAAGTTTGTTGTGTAGCGGTATTATGTTTCTCTTTTCGAACACAAGTTGCACCTTGCTTTCCATACCAAGTAATATGTTGCAAAATTCAGACCATTCCAAGGCATAATCCCATTTGTCATAATTTATATACCAAGAGTTAATGCATTCATGAAAACCACCAGTATTTCCTAACATATAATCCATATTAAAGGCCAAATGCATCCACACCTGTTTTACGAAGTTGCAACGCATAAAAAGATGAGTTAGAGATTTTTGTCCTCGATTACATAGAGTACATTTAGTATTTATGTTTGGCATAATTGCAGGCATTCTGATGCTATTGGGGAGAATATAGTTGGTTTCTTTCTATATAAAGGTCTTCACATAGGAAGGGATTTTCATCCTCCATATTTGGTTCCAATCTTTATCATCAGTGCCTATAGAGTTTAATTTATTGTAAAGGGAGTTTACTTTGAATTTACCTTTTGAGTTGAGAGGCCAATGTGATATATCATTCTCTATTAAGAATGTAATATATTGTAGATTTCTCAAAGTAATTTTGCAATTTGTTCAAGTCCCAAGTGTTATCTACAGTGATGAGTTGATTTACCTTTGTCATACCTTTATCTCCAATAGCAGGTCTAATAATTGGTGGTTCAACTTATGGTATCAAGTAGTCATCCCATATATTTATGTTAGTACCATCTCCTATTCTCCAGATACAATGGTTTTTAATTTTTTCAACACCAATGAGTATTCCCTTCCAGACCCAGTCGTGCCTTTGTTTATATTTGATATCCATGTGTAAGATATCAGTTTTTAGATAGTATTTTGCTTTTAAAATAGAAGCACAAAGAGAATATGGATTTTTTTTTAATCTCAATCCTCTTTTTTCAAACATTGCAATATTAAACTTTCCGATGTTTTGAAATCCAATCCCACCTTCAGATAACAGTTCACAAATTGGTTTCCAAGCTTTAAGGTAAAGTCCTTTTTTTTCCATTTTTGTTTTTATCATGTTCATTCTTTCCCCACCAATAGTTTTTCTGAAGTTTAGTTATAGAATTACATATTTTTTTCGGTACTTTAAAACAATTCATTTGATAAACGCAAGAGAACACTACACCATTTTAAGGAATTTGCAACCAAGTTTTGCAACGGCTCTAGTGTCGTTGCGACATTCCCAGTTGCTAATCCCCGTTCCTAAATTTTCGCAACGACTAATATATGTTACGAATTCAGCAACCTCGATAGGAAGGTTGCGAATAACAACTACTCTGGGTTCAAGCGTGTGAAGCACGTGTGTGGTCGGGAACACTAGGACTGATAATTACGCCCAAGTCAAACTTCGGTCAAGTATGCTTCTTTTTATTTCCACCCTTCAGCCAAAGTTATCCTATATCCTGCCCCTTAGTCGATCTTATCTTTATTTTTTCTCCGCCACAGACACCGACTCACCCAAGTCTTTCATCTCCTCTCCATCTTCATCTTCATCGCCATCTCGATCTCGCTTCACCGAGCTCGTATTCTCTTCTCAATCTCTAAACTCTATCATCGTGTAGAAATGTATCATCAGGTATAATCTTTAACGAGTTTTTTAGGGTTTACAGATTTTGATATCTAGGGTTTCAGTTGCTATTTTAAGGGTTCAGATACTTTGATGTCTATGATTTAAAAATTTTGATTTAAGTTTATCGAATCTAGGATTTAAGTTATGAACAGACTAAACAAAGCATCACATTCAGAAAAAGATCTGTAAACAAAAAATGAAAGAGCAGAAGAGCAAAATCGATTGGTATCAATGGATGAATTTAGTGATATCGGAACCATATTATGTTTGTCACTTCATTATATTCCTTTCTTACTTGATTGTCCGTACCTCTGCAATTCAAATCTTCTCATCTGATTTTTCCTACCTTCTTCTTCGTAGGGTATAAAACTCAATCGTTAAAACTCAGATTTTGATTGTATTGAAAAATCTAAGATATGGGTTTTGGTTTTGATTGATTGTCTGATGTGGGTTTTGATTTGTTTAATTTTTTGCAGGAAATTCAAGCAGTTTTGGCTTTGTTAATGTTGGTTACAGTCAAGGTTTGTTGACTTTGTAGGTTTTCATATTTGTGGGTCTCTTAAAATGATTTATTGAATCTCACATTGTTTGTTTTGTAGTTAGTGAAAGAGGAATCTTGGGAAGGATTTATTTCTGATGTTTTGTTTTTCTCAAAGGTTTGTATTTTGATTGATACTCCAATATCTTTTGGTCTAGTTTGTAAGGTTAAATTCAGTCAATTTCATTGTTTTTATTTGTTTTGCAGGGGTTTCTAATTGTAGTTTCTTTGCTCATTGATATAAAATTGGCTCCTGCTACATGATTGTATTCTTCGGTAAGTATTCTTATTGGCATTTGTTGCATTACATTGGCAATCAATTACACAGTTTTGTGGTTGTATTTAAGTAATACTAGTACCAAATTTTCTAGGAAACTAGTTGCTTGTAGCTAGTTACTAGCGATCTGATGTGGATGGTGATGTGCCCACTATCCACATGCTCTAAGTCCTTAGTATGGACAACTCGTTGTGAATGCCTGGTCCGAGAGTCCAGGATTCGCAGTGTCAAAAGGGCCGAGTGACTAGTTAGCAAGTTACTAGTTTTCTAAAGTTTTCATACTTGTAGACACTAAATCCCATTTTCACTCCTATCATGTGTTGTTGTTTTTGTCGTCGTTTCTCCACTGCTTTTTTCATCATTCCATTCTAAACTTTGCTTAACTGTATTTTCATATTGTAGTGGTGTTCACAACTTTGCTTAACTGTATTTTCTTATTGCAGTGGTGTTCACTTTAACTCAAAGAACCCCTTTACTCGAACTAGGTACGAACCGAACTTCGCATTTTTCTATTTATCGTTCATGTTTAATTTTCTCCGCCTAATGTCATCTCCTAACACTCCTTTTGTATTAGAAAGTTTTTAGTGCTTTGGTTGTCTTTGACTAAATTAGTGACATCTGACACCTTAATATCAACAATTAATTGTTGATAAATTTCAAATGTTGATACGAAGATACCTTTATAGGTCGGGACATACATTCTGGTTAGTTGAATAACAGTAGTCATTAGGTCTCATGGACTCGTAAGATATTCATTTCGAGAACAACATTTTTTTTTTCCGTCTGAAAATAGAATGTCCACTTGGGTCGCCACAATATAGTGTTCCATTGCATTGTATCAATTTTGAATTTCTAAGTTTTTTCTTGTACTCTAGAAATAGCCAATAATATAAATTCTACAAAGGCTAACTTATCTATTTTATCGCACCTCATTTTAGATTGTTTCCCCTACACAAGATTTTACTTGAGTCTAGGATGTCCCTTTGTGTTCATTGGTGAAAGGATTAACGAGTATGTGCAGATATGTTTCTGTCCTTTTGGAAATAGTGAAGGTTATTTAAAAATCAAACTGAAGTGATTCGGTGAGAAAGTTTGAGAGTGGTATCTCCAAAAAGATGTATCTTGAATCTGTATCTACTCATCCCTGCAAGGTTTTCATGTCTAATACCTTGTTGTTATGTTCATCTCAATGGTGACTTCAGCAAGTGATGCATATGATAAGATAATTCAATTTCACATTCTGATGGACTTTTCTAGGTCACGCTATTAGGTTGACGCCAATGCAATTGGAAGTCATATTGACTGAAGGAAGCGCGTCAAGATTCTGGTTGGTTAGTTATGAAACTTTCTTTTTGAGATGTCTTATCAATTTTGTAGTAAGACTCGTTGTCAGAGAATTTTAATTGAGGATCTTCAAAGTGTGGATTCCTGAAAATAAATATGTGTTTGGCAGGTTGAATTTCGATCTTTGAATTCGTCAAATTGTATACGAACAAGTCGTTTTATTTCTGATCTCTCGATTACGTAAGATCTACTACTTTGTTTCAATTTAACCTCCTCTTAATTCGTTTAGTTTCTAGAACACCCTTTCTTTCACTGGCGTGTTTTCTGCTTTAACCCTTACTTTGTTGTCTGACCAGATACTCTAACAAGAGTCTATCTTTCGGCATAGTGGATCTGGGACTATTTACTAATGCGCTTAATCATTGGTGAATTTTGATTCTCATTGTTACACATACATAAAATTTGGTAATTTTAATGAAAATGAAACCCTGGGTTTTTAAAAAATGGGGTGTTTTGTGATCAATCTGATGATAGGGGGTACTTAGTATTTTGATACAGCTACTTATGGACACAATGTGTTGTTTTTCTTCACATTCAGTTAGCCTTAAGTTTCAATTTCTTTGTTTTATTCTTGAAATGTACTTGTTATGTACTTATGTTGTTTGATTATATCTCTGAAAGACTAAATCTCTATATCGATGTATTATGCAAGTTATTTGAAATTTCCCCTGTGTGTATATCTCTGCATTATGCAAGGAGACTGAATCTCTCTATGTCTTTGGTGTTAATATTTATTGCAGGCTCCGAAGAAAGGTTTTAAAGCTCCAGTAACAACAAATAAGAAGAGTGTAAGTTATAATCTCCTAGTGTTGGTAATTTGCTTTAAAAATATGTTTGTATTTTGAATCCCCATGTCCCCTTTTGCTTATCTTGTATTACTATATCTTGTACAAAACAATGGTAGTGTTCTGTGAAATATGTCCGTGAGTTTTGAGTATCAGCTTTATGTTTTTGAGACCTATAAGTAAGGGTAATTTTGTAGTAATGCCTAAAGAGTCGAAGATTGTATTTGATTCATCCCTAAAGATCCTTGTGTTTCCTTCTTTCTAACCCACTTTCTTCTATCTCCACTTCAAGTATAAATTTCTCGGTTGCTCAAGAGTCATGATCAAGTAAAGTGAACTCATTTCTTATTTCTCAGTTCATGCACTAATCTTTGTTGTCAACAACAAGTTAATACATAAATTGTATTTGATCTTCATACACAAATCTTTTAGGTTTTCTTTCTTTTAGGTTTTTTTTTTTTTTAATTTCATTTGTATTCTTAAGTGGTACGTATTGATCTTTGTACCTTGGTAACTATTACTATAAAGGCAGAATTCAGAATAATAATAGATGAGAAACTTAGAAAACAGAACACAAGTAGTAATTCGAAGAAAATATCTTCTCTTACATTATGAACAAGAAATCGATTACAATTCTCTCTTTGTTACGCTCACAATCTTCTCTAAACAGTGGATTAACCTTAAATTGTTTGCTAAGCTTGCACAAGTATTGTCGTAAGCTTTCTCTAGGTTTTCTGTGCCTAGTATCTTGTCCTTAGATATTAGCCAAAGCCCTCTATTTATATCCTTCATCGTACTCAGCGACCAAGGAATTTTATTAGGAATCTATTTCCTAAACTAAGAGTATTGCCTAAAACAAAACTCTTCCCTAACTAGGAATTCTGCCTAAACAAGGATTCATGCCTAGAATAGGTTTCTTCCCTCACTAAGTTCCCTAAAGGAGTACGGATACACCTGTATCATGGGTACCCCCTTTTAAGAACTTGAACTCCTGTGAGAGT
The DNA here is from genome assembly GCA_023531295.1 of Papaver armeniacum. NCBI lineage: Eukaryota > Viridiplantae > Streptophyta > Magnoliopsida > Ranunculales > Papaveraceae > Papaver > Papaver armeniacum. The sequence goes on along the minus strand of JAJJWW010009134.1, from coordinate 21,258 downwards.
TAAAAATGAAGGTTAGGGAACTCGATAGTCCCTTTTTCCTTGTTAAACAACTTAGCCTTGCTAGGAACTTGACCTTTACATCCAATTAGAAAAGCTTCCTTCTCTCCTTGTCGTGTTTTAGTCACTCTTCGCTCCAATATGCAGTCTTCCTTGAGTGGTTCCTCTCTATCAAACCACAAGTCTTCTACTCGTGGTAAGATCATAGTGGCGTCGCCGTCATCATCAAGTAATGGTGGTTCAAATAACTTCAAGTATTCGGCATTTATTACCGAGTACATTCCTAGATAAGGTGGCAGATCTAGACGAAAGGCATTGTCACCAATCTGATCGAGAATACAAAATGGTTCATACCTCAATGGTTTCAACTTCTTAACTTCCTCCTTCAGTCTTTCCTTACCTAATTTTAACCATACCAAGTTACCAATACCGAAATTACAAGGTACAAGATGATTGTCATGCTTTGCATTGTATTTGGCTTGTGACTTCTTTAGTTGTGCTTCAATGATCAACATGAATATGAGATATCTTCTCCAAGAACTTTTGTGCCTTTTGCCGTTCACTTCTTCCCCCCCAATTGAGGTGTCACTAGAAAATACTAGATCGAAAGGACTAGGTGGTAAGTATCCATAGACGTCTCGAAAGGAGATTTCCCCGAAGAACCGTGAACCGCTTCTATTGAAAGCAAACTGTAGATACGGTAAACTCTCATCCCAAGTTTTAAGATGCTTAGAATTATATCCCCTTAACATGTGAACCATAGTCATATTGACCACTTCTGTTTTTCCTTCTGTTTGTGGATGAAAAGTTGTACTCTTCTTCAACATAGTATCCATCATCTTCCATAAGGAATCCCAAAAGTGACTAAGGAATCGACTATCCCTATCAGAAATAATCGAAGTATGTAAACCAAAATGCTTCCACACGTGCTCAAAGAAGAGCTTTGCTGCACCGGCTCCCGTTACTGTTTTGTACATGGAATTAATGCAATCATCTTGCTGAATTGGTTGACCACAACGAACAAGTAATCATGACCAGACTTGGTCTTCGGTAACCCACCAAGTAAATCCATAGAAATACTCTCCGAAGGCCTTGATGGTACTGGTAATGGTAGATATAACCCACGTTTTCTGTTGGAAGGTTTAGATGTGTTGCACAACTTACACTCTCTAACTAACTTAGCCATATCATCTTGCATCTTCGGCCAAAAGACATAACGCCGGAGGTTAAGTAGAGTTTTATTCATCCCAAAGTGTCCAAAGAACTCGGGAAGTGTGTGCTTCTCTCAACCATCGAAACGATCTCCATCTTCCGGGTATGCAAAGTAATTGACCTTTGTATAACAATCCATCTCGGAGTTCATACTCGCTTTTCAAACCACTCTTTACACCTTCTAGCACCTTCTTGAAGTCTTTGCTGGATGTGTATGACTCCGCATACTCTTGAGGAACAATTGGTTGAATTCTCATGGCCACCATTAATGCTTGAACTGGAGGCCGAGATAACATATTTGCCAACTTGTTTGTTACTCCCTTCTTGTACCTAATGAGAATATTGAAAGTCATCAAGTAAGACATCCACTTCATGTGCCGGGCTTGTTGTAGTTTCTTCCAGTGCATGTAAATACTCCAACGGTTTGTGATCTGAATGTACCACTACTTCTTTACCTAAGAGATACACTCGTCAATGTTTGATACATTGATATAAAGCATAAAATTCTTTGTCATAAGGTGCGTAGTTCTTAATAGCACCTGAGAACAATTCTGAATGGTACTCCACTGGTTTACCATCTTGTAACAAAACTCCTCCCAATGCATAGTTAGAAGCGTCGGTCTCAACTTAAAAAGTAAGTTGTAGGATAGGTAATGCCAACACTGGTGCTTCTGAAATCTTTCTTTTTAGTAACTGAAAAGTGTCTTCATGGGTTTGCTGCCATTCAAACTTTGCCTTATGTCCCGTCAAACCATGTAATGGTCCTGCAATATTTGAAAAATACCGGATAAACTTACGCAAGTAGGTGCAAGCTCCTAAGAAGATCCTGATTTCAGTTACAGTACTAGGTCTATGCCACTTAGTGATCACTTCAACCTTCCTTGGATCAATCTTCCGTTGTCCACCACCAACAATAAATCCAAGGTACACTAACTCCTCCTTCCTAAACTCACACTTCTTTACGTTCAACTTTAGTTGGCCTTTATGTAACACTTTAAACACCTTCTCAACGTGAACTAGATGCTCTTCCCAAGTTCTGATGTATATTAGGATATCATCTAAGTAAACAATCACAAAATCTTCTATAAAAGGTCGTAACAAATCATTCATCAAACGCATAAACGTTGCTGGAGCATTACACAAACCAAAAGGCATCACCAACCATTCGAACAAGCCTTGTTTGGTTTTGAAAGAAGTTTTCCATGTATCATCTTCTCGAACTCTCATCCGTGATATCCGAATTTGAAATCTAACTTTGTAAAGACTCGAGCTTTTTCCAACCGATCCATCATGTCGTCTATCCTAGGTAAAGGATAACGATTCTTGGATCGTGATCTTGTTCAATGCTCTAGAATCAATACACATGCGCCAACCTCCATCTTTCTTTGGAACCAACAACACTGCTGATCCACAAGGTGAAGCACTTGGCACTATCATTCCTAATTCCAGAAGTTCCTGGTCTTATTTCATGTAGATAACATAATCCCCAAGTCTAAGTCCAAAATCATAGCTTGATTCTGAAATTCTGAAGTATATTCTTGTACGGCTTGGTTGTAAGTCTGCTTCAAGTTGTACCACTTGAACCATCTCTCCTCAAGGTAGCCAGCCGGATAAAACTGTTTCCTTACAACTGCCTTGAATCTTTTCCACGACAATAGTCCTTTACCTAGTTTTTGTCTTTGATAAGCTTTCCACCAGGTTAGAGCATGATTTTGTAGCTTCAATGCCGCGAAAGCTATCTTTTCCTTTGAACCATATTCAAATAAAGAGAAATACGTCTCTAAACATTCAATCCAATCATTCAATTTTTCTATATCGACACTCCCATCGTAAAGTGGAATATCAACACGGAAATCAGTTTTCAAATTCTTACCATGAGGTTTAGTTGATGTATGACTTTTAAGAAACTCTTTCTTCTTTTCTTCCTCCTCATCTTCTTCCTCGTCTTCTTCTTCTTCTTCTTCTGAATCGTCTTCTTCCGAATCATCTTTTTCCGAAGCTTCAGGTGAAGGTATAATATTTTTCTTCGTCTTCAGCTTGGTTGAATGAGAACGAATACATTCACTCAGCTCCTGAAGGGTAACTTGAATTGACTTCATGTATGTTTGTAACATAGCCACCTTTTCTTCCATAGTTTGTGGTTCGCCTTCCTTAGGATCACCATCTGACTTTGTCATCCTTGATCCCTTTGTTTTCTTAACGTTTTCCAACTTCTCGAGTACCTCACCAAGCTTTATGTAGAGAAATCTAGTGAAAACCATAAACCACTGGGATTTACCCTAAAACTAACCTTGCTCTGATACCAACTTGGTACGTATTGATCTCCGTACCTTGGTAACTATTACTATAAAGGCGGAATTCAGAATAATAATAGACGAGAAACTTAGAAAACAAAACACAAGTAGGAATTCGAAGAAAATATCTTCTCTTAGATTATGAACAAGAAAACGCTCTCTTTGTTACGCTCACAATCTTCTCTAAGCAGTGGATTAAAATTAAACTGTTTGCTAAACTTGCACAAGTATTGTCGTAAGCTTTCTCTAGGTTTTCTGTGCCTAGTATCTTGTCCTTAGATATTAGCCAAAGCCCTCTATTTATATCCTTCATCATACTCAGCCGACCAAGGAATTCTATTAGGAATCTATTTCCTAAACTAAGAGTATTGCCTAAAACAAAACTCTTCCCTAACTAGGAATTCTGCCTAAACAAGGATTCATGCCTAGAATAGGTTTCTTCCCTCACTAAGTTCCCTAAAGGAGTACGGATACACATGTATCATTAAGTCGACTAAATTGATCAGTCCCCGTTTCAGTTGGTTTTTCAAGTTATATTCGATCTTCTCTCTCACCGTCTCTTGATGAACTCGGGTTTAGAGGGTTTAAAGTATTTTTTTCCTCAAAATTTAGGGGGCTTTTTTCTGTGTTTTTCAAGCTTTCTAGATAGGAAAGGTGTAAATATTGTTGGATATTTTATGGTTTTGCAATAAATCATATTTTGGTTAGTTTAAGTTAAGATGGGTTGGTATATCCCTTGATTAAAGTCTGGTTTAAGTTCTTGTTGTGTACTTGAGCTTTGATTAAAGTTGATGCTGCATCAAGTTTAAGTAGTAATTTGATATCCATGTAGCTCTTGAGTAGTAATTAGATCTTCTCTCTATTTTTTTCTTGCTAATATTATCCCTATAGTATTGTTAGTAAATTGTAACTGTTTATGATGTTTACGATGCTGTCTGTTCACTCGCAGAGTCTAATAATACTTATGTTTTCAGCATAAGGTGTAGTTTTATTATAGTAATGTATAAAATATAATGATTTAGGAGCTGAATAATAACAAACACAAGTTCTTATGCAATACCGTTAATGATCTCAGTTCTGGATGGTTCTTGTGTGGTAATGATACTTTTTCTCAGAAGGCTGTTAATGTAAGATGATAGATATCCAGTCTAAGTATAAGCAATTATTTGTTTTTTTTTACTGGCATGATAAGTATAATTGTTGTGGCATGATAAGTAGTGTAGTAAATGACTGCATTTTTTAATCATGTTTGAATGACCAACATATATGTACAATGATCAGACACTGGGTATCATAGTAATGAATGAATATAAAATGTGTGGCCAAGACTTGGATTTAGATTTTCAAGTGTTGGTCAGTGTCAAATGATGGACATGACCCATCCAGGATTTGTGTGTAAATTTGAAGACAATGTTTCAGTGATGATCTCAGTTTCTGAGTTGGACTAGTCATTTTACATAGAACTCAAATGTACGGTTTAGCATTAGGATAAGAGAAGAACTGTAAGGTCATAAGAGGCACTTTTAAATTAGTATTTTGAACTTGATAATAAGATAAATTGTGGTCTCAGTCTAGTGTTGTTTTAGATTAGTAAATAATGGTGGAATCTTCTTCATTTGTAGGGTCGTAAGGTGATTATAGAGAGCAGGTCCCTCTTCCTTATCGGGATCATGCAATTTATTTAGAAGGCTAAGTTGAAAAATATATATGGAAGGTATCTTTGAAATCTTATTTATATAAAGTTGTTACGTGCTTAATATTGAATATTAAAGCTCATTTAGTTTGTGTTTCGTTTTGTTGTAAGCTTAAACTACTTTCATGTTTTTGTAGATGTATAGATCATGTGTTCATTTGTTGTGATACTTGTAATTGAAACTTTCAATTTGATATCTTGTTAATTGTTACGTTTTGGTGGTATTGGTGGAGGACTTGGTTATGGTTCAGGAGGTGGTGGTGTACTAGTGTTGGTGGATGACTTGGTCATGGTTCAGTAGGTGTTGTTGGTGAAGAAGTTTGCCAGTTCGTAAGGTATTGTTTGTTGTAGAAGACTTGGTCAAGGTGCAGGACTTGGCTATGGTCAGGAGGTGGTGTTGGTAAAAGAGTTGGTCAAGTTTTCCAACCACATGCTTATTTGGGAAGGTATATTGCTAGTTTTGGAGTTTTATTTGATAAAGAATGAAGTTTGTTTTTTCATACTTACGTAAAGAATGAAGTTAGTTTTGGAGTTTTATTTGAATTTGATTTCAATTCTTGGCATGCAGATTAAGCCTGAGATGTGCAGATACGAAGTCATGTCAACTAAAATTGAAATGCGCCTTGCTAAAGCTGAAGCAATCAACTGACATCTCTTGAATATACCGGGAAAATTCGGTTTAACGAAATTGAACTCGCCACTTTGTAGGACATTAAGCTTGTTGTATGGACTTGCACCATATGTCTATTGATATCAAGAGTAACAAAACCATATAAGTAGTGATAGGGATGTTTGTGGGTTCTTTTGATTTGATTATATAGTCCATTAGTCAAAGGCTCAATCTTTAAAAGTGTAGTTGCAGGAAATCCTACAATACATCCCTCACAAGAATTCATACAATTCAATACATCTTTAAGATCAACAATTAATCTTTTTATTAATTGAGTTAGAAATTTTACAAGAAGGAAATGAAATCAAGAATATAATTGCTACTCTAGACTTTCTCTCTCCTCAAAACTTTCTCCCCACTCTAAAAAGATCTCTCCCCTCTCTTAAGCCTGTTCGGCTCTTTATATAGGACCTTACATAGTGGATGACAGCTAAGCTGTCCTTTATTTTCGGATCTGGCTTGCGATATTCTCACGAGTGTACAAATGTTAAATCTCGCAACACTCCTAAATCTCGCTAGGTTTTCACATCTTTCTCGTGTTCAGGCTGTCGTCATCCGTTGCGTCATTTTTATTACCAATTGTGTCGTTCAAGGATTTCGCCATGATATTGATGTTGCGATATTCTGATCCTACATCTTGCCTCTTCTCATGTCTTCTCCGTGAAGGAGAGAATGTCATGAGAACTAGTACTTTCAAAATGCCGCAGCTGTTCATTTTTCCATATTCTTCTGTATTGACATGATTCTGTACTTTTACGCAGAATTTATTACACGTATCTCTTCTTCCATCCATTTCTTGACACATCTTTTTCAACCGTTATTTCTCAACCGTTCACGTCTACTCTTCGCATTAAATGTGTTTATCTTATCGAGAACTCCTCTCTTTATATATATTCTTCTCACCCTTCTCTTGTTCTTTTTTACTTTCCTTCTTATATTTTCTGCAACTTCTCTTCATCGTTTCTCCGTAACTTCCGCTTCTGCTGCTGTAAATCTTCTTCTTTCTACTTCTTTTGATCTTCAATTTTTTATTCATTCTCATACTGAAAATGCCTCCAGTTGGTCGTAAATATGAAACTTTTGTGGAGAAAATTCAGAAAGATTTCGAACCACCATTCCCAATCAAGAATCTAAATCCATTCTTTAGGCCAAAATGTTTACTGATCATCATTGTGATGATAAGGAAATCATAGTTTCGCTTGGTCAGATTCTCGTTGTCCTTCTCATTCCTCTCTATGATCCTAATCTTCCTCTATTTTATGAAATTCTTGCTCATGCGAAATTCTCGCGAGCCGTCTACCAATTGAGTGGGGATTGTATTCGTTTAATGCTTGAGTTCGCCAACCGTGGTGCTGGTAGAGGATCTCTTTACCCAAAAGAATTCAGGGATCCTGAATTTGAGGACTTAGAGATATTCGCCGAAAAATATACAGTAGAGAGCTTCTTCGAAAACTATGAAGTAATAAACATGAAGAATGACAAAACTCGCTGGGGTGCGCGCTTGAAGAAGAAAGAAAATGTTGCCAGCGATAAAATACTAATGCAGGACATAGGCTGGCATTCTGGCAAGAACAATATTCCTCGTCACTCTAAAGACGAAAAATAGTGCATCTTTCCACTGGTTTTGAAAGGACCTTATATTTCAGTTCAAATGTGCTTCCTGCGAATCTCACTAATTATCAACCTTGGATATTTGATTGGCCCGAGAAATCGAAAGAGGTATTTTTCTTAAATTTCGCTCAATTTATAATCTTCACTTCTTTTTACACCTATTAATCTTGCAAAATTTTCAGGTTACCAAGCTAAGAAAAAGGTACAAAAGGACTGCTAAGGCAAGTACCCTAGCGGCGCTCCGTTCGATCACGGATGAAATAAGAAATACTTTCTTTTATTATTTTTAACAATATTATTTCCTTTGTTTCTTATCTTCATTCGTGTGCGAAGGTTGGTGTTGAGGTTGTTGAAGAAGAAGAAAGTTCTAAGGTTGCGAAGACTAAAGGTAAGGGTAAAGGTCTTCTTCGCAAGGAGAAATCTTCTGCCCCACCTTCCAAGAAGCGAAAAATTCATTCAATTTCTACTTCAAATCTTCACTCTGGCGAAAATTCTGATGATGATGATAATGACGTTGATGACTCTTTCGCAAGAGAAGACTCTCCAGCTGAATCTTCTATGGCACAACTATCTAGCATTTTCTATGACTCCATGGATAATAATACCTTTCTTGAACACCTCAACAAGTCTTTGAATAGTTTTTCAAATGATAAGATTAAATCTATTCCCATAAATGAACTCCAATCCAAATTTTGCCTCTTAGAAATTGACCATAGATCTAGCTTGGGTTTAGCCAACCAATTTAAGCGTTTCTATCTTACTTCTAAAAAAAAATTAGTACCTTAAGAAAGAAGATCAGTGATCTCATAGATGATAAAGATCGCATCGCTAGACAAGGTGCTCAAGCATTAGCGAAATTCCAAAAGACTCTTCTTGAAATTAAAATCGAACGAGATGAATCTAACCGAATGAATGCTATTCTTAATGAAAGAGAGAATCAAATTCGCTCCCTTCTTCTCATAAAAAATGACGATGAATTTGCTTGGGCTGCGAAAGTTCTAGATAACGCCAGAAATAACTTAGGTGTTAACGTTAGTCTTCAAGATGAGCATACGGCCTTGGTTAGGGATATGATTTTTGACAGAGAAGGTTGTTAATTGTTCTTCTTTATTCATCTGTTTGTCTTTTATAAAATTGTCATTAAGTTGCTAATTCATTATCACATGTTCGCAGGAGCTGAAGAGAGATTTCTTAAAAGAATTGAAGAGCTTGAGTCTGAGAAGGAGCAGCTTGCAAAGAATCTTTCTTCTTGGGATGATAAATATTCTAGGCTGAAGAAGCAGCTAAAGATTACTGTTGCGAATTTTAAGAATGATGCTACTCTTTTTCGCAATCGATTATTAGGACATACCACACGACAATAATATCCCTCATTCTGTATATCCTTGTCTTCTAGAAGAAATCCCCAAGAATGCGCCTCCTCTGGATATCTCTGACAGTGATGCTAGCGAAGAAGAAGAATCTGATGGAGATGAAGAAAAAGGACTTGATGAAGATGATGAAGAAGAAGAATCAAACAAGAAGTAGTTTTGTTCCCTTCTTTCTCTTTTTGTAATATTTATACATTCATTCTTTTAATCTCCTATCTTTGTAATTTTGCCGCCAATTTCTTGAATCTTCAAATACAAGTTCTACCTTTGTTGTTCCTTTCTGCACATGTTAAAAGATAGCAATTCTTTTATTTTTTTATTTTTTTTTATTTTTTGCAATACAGTTAATCAATATATTATCAATATCTTTCATGTTATGAGTGCGTAAATCTATCATATGAAGACAAATAACATGTTCTTATTCTATTCATTCCCATACTTGCCTCTGTTATTTGTATTCGAATGAAAGATTAAATAAGTTACTTTTGAATGGCAACATGCCTCGATGCAATGTTCTTATTTGTCGAATTTTCGTAAGTAGGTATTTCTTGGTTTCTAAGATTTTATTTTCTTTTTCTCTTATGTGGTCTTATTTGCCTTCCTAGTTAAAGGTCTTATTGTGCCACCTCTTGTCATTGCGACAAAATCGCATGACATCTTTGCACTTGCATGCAAAAACCTGTTGATTTTGTCTTTACTCTCTCTTTGAAATTTTTGTTGCGACAATATGACATGCCTAAAAATTCTCGCGAAAATAAAGCCCCATGACATTGCAGTCTTGCGACGAAATCGTAGGACGTCCTTACACTTTCATGTACTGACCCATTGATCTCGTCTTATCTTTGTCTTTTGTATTATTGCCTCTTCAGAATTGTCGCACAAATATGACATGCCTAAATTTTCTTGCAAAAATTAAGCCTCATGACATTTGCATCTTAAGACACTTATCAACTCCCTAATGGAGGGTGCCGCCCTTATCTTCCCCCTGGTTGCCCCTTCAAGGAGACGTACCTCTAACATACAAGGTTGGCTCCTCCCATCCGGTTTTAACAACAACCTGTTGTTTTCGCAGCCTCTTATCCCTTTTACCTATAGGGTTTATGGTTACGAGGCTGCACCCTAAGGGAGTTTTCTTCGGACGAAAAGATAAGCCAAGACTTGCCAAGAATGGCCGAGACGCTTCAAACGCCCTGACACTCTTGGATCAACCGTGTACCTCTACGCCTTGATCAAATGCTCGACTCCTTAGAAGAGACCCTCAGTCGTCCAACCTAAGTCATAAGCTTAGGTTGAAAATCCAAGGTACTTCTCCCCGGATGGGATTTATTGACCCAAAATCTCCATGACTCAGTTCCAGGGGCGTTGTAACCTTTTCCCGAGCCATGTAACAGTACCCCCTTTATGATGCACTTTAGGTCTTACATTTTCCTCTTGTGAAATTTTGATTTCGCGAACTAGGGTGTACGCCATAGCAGGTTCGCCCCTTTATGATTATTTTGTCTCTTCTTCTGTATATCAGCTCTTTTGTAATTTCACAATCTCATCTTTGTTACTCAAATTTTTTTTTTTTTTTTTTTTTTTTAGGATCATGCATAATTTTTCACAATCAACACATTCCTTCACTCCTTAAGTTTCTTACTTCTGCTACTTTCTGCCTATAAATTGTTCAAATTTTCTATTACTTCCTTCCTTTTTGCGAAATCGTCGCCGTTTCTTTCTTTCAGCAAGCATCGGTTTCGCAACGTATTTTCTTCTCTCTTTTCTATTGCATCTACCATCAATCTTTCACTTTTTTGTATTTCTCTAATGTTACTTTTCCAATTCTTCTTCTTTGCAGCTCTTTCTTCGCAAGATTCTACATCAATTTCATAAAATTTCTTTCCTTCAATCCAATCTCCTTTTATGATGCCAACACCACTGGGATGAGGAAACTTGATGCATTGGTGGAAAGTCGATGCTACACCTAAAATCTCATGTAACCAAGGTCGTCCAATCAATGCATTATAAGGTGATTCCACATCGATTACATAGAATAAAATTTCAGATGATAATCCTTTCAGTGGAATTCGCATATGAGCTTTTCCTTTAGGTTTATTAGCAGTACCGTTAAAACCATAGATTTTGTAAGTTGAAGGTATTAGATCTTCATCGTTCCCTCCCATAGTTTTATAAGTATGATAAAAAAGGATATTCACGGAACTTCCAGTATCAATCAAAATTCTGTTGATTGCCCATGAATTCTCAGCTTCATCATTTTCATCATCGCTAGGTTTTGGGTTGATCTCCAACCTTACCAATAGTGGGTTGTCGTGCATTTCTCCACCCTCAGGTACTTCTTCTGCGGTAAAAGAAATAGTTTGCTTTTGCCATTCCTTCAGTGGCGCTGTCTTCGCAATGTTCATTATGTCTCTATCTTCTGCATCTCTTGCAAAAAACCTGTTGAGAATGTTATCGTGAAAGTCTTCAATCATTTTGTACGAATGTACAATAGAGTGACAAAACAAATTCTTTGCCTTTGCTCCAAATTCTATTACAAATGTTTCTCCTTCTTTTGTTATATTTACTCTGCGATTTTCTGGCGGTGGTGGCAATGGTTGAGACTGAGGTTGATCTTTTAGAAAATGATTTAGCTTCCCTTGATCTATCATTCTGAGGATGATTCTTTTTATATTTCTGCAGTCATTTGTCGTATGTCTATGAAAATGATAATAAGAGCAAAATTCATGACTTCTGAAGCTTGGAGGTGGTTCACTCCCCATGTTCCATGGCGCGGGTATGTTTTCCATCAGGATTATAGCTTCCCATATCTTCTCCACACTAGCATTCAAAGGTGGCATTTTGATTTCTTCCTATATTATTCTGTGATTTCGTTGTCCTCTGTGATAATTTTTCCTTTGACCTCCATAAGTTTCTTGTGGCTGATCAAGTCTTTGGATTTTGTTATTTCCACCATGGTTATAGATATTTCTCTCTCTCTCGAATTCTTTTTAGTCATGACTCCCCATAGCTACTAATTTCTGCTGACTATCACCCATTATCCTCTCTTGTTGCCCTTGCGAGGTGCTCGCCACTGTATTTATCAACTTAGGTAACAAGCTTGCATTCGCTGGTTTTGAACTTGTGTTCGCAACTGGGTATGATTCCATCTCATTTTGTTTTTCCTTAAGAGCAATATATTCCTCCTGAAATTCTCGCAACTCAGTCATTGTGATTATATTCTTGATTCTGAAAATTTGAATGTATAGCAGGTTGGTTGCGAACATAGCGTTAATGAATGATATAATGAGATATCTCTCATCCACTCGACCAGCCATATCACTACACATTGTCTTCCACCTCATGGTTAGATGCTTCAAACTTTCTCCAATCCTTTGTTTTAACCCAAATACATCTTCAATGCCAGGTCGTGAGGAATTGTGTTACTTATATACGCTCCTAAGAATGTACTCTACAAATGGTTGAAAGATGTTATGGTATTCTTGGGTAAACCTTCAAACCACTTTAAAGCTTCTCCTGTTAAACTTGATGCAAAATATTTGCACAACACAGCATCATGATTTTCCCATTGTAACATACATCTCACATAAGCTTTGATGTGTTGAACGGCACAAATTGTTCCGTCGAAAATGCTAGTTAGCGCTGGTAGATTGCACTTTGGTGGTATTCCTCCTAATTGTACTTCTCGTAAATGGAGTCTTCGCAGCTTCTTCTATGGCTTCATCTAATTGTATCATGCCTCCTTCTTTTCTGTTGTTTAACATTCCTCTCATCTCCGCTAGCTCTCTTAAAATTTGTTCATTTACACCAGAATCTGGATCCATTGGTCTTTTTAACGCTGTTTCCCTTCTTCTGTGTTCCTCTCTGCTTTGATTTTCTTGTTTATTATTTTCTTCTTGTCTTTCCCTGCGATCTTCTCTTTCATGAATTCGCACATGACTACGCCTCTCATTTTCTTCTCTGCGATTTTCTTCATTCCTCCTCAACTCTCTTTGTCGCCTTTCAGTTCTCCTTTGTATTCTATCATATTCTTCATTGATATTACCATTATTGCGATTTTCTTCACGCATTCTTTCTCGATTATCATGATTGTTCTGGCGAACTGCCTCTAGGAGCTCTTTTTCCTCCATTTCTACTCTCAGCCTCTCTCTTTCGCAAGCTAGACGTGCTTGTTCAGCATAATATCTCTCTATTTCTTCTTCAATTGTTCGTTGATTCCTTTGAATATTTCTTCCTTGTAATATTTTCCTTCCTTCTTCCTGATTTTCTTCACCATCTCGATTAATTTGCTCTTGAGGTTGTCCATTCCCCTGATTTCTATCATTTGTCCATTCTGGAGAATTTCGCCATGTGGGATATAGAGATCTTCAATCATTTCTCTTCTTTCGCGATATTCTCCGTACAGATTTTGTATTTCCCCTCAAGGATCTCCATTAACATTTACTACAGGCGAATTTCGCCTTATTTCTCCCCTAGTTGACCTTGAACTTGACCTTGTAGTGCTTCTTGACCTTCTATTCTGGAACCTCATGTTTTCCATCCTCAATTCATGATTTTGTCTTGTCAAATTTGCACGTTCTTTATCTTCTAATCTCCTCTCCTCGTGTATTCTTTTCCCCAATGCCTCTAACGTTTCGATTGCTTCACTTCTATGAATTACTCCTCCAACCATTTCCTGGTCTCTCTCCTCTCGTCCATTGCTTCTTAACTGTTGCTTTCTTTCCACTTCATCTACGGAATCTGATCGCCAAGTATGCACACTTACTCTGTCATAATCTATAGTTCCATTTTGTGCCGGTGTGCGTTGAATTGGTTGTTGAATTTGATTATCTCCATCATTTCTCACATCCATCCTTGGAGATTCCTCAATTTCATCTCTCCCTCTGCCAGCAAGTTTCTCACTTCTTCTTACAATTTTTGGTTGTTTTGATTTATTTCTTCTTCTAGCCATTTTTCAGTTTTAATAAGTTGTTGAAAATTATGTAAAATTCTTTATCTATTACTCCAAATTTCTTCAAATCACAATATCAATCTTCAATCAATCCCTGTTTCTAGCGCCATTATGTAGTTGCAGGAAATCCTAAATACATCCCTCACAAGAATTCATACAATTCAATACATCTTTAAGATCAACAATTAATCTTTTTATTAATCGAGTTAGAAATTTTACAAAAAGTAAATGAAATCAAGAATATAATTGCTACTCTATACTTTCTCTCTCCTCAAAACTTTCTCCCCACTCTAAAAAGATCTCTCCCCTCTCTTAAGCCTGTTCGGCTCTTTATATAGGACCTTACATAGTGGATGACAGTTAAGCTGTCCTTTATTTTCGGATCTGGCTTGCGATATTCTCGCGAGTGTACAAATGTTAAATCTCGCAACACTCCTAAATCTCGCTAGGTCTTCACATCTTTCTCGTGTTCAGGCTGTCGTCATCCGTTGCGTCATTTTTATTACCAATTTGCGATGTCTTTGCAGTGTGTCGTTCAAGGATTTCATAATGATATTGATGTTGCGATATTCTGATCCTATAATAAGCATATTGGATATCTGATTAGAAGAATTTGTGATGCTTTGTTCGTGTGTTAATTGAATGATGCTCATAAGATCGTAAAGGTTGGAGAACAAAACAAAGCGTGGACCATTAGGTCCCTTAGCAGCTGCAAGATTTGTAAGTTATAATATAGTATCTCCTTATAGAGATTTAAGTTAGAAGAACTTAGGAATTTCATAACTTTCTACAAACTGAACTTAGGAACTAAGTATGTTTTGTGTATGTCCATTAAATGAATGACATAGTTTGTATCAAATACTCATACTTGTTGTTAACTTCAATTGAAGAATTCTTTTTTCATAATGGTGAATGTGGAAATGAAAGTGAATGAATGTGTCATGGTTTGTATATCTGTGGAATGTTGAATATGGGTAACTGGGAAAATGCTGGGGGGGTACATGGGGTGGGGTGGGGGGGGTACTGATTTTGACCAAATCAATGAAGACTTGACCTCTTTTTTTTTTGTTGCAAAAAATTAGCAACGTCTATGTTCTGTTGCTAAAAAATAACCAGAACCAATAACATTTAATTCCGGGTAGGGGTATTCCTGTAATTAGAAACATCTTAGCAACGGCAGACCTTGGTTGCGAATAAACAAAGTCGCAACGGCACGATACGTTGCGAATCTCCGTTGCTGACCGAGATTCGCAACGGAGCTTATGCCGTTGCGAAAAAATGCAATACCGTGTTTTGGAACGGCGATCTGCCGTTTGCGACCCCAGTCAGCAACGGCGAGGCTCCGTTGCTAATTCCTAAAAATGGTGTAGTGGAAGAGGTAACATTTTTAATCATTACCGATATTCCAGCTGTAGTAAGGTTTATTCTATCCCAACCTATAAGTCTACTGTTCATTTTTTCCACAAGCGGTTCAAAGATTTTATCTTTGACCTGGCCAGTGAAGAGACGAGACCTAAAGTTCTTCACTACGTATGTAACCTATCCTTAGTGTAATTAGATTTGGTCACTTTTTATTTTCGTTCTTTGTTGAATAAGTTTTAGTTGTATTTCTTGTTAACATAATATCAACCTTTAAGATATTAAAAGTCATCATAAAAAGTGTGTTTAATATGACGGACATTTAGAAAAATAGGTTATCTGAGCTTTTACTTGAGTAGACCTTTTTGTTTTTCTATCTTCTTCATGTTGCTTGACAGTAGTTTTCTATGTTTAATTGCATTTCTTTTCTTTTCTGAATAGGGTTTAGTTGTTTTTCTTGTTAATATATATATATATATATATATATATATATATATCATTCCATTTCAAGAAATGAAAAATCTTAGAAAAAGTTTGTTTACTGTGCAACTATCAGGGTATATGGAGACCACTAGTGGAGTAAGTGATTCAGAGGAAACTAAAAAGTTATGTATGGGAGGAACATCATGTGGAGTTGTGTTGGAAAATCATAATGTTATAGTTTTAGTTGTTGATAGGAAACAAATGTAAAATGAGATAAAGATGGGTCGTAGTGCGAAGGGGAGACCCGTTGAAATATGCATACCTCGTGAACCGTATATATCCTCATCTACCCTATTATACTTCATCTAACCAAATAACTAGCTCATTAACGGATCATTCAAGCATTTAATAAGGGACGATATGTCTTAATCACGTGATACTATATATTTTTTCAGTGAATTGCATCATTGCAATTTTAGCATGTACATGTTGTCCAGTTGGTTTTATGTTTGTTCTTTAACCATAATTGAACTTAAAATTCAAGATCTATGGTGATGCCACAACCTTTGACTCAAAACATAGGAAAAAAATTCGTTTTCGAAAAAAAAATAATTTCTTTTATAATTAAAACACATGTAAAATGAAATATTGAGAAGTAAATACACATGTAACGAAAAATATATATACTTGCACGTAGTGGTCACATTATGTTTTTCTTACTCCTAGTCTTTTGGGGTGATTAAGTAGTATCGTAGGTTATGGTGGCTTATTACTTAGTACTAAGGAGTCTATTAACAAAGTTACATCTATTACTTACTAAGCAAGTTGATGTAATTCCTATAATTGATGACTTTGTGAAAAAAATATTGTTTAATATTCCAAATTAGGATTTATTATATGTTTGTCATTCGTCATAATATTCTACGTCATATTTGGATATTTTAATTTTTCTTGCATAAAATGTAATTTTAAACATTATTTTTTTCTTCTTTTTTATAAGTTTGTTGATAAAGTCCAATTGTATATTTAATGTTTTGATGTTTTTTTTTTCTTCCTTTCTCTATAACAAGCTTCAGAGAAGAAAATAAATCAAACTAATTCGTAAAAGTGATTGTCCATGCCTAATTAAAATTTTATATGTTGGATGATTGAAAACTCAAAGTAAAATATTTTTGATTAATGAAGCCATTAGAATTTTATTGTATAAAGACTCACACGGGATTCTTATTTTATGCAACTTTTAGTCATCAATAACTGAATATTGGTACCTCGTGCTATATATAATGTGAAACATCAACACCAATATAAAGAAAATAATATATTATTAGATTCGACAAAATGGAAAACTTTCACCTGGGAGCAATTAATCAAAGAGAATGTATTTCGTCAAAAGTTAATGATGGTGGGCCACATATACTAGTATCTAATATTGAGACAAATTTCTTTTAAACTATCCGCTTGGATTGAAAATGGTGTTAATATAACACCAAATACAATTTAGTATTGTTATTCTCAAAAGCACAATTATTTAAGTAATATCATCGATTCAAATGAAGAAAAATTATTTCTTTAATATATTTTAAGACAGGTTACTAGTTAGCCAAACTATTTATATAAAAGTACTTATTTGTTACAGCGAATGCTCGGTTCAAAGACGTCGGTATGTCAAATATCTTGTCAAAATGCTAATAAAGTTGAGTTTGTGACTAGATTATATTAGGTAGTATAATTTTAGGATGGAGATTACACGAAGAGATCATTTTGAAGAACTTCATCATCAAGTAAGTAACAAAGAGTAATTCTAATTTCAGATTCTTTCACGTCTACCTATCTATCATTTGATGGCCTCGGTTGCCTCTTTACGAACCCATAACCCAATACAATAGTGGTAACTGTGCATTGGCATCCAAATGTCACTTTATTTTTTTAACTGCCTCTAGCCGTAACTAAAAGTAAACATGGATGCCTGGTATGAAGACCATTGCATAATGAATTTTCAAGACCCGCTTCTTTGATGACAAATTTGGCTCATCAAATTTGGATTCAAAGATTTAAAATCCAGTTGCTATTGTTGTTTCTTTTACACATTTTTTGCATTGAAGACATTGTAGAGCCAAGTTTGTGACAGATCATAATTCCATCATTAGGGAGTAATATTTCATATTATGATTCCGGCATTGGGAAACAATATTTCTTGATGATAGCTTTTATATCAACGATAATCAGTTGATCTCCGCTTTGAAACGGTAGAACGCAGTGACTTATACTCAACTACATATTTTTAATCCTAATCTGAGACTTGACTAAATGTAGACTAGAAATCAAGATATAGTTTTGATCAAATAAATTTGACAATAGGCTTGAGATAGCAACACTTGTGAGTTCGATCGAGCAATGCTCTAACAGATGTGTTTCCTTTTCATTTTCAGTTATTCTCTCTTTTGTTGCTTTATAATTAATACAAATACCGCAATTGTTTTTTACGTTTGGATTGTTTATCTCCTTCACGGTAAGCTCTTGAATTTGAGCTAGAACAATAATTTTTGGGCTTTGACGTGGAGGGAAACTTGAAAAGTTTCTTTGTTGTAAATCCATCCATAAAGTAATTGAACCAAAAAATAGATTAAAATATGTGAAGATTTTTGTACTATAAAATGAGTTCACCCACTAAATAAAATTTCCATGTAACTCAACTGGCCAGACTAGAAAATATCATTACACAGATAATATCAGGTATCAGAATATAAAGATACTAAGTGATTACGAACCCAATTCCGGGTTTAGCATACCTCGTTTTTTATTCTTTATCCTTGATTCTTACTGACATAATCTACTTCAGAATTATATCAATGTTGTTTCTGAGTTGTATGTTTGAGTAATTGGGTTTTGTAAATACGTAAATACTTGTTAGGCATTTTTCCAAACAGGCAATGTTCACAAACTTAAACTTGCATAAATATTTAATACTTGTGTATAATTTTGGTGGTGGATCTGGTTATGGTGGTGGCAGTGGTGAAAGAGTCACTGATCATCTAAATTATGGAAAACTGAAATCTTAGTTGGGGAATTGGTCGAATGTAAAACTGGTGATGGAGGTAATTAGTATGTAATGGTGTTGTAGCAGCTGGATTTGAAATCAAAATTTTGAAATTGAGATGTAACAATTGTACCTGAAGTAAATTGAGCTGGTTACTCTGGTGTTGATGGTGTAGTGGTGTTGGTGAAAAAATTACTGATCATCTCGTCATCACGTTTAGAGATGAAATCAAAATTAGGGAAAACTGAAATCGGAGTTGGGGAATTAGTCGAATATGAAATCGGTGGTGATGGTGAAATTAGAACGTAATGGTTTTATGGTGTTGCTAGAATTGAAGGAGGGTGGTGGTGGTGGTGAAAAAAGAAATTGGAGAAAGGTGGTGGGAGGAGAATGAGATTTTTGATTTGGGAACACAGACGGAGAAGTAAAGAAGCCAAGGAAAAACATGAAGGATTAACGCGGGAATTAGAATTCTGCCAGGGATATTTTAGGAAGTGATAGATACCACCCAAAAGAAATAAGGTTGAAAAGTCTCCCTTTTATTTAGATTATTGTTATAGGGAAAGCCAAAAGTTCTATGAGAAAAGCTGACTTTGGTATATCCAAATTGACTCGTAGTCACATTCAACCACTTCTAACAAAATTAAGAAAAAATAACTCGTAGTTGTTGAAGAAAATGGAAGACAGTTTAAGCATGATGAATGCTATGAACTCTATAAGATTCATGTTTGTGTATTTAATCCATTTTTGTTACTTTAATTCAATGTAGTTTGATACTATTTAGTCGTTATTAGACCAAGTTAATTAAATGTAAGTCTAAATGTAATGAGTACCGATTAATAAAATGTAAGTCTATATTTTAAATTATAAATTTTCGAATTAATTAATATTACTGCATCATTTGTTAGAAGATATAAACTCAAAGATAATAACACTTAAATAAAGACCTCAAAAAAATATCGGACAATCTTTGACCTCCTGGTTTACGTATCTTCCTTTCAACACGCTCGTGAACTGTTTTTCCTTTGTTTTCGTATCTTCGGTTGCTCACTTTCAAAACTGGAGTTTTTCTTTTCCTTTTAGCTGAAACATTAACCTGAATTAACTTTCAAAACTCACACTTCCCTTTTACTATTTCCAATCTTTTTAAAATTACCACATATCTTAGAAACAACAGCTTTAAGTTTGGCATCACAAAAAAGTGTAATAGAGAAACTTAAAACACTAGAATAAAAATTAGAAGAGATTCGATTGAGAAAATTCAAGAGATATAAACTTAGGCCACCAGCAGTTATACTTTGACCACTCACGACTTAACCTCAACCTCCATAGTTTTTCTTTTCACCGTATGGCTTTTATCCTTGCTTGGTTTGCAATGTAGTCCGCAGCAGAGTTGTGTTTTCTATTTATGTACTTCACCTGAGCTTGGGGTAATTCTCTCAAAATTATCTTGGCAAGTATAGTAAATTTCTTCCTTCTTCTTCTACTTCTCCAATAAATAAAAACAAAACAAAAATATAGATTTTCAGAGCACAAATCAAATCATTTATCTAATCTAGTCATTAATTAAAATAAGGACACATTTGTCATAAAAATAGAAAGATGAGGGATTTTGGAGATTACTATTTCATGATTATTATTTTTTTTGGCCTTATTCAGCGCTAACTTGTTCCCGGTTGCAACCCCAATAATTGGCTTCAAATCTTATGGTTCATCAAGTTTTAGGCCTGATAACATAGTCTTTAGATCACAGTGGTCGTTTTTAAATGATGCAGATTCTGACTCAACCATGCTCATTTCCTGTTGCATCGCTAAATTTGGTTAGACTGGAAGTTTTGGATCCCAGGATAAATACAAAGTTTTAAGGCAAAATTTTGGTAACAAGACAGATAGTGGCTCGCGGAATGGTATATTTTGAGTCCCATGATGCATCACTATATTTAATATGAGTCATATCGCATGATACATTTCATACTAAAAATACATTTCAGGTCATTATGTTGATTTTGGGTGGAAAAACATATTTTAGCCACCGAACTATTTTTTTTGTCGCTCGACAAAATCCAGGTCATTAAGATACATTTTGGGTCATGTTGCGACTTTTGGTTGGACCTTTATGTCACCGTCAGTGTAGATGATCGGCCTTGTATCAATTCGCTTTCACTATTTGAATTTTGAGCCGTAAGTTTGCAGTTACTAGTTAAAAATGTTCCCTAGAGGATTTTTAATATGGAGTGATTAATTATCCATCCATATTCTTCATATCCTTCTCAATTTATCACAAAACCAATGAAAGATAAAACGGTAATCAGAAAATATTACAACGACGACTGCCCTTTGTTTTGACTATAAGGATCGGTGGATTCACAACCCTTGAGTTAAAATAACTTTTGTTTTCAAATTTATTTCCTTTTATCTTTTTTTTCTTCAAAAGGTCCAACTTCTCAAGGGATTTATTAATCAAATATTTAAGTGTATTTGACCATCCTCTCAAACATTTCCGTTGGCCTCTGTTTTCCCAATTGTCTCTGCATCGGTATAAATACATCAAGTTTTAGGTGGATACAAAAATTGAAAAAAATAATACTAAACTATTTTTTATGTGAATTAATCATAGTAATTACTTAACGAATAAGATGACCAG
>JAJJWW010009133.1:0-13478 GCA_023531295.1 Papaver armeniacum | reverse complement strand
AAGGTTTTCCCAATCAGAATTTAGGTTTTGAAGCCTGGATTCCTTTTCACTGGTAGAGCCATCGAAGACTGGTGGTACGTTTTTAGAGATAACACCTTTGTCAATATCAGATCGCTACAAACATAGACTTATGAGGTATTTTAATGTGTTTGCCTGCTCTGATACCAATTGAAAATGCGGGGGTATAACAACAACACCCAACAATTAGCCAATACGAGAGGAATTACTCCAATACACTTTCTAGAGAATCAACTGGACAGTCAGACTCAATCTAGAGTAAATTATATCAAAGAGTTTAATATCTCTAACTCTAATTAAATCCACAATCAGCAAATAGAAATATCACGAGCCCGATTGAATATAAGAGGAGTAACTGAATCACTACCAAAGACCAATGTTCAAGTGTCAATCAATGTAAAATCAACAACCAAATGTTGGATATTCTAATTGATTGATCTTAACGCACAACCTGTGATATTTCAATTATATAACAAAATATAATGCGGAAAAAAAGAAATAAATACAGAGACACCGAATTTTTTGTTAACGAGGAAGCCGCAAATGCGAAAAAATCCACCGGGACCTAGTCCAGATTGAACACCACCGTATTAAGCCGCTGGCAGACTCTAGCCTACTACCAATAACTTCTGATTGACTGTAGTTGAACCCTAATCAATCTCACACTGATTCAAGGTATAGTTGCGTTCCCTTACGTCTCAGTCCCAACAGATACTACGCACTGATTCCCTTAGTTGATCCTCACCCACAACCAGAGTTGCTAGCGACCCAAAGTCGAAGACTTGATAAACAAATGTGTCTCACACTGGAAAAGTCTATAGATTGAATAAATCTGTCTCCCACGATGGGAAATACCCGGGAGTTTTTGTTCCGTCTTTTGATAAATCCAGAATAAGAAACTAATTGATAAAACCAGACTTATATTCCCGAAAAACATCTTAGTATTATCAATCACCTCACAATAATCTTAATCGACTAGCGAAAACAAGATATTGTGGAATCACAAACATGAGACGAAGATGTTTGTGATTACTTTTATCTTGCCTATCGGAGAAATTAATCTCGAGTCCATTATTTCAATTGTACTCAATAATTGATAGAATCGGACAAGATCAGAACAAACTACAAAGAAAATAGTCGGGTTTGGCTTCACAATCCCAATGAAGTCTTTGAATTTGTTAACCTACAGGGTCTCGATAGAAACCTACGGTTAAAGGAGAATCTGACTATGAAAAGGGAATACTTTATTTTTTGTTTATTTCTTAGCAAGCTCTCTTTCATTGATAATCCTAAGTCAAGCTTATATATATTTTCAGTACATTGTGATTTAAGAAACATCATACATAATCAGTACAAAACCAAGTATCCCAACAAGAAAAGAGTGAGAATGTCGGAAGATGACTAAACGTGTCTGAAATAAATTACATTGAATCAGAGGAGAAATGGTTCCTAATTCCAATAAACGCTTGTCAATATTTCCAAATCTCTCAATAAAAAATCTCAATTAATAAATAAAATACAAAATTTAATTCTCTAGAGATATGCATTAATTGTTTTAAATAATTCATATAAACCAAAAACCTTAATTAAAAGATTCTTAATTTATTTCGTACACAGTCTTGCCTTGGTACTAGGAATATCTTTGAACAATAAATGATAAGAGTTAATGCTCGTGTTCAAAAGTATGTTGACATATTTTCACAAAGAAATCCTTTTTCATATTTACATGGATTTGCATTCTTGGAATCGGTTATACCACACTTCCAAACAAGTTTATAATTGGTTCCCCTGTTTCCAAGACTACTATTTGATTGATAAAATATCAAATTACATACATAGGTTCAATCGGTTCTACCAATCACTAGAATCGGTTATTCCTAATTATGGAAACACTTGCGATCGGTCACACCAGTCACTAGGATCGGTTCCACCAGTTATAAGGATCGCTTCCATCTGCACATGGTATTACTTGAGATCGGTCACACCAGTTACCAGGACTTGTTACACCAATTACAAGGATCGGTCACATAAAACTTATGATCAGTCACACCAATTACTAGGATCGGTCACACCAATTATAAGGATCGATCATACCATCACATGGTGATTACTTAGGATCAGTTACACCAATTATCAAAAGCAGTCATACTAAATCATAAGTCTAGGCATTGTGATTAGTTATACCAAGATACATAACCTGAGTTAAGGTCGGTTCTACTAACTCACACATATTGGTCATCCAAATATTTGCAATGAATAAATGGACCAATTGAAAATGCGATCTAACAGCCACACCCAACAATTTGTTTGGAATCTGAGAGGACTTACTCCAATACACACTTTCCGTAGAATCAACTGGAGCAGTCAGACTCAATCTAGAGTAAAGTATATCAAAGAGTTTAATATCTTTAACTCTTAATTCAATCCGCCAAATCAACAAATAGAAATCTGCGAGCGATTGAATATAAGAGGAGTAACTGAACGGTACCAAAGACCAATGTTCAAGTGTCAATCAATCTGAAATCAACAACCAAGGTTGGATCTTCTAATTGATTGATCTTAACGCATAACCTGTGATATTTCAATTATATAACAAAATATAATGCGTAAAAGAAATAACAGATACCAGAATTTTGTTAACGAGGAAGCCGCAAATGCAGAAAAACCCCGGGACCTAGTCCAGATGGAACACCACATTGTATTAAGCCGCTACAGACTCTAGCGTACTACCAATTAACTTTGGACTGGACTGTAGTTGAACCTTAATCAATCTCACACTGATTCAATGTACAGTTTGCATTCCTGCCGTCTCTGATCCCAAACAGGATACTACGCCAGTTCCTTAGTTGATCTCACCCACAACCAAGAGTTGTTCCGACCCAAGTGAAGACTTGATAAACAAATATGTCTCACACAGAAAAGTCTATTGATTGAATAAATACATCTCCACGAAATACCCAAGAGTTTTTGTTCAGTCTTTGATAAATCAAGGTGAATATGAACCAATTGATAAACCCGGTTTATATTCCAGAAGAAAGCAGTCTAGTATTATCAATTACCTCACAATAATCTTAATCGACTAGCGAAACAACATATTGTGGAATCACAAACGATGAGACAAAGATGTTTGTGATTACTTTTATCTTGCCTATCGGAGAAATTAATCTCGAGTCAATTATTTCAATTGTACTCAATACGATAGAATCGGGCAAAGATCGAACAACACTACAGTTGAAAATAGTTGGATTTGGCTTCCAATCAATGAATTATTTGAAGTCGTTAACCTGGGGTCTCGATAGAAACCTATGGTTAAAGGAGAATCGACTCTAGTTATGCAACTAGTAACACACAAGAGGTGTGGGATTAGTTTTCCCAGTTGCTAGAGGTTCTCCTTTATATAGTTTTTCAAATCAGGGTTTGCAATTCAAAATTACCTTGGTAACAAAGCATTCAATATTCAACGTTAGATGAAAAACCTGATTCAACTGCTGTATCTTTCCAACTTGGATCGAACTTAGCTTGTTACAGACAAAATGAAATGTGCCCTCATTTGTGTTTATGTAACTGCCCAAACGTGTACACCATGTTGGTTCACAAACAATTGTAGGGGTTAGCCATATGATTACTCTCATATTCAGCCTTATTCATCTGCTAACTAGTTCAAATGACTCAAATGAAACTAATTAAAGAGTTGTTTCAATTGCTATATTCTCACTAAATTGTACAAGAACACAATGAAGCAAAATCGGTTTGATTCCTGAATCATGAACATTATAGCCACGGTTTGCAAAGATTGCATTCCTTATTATATAAATGTTTATGTTCATGTTCCTAACCGATTTTAGAACTTTAACCTTCAAGTATGCAAACGTGATACTTGAAATACCGGACTAAGATTGAGGATTACGCCAGTACAAACCTTAAATCAGCGAAAAATTCTCGGACATGAACTTGCGCAAACGTGTACGCATACTTAGGTTCGGATTTCAAAACAACAAATACGCAAACGGTGCGCATACTATGGTTCCAGGACATGGATTACATATGTGCAAGAGTGCACAACAACACATATCCAATAATGGTTAAGTGGTATAAACTCTTACTTCAATCATTGAAACTTTCTTAGAGGATAACAATAGCCGTTTTTCACACACTATTAGCATCAAAGCAATTTTCGTTATTGAATAATCCTGCTGAAACATTCAAGACAACACCAAATGATCAGATCACACAAACCATGTAAAATGTTTACTCGATAATTTCACATGATATAAGATGAACTTGGTCAAAACGAAAGCTTGCCAACACACATATTTCGAGAAATATATAAGCGAGATAAACTCAAATCGAAATCTCAAATGTATATAGAAAACTATATCGTAATACGACTTATGTCTCAATATAGGAGATAGAGTAGAAATAGACTTTCCAAGTGATGGTGAGTTCATAGACAAAATTATCTGAAGCTTCTTCAAACTCTATTCTTCATAGATTCGGTTACTCTAATCATTGTGTTGTTCTAGTGGTTGGTCGTAGTGGTGGTCTTTGGTTAATGTGACAAGATGCTATTGAGGCTGAAGTGATTTCTTTCTCAAATAATTTGATTCACCTTCAGATTAAACAAACGAGTCCTTTTCCTACATGGAATTTATTTTGTGTATACGGTCCACCAAACAGAGTAGATAGAGCTCAATTATGGCAAAGTCTATTGGTTTATTCTCAGCACGTTTCTAGTCCTAAGTGTTTCATAGGAGATTTTAATGTTCTATCTCCTGTTAGAGAAAAATATGGAGGTGAACATATGTTCCATTGAACGCAACAATATCCCACTTTAATAACTTCATACATGAAAATCATCTCTTGGATTTGGGTTATTCGGGGCCTGCTTACACTTGGAGCAATGTAAGACAGATCCAAAGTTTAATAAGACAAAGGTTGGATAGGGTTATTGCGACTCCAGATTGGTGCTTGGTTTTTGAGAAATCAGGAGTTCTTCATATGCCAAGAATCTCAAGTGATCATTCACCTATTCTTCTTAACACATGTAGAAATATAGAAAGAGATCCTCCCTCTTATAGATTTGAAGCTTACTAGTGTTCTCATCCATATTTTCTTAATGCGGTGATGGAGAGTTGGAATATAAATCTATCAGTTGAATTGGTTTCAAAACTTGCTTCTCTGGGAAAGTTTCTCAAAAGTTGGAGTAAGAAAAAAATAGGCTGCATTAAGGATAAATTCTGTAAGTTAAATAAAAGATTACTTCATCTACAGACTCTTTCTCCCAATCCTAATGTTATTCGTCAGGAAAAAGTTATTGCAGCTCAATTGAATGATTATATCATTATGGAGGCAACTTATTGGGAACAAAGAATGAAACAAATTTGGATGAAAACTGGGGATAAAAATACTAAACAATTCCATATTTCAGTTCAACAAAGAAGAAAGAAGAATCAAATTTCCTGCATACAATCAAGTTCTCAACAATGGTTAACTAATCCAAAGGAGATTGCTGAAGAATTAGTTCTATTCTAGACTTTGTTTCAAGAAGATATGAATATACAAGCTCCTACAAATTTACAAGACTCTCCTTATTCGATTGGTACAGAAGAAAATTTATCTCTTTATGATATTCCTTCCAATGAAGACATATGGAAGGTAGTTAAGAATATGAATCCACTAGGTTCTCCCGGACCTGATGGTTATCATGTTCTCTTCTACAAAAAATGTTGGTCAATAGTTGGTGAAGATACTACTCAGTTCAGTAAGGAGATTTTCATTACAGTCCCAAGGAAGTTAAATCATACTCATATTAGTGTTATTCCAAAAGTCAAAAACCCAGCTACAGCTATGGGATTTCGACCAATTTCTTTGTGTAATGTCTTATATAAGTTTGTGGCAAAAATCCTAGCCAACCGACTTAGTTGTTTCTTGAGTAGCTTTATTTCTTGGTCTCAGAATGCTTTTGTCAAGAATAGTCAGATAACAAATAATGTTGTAATTGCAAAAGAATTATTTCATTCTATGAACAAGTCTAAATCTAAACAAGGTTTCTTTGCTCTTAAATTGGACATGTCGAAGGCATATGATCGTGTATCATGGTCTTTTTTGAGTTTTATGCTACATCAAATGGGTATTCATGATCATTCTCATAACCTAATCATGAGATGTGTTACTTCTTCTTCTTTTTCAATTCTCTTGAATGGTGCTCCACATGGAAATTTTAAGAGTGGGAGAGGTCTTCGTCAAGGATGTCCTTTGTCACCTGCTCTATTCATTATTCTTTCACATGGTCTTTATCTTCTAATGGCAAGGTTCGAATCCAATGGTCTATATAGTGGATACATGATTAATAATCATGCACCAGTCATCAGTCACCTGATGTTCGTTGATGACCTATTTTTCTTTGGAAACAATCATGAAGTTAATGTGAATCATCTCAAGGAAATTCTGGATAACTATTCTTCTTTTTCTGGTCAGATAATTAACTTCACAAAGTCGTCCATTCACTTCAGTAAAGGAACTTCCCCTTATAACAGATGGTTATCTATTCAGAAGTTGGGGGTTAGAGAAATGGAAAAAGAAGAAAAGTATCTGGGAAATTATCCTCTGAAATCAGATTGTAGCATTGAAACCTTTGATCCTCTTAACTCAAAATTCAATTCTAAGTTGTCTGGATGGAGAAATTTTTTTGTAAACCCAGCCGCTAGAACTATTCTATCCAAGAGTGTTTTATCTACAATCCCCAATTATACTATGGGTACTTGTATTCTTCCGAAAGGAGTTACAAAAGAATTATCGCGTAATCAAAGGGCATTCTGGTGGGGTCGTGATATTAACACAAGAAAAGCTCACTTCATCAAATGGGAGAAAATTGAAAGGGACAAAGAAGATGGTGGTTTGGGCATTCAAAATATGGAGTTTGTCAATATTTCTTTGGTTTCTAAACTTCTATGGAGATTTTTAACTAATGAAGATGCAACTTGGACTCGGCTATATTCGGCTAAATACCTGCATGACTCTTCCTTCTGGGACTGTCAACCAAAAGCTAGTGATTCAAGTACATGGAAGGACATGTTATTTGTGAGACATCTCTTCATAAATAACTGCTGTTGGTTTTTGGATTCTGGTAACAACATCAAAATTTGGAACGATCCATGGATTCCGGGTATTCCAGGGTTCAGACCTTCTAGACTTCCAAACTCTACTGTTCAAGTAATAAGGGTTTCAGAGCTATTTAATCATGGAGAAAAGTCATGGAATATAGGGCTACTTTCTCAAGTTTTTCCACAAGATCAGGTTGAAGCTATATTGAATATTTATATTCCCTTAGATACAGCCGTGGAAGATAAACTTATTTGGCTGAAAACTCCTTCGGGTATCTTTACTTCTAAATCTATTTATAAGCTGATGTCTGATAATATGGGTACAAGTTCTTCAATTTCTGAATTCCCTTAGAAGTTGTTTTGGAAAAAAAAACTAGGGTATTTATAAAAACGGTCACAATTCCTTAATCCGGTTCACAGATTAGTCCCACTGTTATAAAGTTTTATCAAAACGGTCACTAGACATCTGACTGCTCGGTTATGACACGTTTCAGAGTTATGTCGGCTCTTGTAGTTACCGTTTTACCCCTCATACATTTCATTTACACGTGTGCCCTCGTGTTAGTAGATCTCTTAAAAAGTTAGGGCCGTTGGATCTAGACCTTTGAAAACCCTAACACAAATACTCTCCAGACCCATCTCCTACCTCATTTACCGCCGCTTCTGTCCAACATTTTTTTTTCTCTGCAACAATGGAGATAATGGTAGTTATATAGTTATGGTTTATACTTCGTCGAACTGAGATTTGTTCTTCATCGCGGGTTCAAGGTTGTCTTCTTCATCATGAGTTAAAAAAATTCTTCTCTTCACCGGTTAATCAATCTCTGATAATCATCGTTAGTTTTTCTTATTCAAGATGTTCACGACCATTACGAGGTAATAGTTCTTCTTCTCTACACTTTTATAAGTCGATTCACAAACCCTAGTTTTTTAATCTTGTATTTTTTTTTTGTCATAAACCCTAAATTTGTGAAAGAAATTTTGGGGGATTTTTTCTTTTTCTGTAATTTGTTGATTTTTCAAGAGATTATATGTTATCCCAATTTGGATTCAGGAACCCTATTTTGGTATTTTGTTCTTATAGCCCTGAATTTCTGAAATTGGGGATTTTTTTTCTTCCTGAAACCCTAATTGGATTGGTAATGATAAAGTGTTGTCATAGACTGTGTGTTCAAATTATGGGGTTTCTGTTACAAATTGTATGTTATATGAGTACAATATATGAAGTGTTTGAATGAATAAATTAATGTATTTGTTGTAATGTTTGCAGGAAATATGTCAAGTACTTGCAATGAGTTTGAGGTTGAATGGTTTTTGATAATAAAGGGTGTTGCATGTATATTTATCAGTGAAGATGAATGGAGATTACGAACAGATTTCGTGGTTAGAAATGACTTTGATGGTTTTGATATAACTATTAATATGACCTTTTAGTGGTGCTGCTTGCTGGTGGTGGTGCTACTACTTGTAGGTGGTGTTGGTTATGCTGCTTGTTGCTGTTGTTGCTGGTAAAATATATCAGGATCCAAAAATGGCACCAAAACTTCAACCCGCATTCAGTATCGTTCCATCACATTACCTGAAAGGGTTCACCGCTTCCTCTCTTGGTTATAGCCGCCACCACCACCACCTCCACCACCTCAAAACACTAGAGGGGTATTTTAGACATAGTTCAGACTGTTTTTCTCAAAACAGTCAAGTCGGATGAAAAAATACCAGTTTGTAAACACCAATTAAAGTTGTGATCATTTTGCAAAACTAATTAGGATAGTGTGACTATTTTGTAAAACACCCAAAAAACTAAGATACAATCTTCATCGAAGTAAATGATGGCTTCAGTCCTAGACAAAACATTCAGCATTGGCTTACATATCCCGATCAGTTGAATCTGGGGTCTTGTTTATTGTGGAATATTTGGAAGAGCAGGAATGATTTGGTCTTCCAATAAATATTCGCCTCTCGCCTCTGTGCATTTATAAAGCGCTCCAGGATTTCAAGTTATTTGATATTCATCATGCTCTAAACTTCTGCTCAAATATTGGAGTTAATCAAAATAACGTAGCGATTTGGGAATCCCTACCTGTCTGCGTGATAAAGGTTAACGTTGATGCTGCCTTTAACAATGGCAATGCAGCAGCAGCAGCTGTGGCTAGAGATTCGTATGGAAATCATATTGGAAGTGCAGCAGTTTGCTTCGCTGCCATATCCTCTTCCTTCGCAGAGGCAAAAGCGTATGGTTTAGGCATTCACTTAGCAAACAGATTACAAGTATCAAGAATCATTGTGGAGGGGGATGCTTCAGACATTCCAAAAGCTATAAAAGGCAACACAAATGATATACCATGGTGTATCAAATCAATGATAGGTATCTAAAATACCTTGTTATTTATCTATTGTTTATGCTTTCTTAGCTTAGTTTTCTTGTAAATTATGTATCTTATGTTTGCTTTTGAGTGTTTAGGTACTTTGGAGTCATTTGGAACAAAAGAAGAAGAAACGGGGCAAAAATCTCATCTCATGTACAAGCTACATTGAGTGCGCATTTATTTCTCATTATTTGCTTTTATTTCTTCATCTCTATCTGAAAAGCATGTCGTCTTTAGTGATGCAAATTTTGTCTGAAAAGCATGACAACTTTAGTGATGAAGAGATATTGAAGAGAAGAAGTGAATCTAAGAAGTAAGAGACGAATGTTGTTGATGGAGTCCTCTGGAGCGGAAAGAGCAATTAGTTATTCTACTGGAGAGTGCTATACGGAGCTCATTCGCGGATAAGGGTCTATCAGCTGGAATCTTCATAGAAGTATTAAAGATGTCTGCCAGTATCTGGAAAGTAGGCGCTTCAAGTAATTCCAGTCATTACCCCTACCATATAATCAAGAGAGTTGTTTTTCTTTCATCATAGTTTGTCTAAAAGTCAGAGAAGGGGTTGTTGTTCACTGCTACCAAAATGAGATGCAAATCAAATCGATGAAGGTTTTGAATCGAGAAACAGATGAGGCTGTTGCTAGTGATTGAGAGAACAGATTGATAAGAAGTCCAGGGTTGAAATCAGATGAAGAAATTAAAGAGATGGTGGTTTTATCTGAGATTTGAAGTTAGGGTTTGCCATTTCTATGAAGTCGGATGAAGAAATTGGACTCAGGGAGATGTTGTTGAGTGTGTTCTTATGAGGATGGTAGTAATTTTGAGTTCAATGGAACTAATGGGTTTGTATGATTTAAGGGTTTGAATGATTCATGAAATTTCTGGTTAAGCTACTTACTGTGTTGGTTGTCTTGAAGTTATGTGAACCAGAGAAGAAAGGGTCTTGAACACAGTGAAGATGGCGATGGTTGGTTTGCCATGGATGTTGGGGGCTGTTGAGATTCAGATGAACTAGTGGCAGGGAGAATGATGTGGTGGAATTGATGATGCATGGATTACAAGAATGGAAAAGCTACAACACTGAGGTTAACAAGGATTGCACGTGTTGGTGGTAATGAATGGACATAGTTACTTGCTTTTGAAATGCAGGTTATGGATCTGGTGTTGGCCGATAAGCAGTTGCAGTTCAAGCTGGTGGAGGAATTTAAGCTGAGATTGCAAGTGAAATTAGTGATGCTGTTGTTGTCTCAGGTACTACAGATGCAGATGAATCTGTAACTGAGAAGTGGATGCTTATGTTATTGGCTGGAGGAACTGAGCAACTGGTGTTATGAGTTATTGCAGAGAATCTGTCCTGAGTGAATGCTTGAAATTCTTAGATGTTGAATAGGATTATCCTGAAGGTGATGAGACCGGTGTACTGGCAGTTGAGAATGTGTTAAAGGTGTTGCAGTCAAGCCATGATGCTGGTTGTGGATGTGAAACTGAAGGAATGGAGATTGCTTTGGGTACAATATATCTACGGTTCAAGCTGGTGGAGGAATTTAAGTTGAGATAGAAGAAGATGCAGAATAAAGCCTGGAGCTGTAAACAGATGGAAGAAAAGGGTGCTGATGTTCATTTTTTTTTTTTTTTTTTTGGGGGGGGGGGGGTCAATCAACTTAGGGCTCTTGTCTCTTATTGTTAATATGGAATAATGGTTGAGATATTGTGCTCAAGGGGTAAACTGGTTGCAATCTGTTGAAGAAGAGTTATAGAAGTTCAGGGAATTGTAAGCAGTGTTGTGTCCGGTGTTTAAATGGACAGGGAACAAAGATGGTAGTACGAGCACGAGATGTCCTGTAAAATCAGTTGGCTTGACTGATATGTTGCTACCATGGTCAAGGAATAATAGTTGACTTGGCTATGCAGTTGGTGGCTAGGAGTTCAGAAGATAGACAATTTGGCAATGGTCGAGTCTGTCATGAAACATGAAAGGAGATGAAGCTGTTGTTGTTGGTTTGCAGCTAACAAAGGTGGATTGTTGGAAATGATGTTGCAGAGCTCGTTATGGGTGATCATGGTGCGATGGAGATTGGTAATGGAAGATTGAGTTAGAGTTTGGTAGGACTCGGAAACTTCAGAGAAGAGTAATGGAGATAGAATGGCCGAGCCTGAAATAGAATTGTGCATGACAGGATGGGTTGGTTTTGGGAATTACAGAAATTGTGCAAAGTTGTGTTGATGCTGCAGTAGAAAATGGTACTGCAATGGAAGAATGAAGTGATTACAATGAAGCAATGCAGTGAAGAAAATATTGAACAGGGAATATATTGATGCTGCTGCTATGTATGGAGCTGATATATTTGTAGCTGTGAAGAAATGCAGTTGTGAGAAATGAAGGTCATTATGGCGCAACATTGGGCGCAGGTCAGTGCAAATGGATTATGCCATGGCAACTCAATCAAGTCAACTCAATTAGCTCACCTGAATAGCTGGCTTTGGCCCTGACTCGTTACTTTTACCGAGTTAACTCAGCTTTGCTGGTCACCTGAACTGCTTTCCGGTCAACTTCCAGCAACTTCTCCGGCCCTTTTCCGGACAACTTCCGGCAACTTCATCAGTATTCCGGCGACCACTTTTGAGATAAATTATCACATGGGCTTTCTCACACATGGACTTGGAGGACTGCTATCTATTGGACCTTTGAAGACTTGACCTATGAAGAGACATAAAAGGAGAGATTTCTACAACTTTGTATGACGTATTCTACTTGGAGTTTTTGGAGAGAGTCGTAACTAGGGTTTTCTCTCGATTTTATCTTTCATCTTCTTTATTTTATTTCAATTATTATTATGATGATGAACTCCATAATTATGAGTAGCTAAAACAATCTTTGATTAAGGGTGATTTCAAAGCCCGAAATATGAACCTATAATTGATATGAAATAACTTGTTCTGTTGCATTTATTCTCATTATTGTTTAATTTCTACCATGCTAATATTGCTTATGGATTGTTTCTTAATTGTTTTAAGTTCGAAATTAAATCATTGTTTTAATTGTTAGTTTAGATTTTCTTCGACTCGTAATTGTCTAGAAATATAAACACAAGTAGCAATATATGGGTACTGATGATGGGACTTTGTTAAGTACCTATATGTAGAAATTGACACTAGTAGGTAATTAAAGCCTTTGATTTTATCACTAGGAACAATCTTATCTCATAAAACTTAAAGCATTTGCTTAAGTCACACCTAGTAAGCGTACCTCTAGGTAACTTGACGAGTAGAATCCGGTAGTCGAGCGCTTCCGTATCCGGTGAGCTTAGGAGATATTAACGGGATAGTTGAGCATACTAATTATCCTAGGGTTGTTAGTAACAAGATAATGTGAAGAACGTAGTTATCTATCAATTTGGTTTGTATTCCGTGGTATAGAATGAACCTTTAATTAATTCCATCTCATATTTGAATACAATTTACAATTTTCAGAATTTTTACAACACAATCATATTTGTTAAGAGTAATTCCATAACAAATTCTGATTAATACACCTCCCTTAGGACGATCCTGCTTTCATTATACTACTTGCTAGTGTAAAGAGAAGTAGAGAAATACTATTTGCGAGTTGACACCTCGTCAAAATTGGCGCCGCTGCCGGGGAGGCAGTGGCAAGTTTAGTTGTTATTTTTATTCTTAGTTTATAATTTTGCTTTTGGTTACAATTTCAGTTTACTCATTCAATCTGTTAGAATTCGATTTTCAGGTACTATTTCTTTGGTGAATGCGTGGAGAAGGCAGACCAAGTCCTATTGGTATACGTCTTCATTCAGGCACTTTACTTAAAGATTTCATTCGAGCAGTGAATACTCCACTTCCTCCTAGTTCTACACCAAGTGAATTCTCGGACTCGGACAAAGAGGAAGACAACACAATGGAAGGTCGACCACCTACTCCAAGAACACTCAAGGAACTCACTTCTCCAAACCTTGACCATCAGCCGTTATGTATT
>JAJJWW010009132.1:0-23525 GCA_023531295.1 Papaver armeniacum | reverse complement strand
TGTTTATGGATAAAATCGTTTCCGTCGATTTTGGTAAATTCGATAGGTGAGTGAGAAACGGTTTAAACCCTAAACAAATATGCTTGCACGTGAGCACTTTCTAGATTTGAGAGATCAATCTAAACAAGTCTGGCCTAAACCAAGAAATGGCGTTCCAGGACTTGCTTCAAGATCACAAAGTAGAGGAGAAGGGTTGATTTGGGGAGGGAAGCAAAGAAAGGTGTTGAGACCGGGAATAGTGCAGGAGAGTAGTGTCTCGACTTGTATCAGAAAGTGAAAGCTTCGGAAGCTTGCAAGAGATGAAAGCCTTTTTTGGAGAGCTTGCAAAGTTGCCTTTTCTGAGAGTGTTGTGTTTTTCTCCTGACCGAGACTTGTTGTCGGGTGGAAATAGGTAAGACCTATTTATACAAGTTGAGATTGAAACGTACCACTGGACTAATGAAGGAAGAGAGTAAAGGGTGAAATAATGGGAGGAGGTGGTAACCGCATGGTATTTATGGGTGAAAACGTTTTAACCATTATTTCCTCATTTATTTAACCGTTTTATTCCTATTCACGCTTTCTTAATGTGAGCGTAGTGTACGATGCATGTCTTTGTGACCGCCAAACCAAGACCACGGAAAGCATCCCCGTTTGTGTTGATGTCACGAGTGTTGGTTGCATCTTGAGTGCAAGTGGCGCTTCTAGTGGCGCGTGTGGCATGTTCGGAATGCCTTTGTTGCGGGTTGCACCTTGAGTGTTGATCGGTTGTCAGCCGACACAAGAATAAATTACACTTTCTTACTACTCAAAATATATAATAAAGCAAGGGAAAAAAATGATCGTTCCCACAGAGAGGTCTTGGTTGTCAATATGTTTCGATTTCTTATAATAACACCTGGGGATTTTATGATTGTGTAAATAAAAATAAACAAAAAGCAAACAAAGTACGCAAATCAAGGATGTGAAATATTGGATAAAGGTTTCATCTTCAATTGTAAACAAGTTTTTGAATATATGAATAGAATTCGTATTTAATCTCGCTATCATCAAAACCCCTAGAATACCTTATTGCAAGAATACTCCATAAATTTCTAAAGTTCATCAACACACACATTAGAGTCACAGTATGTGAATTCTACCTAAAGAATAACCTAACGCCTTTACGCTAATTAAGTTCAATTCCTAGGAGCATTAAGTTTCAGAAATAGGCTAATCAATGCAATTGAAATACATTGCGCAAACAATTCGAACAAAGGTCAATTTCTACATATGATTACGAGAGTGTATCACTACAAACCGTAATCATATCATGCTACTCGTATTCAAGGTTATCGCTCGATGATGAACCCTAAAATAGCTATAGATATGGATGTGAGTTCAATCAATTCTAGACTTAACTAAACAAACATTAAAATCATATTGCAATACATCAATCATGCAATTATTATAACCCGTAGAAAGTGAACAATGATTTTGAGAGAAAACTAATTCATAAAAATCATAACTTGGTTTCAAAATCCAACTACATCTTTAACCAATAATAAAAAATCAACTACTTGGGTTTTTGGAAATCATCATAGAAAGCAAAAAAGAAAACTATCATGTGAAACCCTAGAAAACAAGTAGAAGCCTCCCTAATGGAGATATATCTAGGTTTAGAGAAAGACTTTTCTATTTATATGCTTCTCCCATTCCAAAAGGATACTCTTTCCAATATTAGGTCAAATCTTCTCAAAACCCATCTCCAAGTGGTCCACCAAGCCCATGAGTGAAAATAAATTTAAAATTGGGTCCAAAACTCGTCGCCGGATTGTTGATGTCATCACCGGAATCCTAGTCACTTGTCTCCTAATTTGTCACCGAAATTTGTCTCTGCCACTCGAGATATCTGAAATCACAAGATGCAAATATGTACTCCCAAAGAACTCATCTCTCCTTCTCTCGCATTTCAAACATTCACAAGAATCATCCAAACCAATTCTTTTTCTCTTGCAAAAACGTGCCCAAAAGCGCGTGACGCGTAGCTCATATATCCAAACCGCCAACTCTTGCATCCGACTCGTACCCCCTTTATGATTCACTGAAATATTATGATTCATGCTTCAAGTTCCGAAATCCGGCATCCCGGGCTAGTACCACCATCGGTGCACCAATTCTGCTCCATTTTCGCACAATTTCTGCAGCTTCAAAATCCATTCCTTGCACAGTGCCATACTTCTCTGCAATTCCCATTAGCTTGTTTCAGTGGCAGCAACAACAGCTCTGCACCACCATTACCTCAGTCCATCTACCTGCAATTCATTCATATAGATACCCATAGCAACAACTCCATCTATGTATCATTACCACCAGCTCAAGCCTCTTTTGCCTTGTTCTTCCTCCAATTTCGTTTCAAGCACCTACCATTTATTGCTCTAGCTACAGAAGTACCAATTGCAATTTCACCTGCACATGGCACCTCATTCGAATACCACCAGTTCTAAGCTTGTTGTCTTCTTGAACTTGAAGCCGTAAGCTCTTGCTCTTTCCATTTTCTCGAAACAAACTTGTCTCACAGTTGCAAACTGATGTGGATTATACACTGGCTGCTCCTTGAAAGCTGCACAAATCAACTCCTTCCCTGCGACAACACACATACACACAAACCCATTCTGCAATTTCTCTTCCAATCAACATCATTGTTACTGGCAGCAAACTTTATTTATTCTCGCTTTCCCACTCTACCAAAAACTTTGATCAAAGCCACCACTTGCTCAACAGATACCACATGACATTTTCCATCTGAAATCGAGCTCAAAACCACCATGAATTAAAACCCATTTCTGCCTCAAAACACCAGCAGACTCATCATATTTTCCTCCTCTTGCTCACTGATTTGCCTAGCCAAAATTCGACCAAAACCCATTTAATTCATGGATACATATCCCCTTGATTGCTCATCTCTCGATCTGGACCTGGATGAACCCTAGACTTCAAAGTTCTACCCCTTGGATCGCCGGAAGCAGCAGGTATAGGGTAGTGGTCTTGGTGTTGTTGAGAAATCAAAGGGCTAAATGACCCTCGATTTAGTTCCTAGGCTAAAGAACTGGGATGGCTATTGGCACCCATGACTTTTGATAAGGGACACCTCCACTTGTTTAGCATGTCAGTTCCGGACAACCGAAAGCTTAATTCTTCTTTTCAATCTTCACCTCCTTTTTGTGCAACTTAGCCTGCTCCCATGTGAATTGACTTTTCGCCCTTTACGCCCCTAATAGATGGTTTTTCCTTCTTTCGCTCCAAATGACTCCAAAATACCTAATCGACTCAAAAGCAAACATAAGATACATAATTCACACGAAAATTAGCAAAGAAAGCATAAATAATAGATATAAATCTTGGTGTTTTACAACACCTATCAAGTGCAAGTGGCAATGCCAGAGCTGCTAGTGGCGTGTGTGGCATGTGCGGAATGCCTTGGTGGTAGGTTGCACGTTGAGTGTAAGTGGCAATGCCAGAGATGCTAGTGGCGTGTGTGGCATGTGCTAATGGCATGTGCGGAATTCCTTAGTGGTAGGTTGCACGTTGAGTGTAAGTGGCAATGCCAGAGCTGCTAGTGGCGTGTGTGGCATGTGCCAATGACTTCATCTCCAATTCGACTCCACTTTCTTCACGTACTTCCGCCGTTAGTGACTTCAACGGCTGAACCACAGTCCCATTGTTCAACATCATGAAAGAATGGCAACAAACATTATCTATCCCTGATTTTCGTAGCTTCATTTCTCAGTTAAACAGTTCGACCATCACCCCAAACCAACACGAGCTATTGCCAATACCACCATCGTCATCGAGTTCAAGAACCCTTTTAATCTACTCGTGCACAGCCATGAATCGATGGCAACGTCTCAATTCTTCCAACTGATTTTACTTTCAAAGCAAACCCAATTTTCAGTCCACTGCAAACTCCATATTCTGTATAAGAAACCACCACTTCACAGCCACCATCCAACCGAGATCATCTCAGGAAAAACACATTCGAAAAAGTGCCCGGTAAAACATCATTCTCTTGAAATCGAGTGTACTTCCTAGATACACAAACCACAAATGCAGATGTGGTGGATAGATAACACGTCCCCGCACTTTTTACTCTCAGCCTCCAGCACATTACATGTTTGGGCAATCCAAAGAATCCCCGGCTATAATTTATTAGCTGGTGGTGTGGTACACGTACTGCACTTTGGTCCAAGACAATTTCC
This sequence comes from Papaver armeniacum, assembly GCA_023531295.1. Classification (NCBI taxonomy): domain Eukaryota; kingdom Viridiplantae; phylum Streptophyta; class Magnoliopsida; order Ranunculales; family Papaveraceae; genus Papaver; species Papaver armeniacum. The sequence continues at coordinate 19,308 of JAJJWW010009132.1, read as the reverse complement.
TTGATTCCCTTATAATTTATTGGCCAGGAAATGAGGTAATCAAGCAGGTGTCCGTGACACATTGATTCGGAAGCAAGCTCCATATCTGAGCCACTTTGGTGATTTTTGCAGCAAACACCATTTAAGATGCGACTTAGGCGTTATTTCCCGGATGATTGAATTTTCTTGTACTTTCTACAAAAGCAATAAAACAATATCGTTAGCCAAAATATCGATTCCTAGCTAATATAAATATGGGTATAAAATGTAGCACAAATGTGCTTATCACTTGCAAAAACCTTTTTCCGATCCGGGGAAGGGTTAGCCGGAGGCTTCAACTGAGTGGGTCTGAAGTTACAGAAAAAATATAGGCCATTAAGAGAAAAAACAAACACAAAATAGCAAACACCGATACATGAGGAATCCAAGAAGAACGCATAAATACCGAGGAGATAATTTGTCAGAGAAATGAGCGGAGGATTGGCTCGACATGATAATAAACCTGTAAGATTTAGCAGAAAGAACAAAGGAAGAAAGAGAACGAATAAGGAAAATGATAAAAGAAGATATATCTCTCTCTCTCAAGAGTATTTATAAGAGAGAAAGGAACCGACTGTAACTGTAACCGGTCAGTTTAGAAACCAGATGTGTCAATCAAGAAAAGGAAGAGTCATTACACGTGGGAATATTCACACGAAAGACCGGAAGGATGTCGAAGAAACGATAATAATACGAGGAGCCAATTGAAGGATTCCTGCATTATTCCACTTACAAAAGAATAACACGAGAAGAGACAAAATGTAGGGGCAAAATATCGCACAAGACCAACCCACAACCTCGCCTTCACTAAAACGACTACTAGCATAAGCTGGAAGAGAGATTAGGCGAAAGAAAACGGTGCGACAAAAAGGACGAGCACGAGAACACCCACACGACAAACCTAACATGAAGAACATAAAGTTACAACGTGAGAGACAACGACATCTTCCCAAAGCTTGGCGAATAACACAGAAGGAATATGGATCAGCCAACAAATATTTACACGTGAACTCAGTTGTCTTCTACCTGGACGACTGGCTATATAAGGACTCAAATAATGAAGAGAGGGGAAGGTTGGAAAGAGTTCAGTCAAGAACAAGAGTCGAAACTTATCAGAGAAACACTTGAGCTATTTCATTGATATCATCTTTCTTATATGTATAAATCTTTGTGATAGCAGTAAGAACATCATTTTCTTCATATAATGCTTGTGTAAAGATCATATCTAGTGTCAAGGGGGCATAATATCATTAATGTTTGAGTTTATCTTCATGACTTAGACTTAGTGTTCTTATTACTTCTTCGGGTGTAGTTGTGGGATTTTCCGCAACTACATCTTCGTAACCTGATGACAAATAAACTTGTCCCCTTGGATATTATTTCAAACCTCCTGTAACATTTTCACTTCTTTGTTAATTTCTTTCTTATTAACGACTTCATGGGTTGTTGTGAATGATTTTACCCAACAGGCTTCCAAACCATTCTTCAGAAGCATCATCAACGGTTTGAGTTGTGCCTATTGTTCTTCTGATTGATCGAGATTTTGCTTGGCTTATACTAGCAGACTGCATTCTTGAAGACAAGTTGTCAACAAAAGTGTAACTTTGTCCTACCATTTTCCACTTATCTTCTGAAGACGGCACAAAGTTTTTGCAAGCTAGATCCAAATGGTTAGGGTTGAAGTTGGTTGTAGGATTCTTATAGGATTATAAAAAGTACAGAGATATTCATAATTTCCCAAATATATTGTACCCTAAAATTTAGGGCTGCACAAAATTGAATCAGAACCGAAACCGAAACCGAAGAATTTAAACCGAACCGAACCGAAACCATATCCCAATGGTTCATTTGTGGTTGTCAGTCCCAGAAAACTGACACTATCGGTTTCGGTTTAGGTTTACTAAAAAAAACCGAACCAAAAACCATATGGTTAACCGATTGTTACTGGCCATAGGATTGAAATAATATTAGCCGTGGATTTTAGATATTTTACCCTAATAATATTTCACTCGAGTCTTCTCTTCAGTCTTCCCTATGTTTCTTAGAACTTCATCTATCTTGTTCCGTTGTTCCCTGAAGTGAAAGAACAACCACCATACTTCACTCGGTCCTAAAATTACCACCACCATGATCACCATCAGTCCATCACCTTCTTATTCTCTTTGTTTTACTTCTTATTCTAGTTTGATCAGCATCACCTCACCATCAGTCGAACTCAGTAAAAGATTGTTAATAAATCATTCGGTTAACCAAAAACCGCCTGGTTTTTAACAAAACCGAGTAGAAACCGAAACCAATGAAACCGAATAGGCTATATGGTTTCATTGGTTTTCAATATTGGAAAACCGAGTACTTTGGTTTCGGTTTTGCCAAAAACCGATAAAAACCGAACCATGTGCAGCGCTACTAAAATTGGACGGCTGAATATATATCCGGCTTATATGAGTTGACTGGAATTTGAAATTTTGAGAGGGAAACATTCCTAAATTTACTTCTGCAATTGTGTTTACTGAAAGTAACTGAAATGAATCCGCGTATGGACCGAGTTCGGTTGAATAGGTTGGCACTAGTATGATATCTAACGAATAACAGTTAAAAACTTTGCTGCTTAACCTTGATATCAGAAGTCTTACAATAATAACCCAGTCAAATAGTTCATAAAAGGTTAAACCATACTTTCATAGCCGGAAATAGAAATAAAGAAAAATAATTAACACCAGCAAACCCAACCATAAAGACAAAGAAAACAAATTAAAGTCTTAAAAAGATAAAATACTTAGATCTTTTTCCATAAGAGGCATAAACCATTCAAGCTCTTGAGCAGTGGACTTGGAGAAGTTTGGTTGAATCCAAGTGCAGTTCGAGTACCAGCCCTCCGTACCAGTAAAATCTGAGGTTGAATGTCGACCTCCAAGAGACCCATAACTACCTGTTTCAAGACAATAGAACAAAACACCTTCCCCGTTCATGCATAATCTTGGGAAATACACTTTGTTCTCCATGCGACTATTTGGAGGAGCGATTGCTGAGAAACATGAGGTGTGGCTGACAAACAACATGTGGTTTCCCAGTTTCTTGATTCTAACCCATTCCATCCGGGAGAAATCCAATTTGAAAACCCCAAAGAACGTTCGAGGCGTCCAAGTTTTACCAACAGAAACTCCCCGCCACACTCAACCAGGAAACTTGGATAAATTCCACAGAATGGCTGACGGGGTTTCTCAAGAACTTTCCAACTATTTTTCTTTATGTTAAATACACCTAAACTTCCATTGTAATCTACAGAATAGAAAGACCCGTTATGGAAAACTGTGGTGTTGTGTGACGGCATGTACTTGTCTCCATTAGTGAAGCGGCAATAACTCCAGAACACGTCTCCCTTTCTAATGTAGTAGACACAGATTTCGTTATACATACCTTTCTCGACGGCGAAAACCACACAGTCTGATGACGTAGGCAAGGAGGAGAATGTGGTACTGGAAAAGGTGTAGCCAGCTGGCAATTCCGGGAGTTTGATAGTCTCTCTAGTGAAGGGATTGTAAAAGAATAAACGACATGAACAAGGCTCCATAGACACCAGCAACCAACCTCCCTTTTGGGAACGGATTACAGTTTGCCCGAGATCAGGGAGCTCCAAGAGGCATTTCTCATCGTTGTGCATTGGGTTTACGGTATTGAAGGTGTCGCAGTAGTGATCTCTGCTGAACATTAGCAGTGGAGATAAGTATGTGCCTGCTGTAGAAGAAGGATTTACGTCTTGAAGTAGTAGAGCAGGATTAATCAAGTTTTTTTTGTGTTCATCTGTACCCGTCACCACCATCTGTTTCTCACTTCTTGTTCTTCTTCTTTTTCTTTTTTGCGTTTTTCTTTCCCGTCCGCCTTCAGGCATCATGATAAAATCCGAATACTCCCATGGCTTTGGTAGACTTGAACGAGGCACGATGCGGGAATTACTAGTGCTTGCTACGTCAAATCTGTACAAACTCTGATCGCCCGGAAGGGTAAAATACACACATCCACTGGGAAGCCCCATCTCGGCTGCAGAGCAACAAGCAGTGGTGAGGTTGCTGCTGCCAAGGAATAGAACATGATCACCTATGCCATACACCATCTTCCACGCCAGTTGATAAAAGTCCAACTTCAAAACAACTATTTGGATAACTTCCTTGAGAAATCCTCTCGTGGTGTAAGTAAACGGAATGCAGTAGAGTTGGTTATCGGTGGTTTCCACAAAATGATGAAACGGTGAACAGGTATTATCTCCTCCTAGAGATGGATATGAACCCATGCCGCTTACCTTGATTGTCTTAAACAAAAGATCAATACAGCCGTCATCAGGATCCTGCCCAATAGAGATCTCTAATTGGAGCTCAGAGATGCACATAAGATAAAATTTATTACGTTTGACGTAATGGAGAGATACCATATCCACTGCAAGTATGGTTTCCGAATACCAATTCTGTCTTGTCCAGTTTTTATCCCCAGGGCAGCAATATAGAAACACAAGATTACAATTCCCCCGAGGATCATCGGCGAACACGAATACAACCAATGAACCACCACCAGGAGGTGAGGACAAGACACAATCCACAAAAGAATATCCACTTGATTCATCAAACCAGTTTGAGAGACTAGGTAGAGGTATATTCTCTAATGTTGACGGATTCAAAAGGTAACAATCACCAAATTCATAATCAGGGTATTTTCCATAATTACATACTACTCGTACAATTAACCAACCCTGATGACTAGGTTTCTGGAAATACAATTTTCCAATTAGTTCAGGTATAGACTTTCTACATGTTATGCCTTGACAGATATCATAAAAACCTTGTTTTCTCGGGGTACCTGATTTTTCTCCATACGGGATCACCAGCCATGGTACTTTCTTAATCGCCGATGGGAAGATGCTTCTACTGTCTGATTCTTCTTCGCCCATCAGAGACGCCCAATTCTGAATTCTGAATCTGAATCTGAATCTGAATCTGAATCTGAATCCGAATCCGAGAGAAGAAATTGTTTGGAAAAACAAATGGTATGAGTTTCCCTGATCTGAATCTCAGAGAGATGGAGAGGGAGAGAGATCTTGCAGCCGCGCCTGATTTTGTGAAATCCCAAATAGAAAGAAGATGATGAATGAAAGACCTCTCAAAACCCTACTGATTATCTGCACCCCCACGGGTGTCAACATGGTCTCTGACTATAGTCAATCAGAGTTGACTAGTCGAAAGCCCTTTTTCCTTGCCTTCTGTTACGGGTAACTTACGAGACCAAAGTCAATCAAAGTTGGCTCTTGCATGGCCAAAGTCAAATCCCTCTTTCTCATTTGGTTTGAAATTATTACTCGTGCACAAAACTTTAATCATATTTGCCCGTTGGAGATGTTCAAAATGTCTTGTTGATACCACGGGACTGCAACCTCAACCACCTATTGACCTAGGGTTGCCTCTCTGAGACTCGTATATATATCCAGACTAAAATGGGATTTGAACCTCGTTAATTTGTTGGCGAGGATACCCAAAGATCTCACTAAAGGAGGACGTAAACTCACCTTGATAAATTCGGTTCTCTCTTCCCTAATTATTTACTATTTCTCTATTTTTGAAGCTCCCATGAATAGAGAGAGGCAGGCGATTGACTCAGTACTTTTGTTCCTTGGTTTTTTCTTCGTTTTTCTGTGATTTCTTCATCTCTAATTCGATCTATTTAATTCAATGATTGGTGTCAATTTTATGTTTCTTATTGTAACTAGTCATGTCTCAACATAAAACAACTGTGTTTGAGAATCGAATACAATCGAGAATGAATAAACATAATCTTAGGGTTTTTTCTTATAATTAATGAGAAAAATACTTCTTAAAGTGCTGAACAGGATCATAAAACTCCTTCTTTATTCATCTCTGATGAGGATACTGATGAAAGCTTTAATGAATGGCAATGTAGTTTGATTGGCATAATTGATATTCTTAAATTGAAATTTGAAATCGCTGCCTCATCTTTAAGGAATCAATAGAAACTCACAGGTAATCTTCAGATGATTCCTATTGGTAAAGGTTTTTTCATAATCAAATTAGATAATGAAGATGATATAAATCAATCAGAGTTGACTATTGCATGCCGAAATTCAAAAGCCCTTTTTCCTTGCGTTTTTTTTTTTCCTCCTACCCAATCAACCCAAAACTTTGCAAACAAAGACACCACGTTACGGGTTGCTAACTTCTTCGGAGAGACCAAAGTCAATCAAAGTTGTCTCTTGCATGCCGAAAGTCAAAACCCTCTTTCTCATTTGGTTTGAAATTATTGCTCGTGGAACTTCCACAAAAATTTAATCATAGATTGTTCTATTTCTCTTGTTGATACTGAAATTATTGCCACCCATTGACCTAGGGTTACCTCTGAGACTCATATATATCTAAAAAATGGGATTTAGTCTACATATACTATTTCTCTATTTTGAAGATCCCATAAATAAAGAGATATAGTCGAGGGTTTGTTGATTGATTCAATACTTTTGTTCCTTTGTTTTTTCTTCATTTTCAGTGATTTCTTCGTCTCTAATTCGATCTTTCTTCAATTAATTCAATGATTGGTGTCAATTTTATGTTGCTTATTATTTCTAGTGTTGCCTGAACATAAAACAACTATTTTTGAGAATGGAATAGAATCGAGAATGAATAAAGATAATCTTAGGATTTTTTCTTCTAATGAGAAAAATACTTCTTAAAGTGCTGAACAAGATCATACTACTCATTCTTTATACATCTTTGATGAGAATATTGATGAAAGCTTGAATTAATGGAAATGTAGTTTGATTGGCAGATTGGATCTTGTTAAATTGAAATTTGAAACGCTAGCCTCATCTTTAAGGAATCAATGGAAACTCACAGGTAATCTTCAGATGATTCCTATTGGTAATTTTTCATAATCAAATTAGATAACGAGGTTGATATGAATTACATATGGAATGGGTATTGGATTATCAATGATCAAACTCTTAAGATAAGGGACTGGGAACCGAATTTTAATCCTGCTACTCAAAAATTCATCAACAACTTTTGTCTGGGTTCATTTGCATGGTTTGGGTACTGAATATTGGAAGGAGGAAATGCTTATGGCTTTAGGAGAAACAAATGTAGACCTATAAAGGTTGGTGAATCAAGTTTGAAGACAGTTGGATATTATGATAGTGTTTAGTGGAAGTGTATTTAGGCAACACATTCCAAATTTTGTTTTAGTAAAAATTAAGAAATCTTGCAATTTTGAACAAGAGGTTGATTCATAAATTTCCAAGTTTAGCAGAGTCATTGTAAAGTGTTAGGTCATTTGGTAATCGAATGCAGAGATACAAAAAGAAGGAATCCCATTTTGAAGGTACTAGAAAGTTATCAGTTCAACACAAGATTAATGTAAACAAACAAGGGTACTACTCGTAGGTTTTGATATATGCCAAACACTTGCAAAAGAGGATTTTCTAGTTGAGCAAGTAAAACTTAGTAAAGACAAGATTATTGAGACTTGTCATCACATTACTACAATACCTTTTGGTAACTTTAGAGTTTTGAGATTGCTCTTACTTCATTCACATCTCAAGTGAAATACATATTTCCTTGATGAACTTGGTGAATCTAGTGGAATTATTAAGAACAAGGGACCCACCAAGTTAGGTAACTAGGAAGTTAGATAAAGATTAGTTAAACAAAACTTTTTACCCTAAGTAAAAAACGTGTTTAGTTAGGAAAATAAAGACTTTGGTCGATTAAGTTAATAAATATTTACGGTTAAGTGCAAAACAAAGAAAAACCAATCGTAGATAAATACTCCCTCCGTCCCACGAACATAAACATGGGTATCAAATGATATAAAATGAACTATTAATGGGACAAAATCGAAAACTAAATAGGTCAATTAATAGTGGGACGGAGGAGTATAAAAACTTCGATTTTTTCAGATCCAAATTTCTCAAACCCTAAGCTAGGCCATAATCGCATGTACACCAGAGTTGTTCCAGGTCGTGGGTCCATATCATGACCGCCTACCTCGCTTGAATTAGAGACATTTTCGAGATGAGACAACACGTATAATTAAAAGCAGATTGTTGAGTCTTGTGTGTAACAACATGTGACGTCCCAACCTAATAACATGCTTAACTAATAAGATTACAACATAATAGAAGCATCTAACATATAGTGAAATTAAATCAGAATATTAGAAGAAATCAGATAACACCTTTTACACACAACACGAAGCATAAGATTGCTTCAACCTAAACATAGGTTATCCTAACCTCGTCTCACTCAATGGAGAAGAAGATGCTAGGAATAAATCCAGTCTCAAATGATAGCATGAATCCAGGTATGGTAAAATATTACTGATAGGAACCTAAAATACGCGTTTTGAATATCGATTTTTTATGTTTTTCTTAGCTATTTTTCTTGTATTTTTGTATGTTATGTTGCTTTTGGGTTTTATAGGCATTTTGGAGTCATTGTATTAAAAGAAGAAGAAACGGTGCAAAAGGAGCAAAGCGTCATTTCATAGGCAAGTGTTATTTGGAGCCCAACCAAGGATAAGGGGTAACCTGTGACAAATTCACTAAAGGCGGACAATGTTCTTTGTTAAGGGGTGCCACCAACTTGTGCATAACCAAGAAACGAAGTTCGAATTCGAGACCAATTTCAAGTTCTTCTCATACATATCAACCTTACGTGGAGTATAATCAAAACCAATCCTTTGGTTATGATCAAAATTTCACGTACCCTTTGAGTTATTCTCATACATATCAACCTTTTATGGTGGGTATGTAAGTGAGCAACCACAAAGAGGGATGATACTTGTGCTCCCATTAATATTTCTTCTAGTTTGGTAGATGAAATTCAACAATTTATGGACACATGGAGTCGGTTAAGTAGACAACCAAGCGTGGAACCAATTTCATCGACCGAATTTGCTCATAGTATGTTTGGCCCAATTTCTCGATCGTAGTTATGATCATTCACCAATTCAAAGGGAAGAAAATTGGCCTAACAATGCGAAGTAAGTAATTCTACTTTTGCCTTGTCGAATGAGCTTTACAAACAAATGGAACACTATATTCAAAATTTGAATGGATCACTCAAGAGCTTCAATGAGGTGTTTTAGACGTGAAAGGGCATTGATGAATATAAAGAGGAAATGAATAATTATGTTGAAAAAGGCAAACCTTTGGGGACTTTCGTTGATAATTGTGTAGTTAACTCAACTCTTGATCGTAATAATGATCATTCACCTATTCAAAAGGATGAGTTCGAGATTAGCAACACTAAATTCAGCCGAGGACCAATCTTATGTTGACTATGATAGTGATGATTATTATGAAAATACATCGCTTTGAACAATTTATGGTGACATCCCAGTGTACAATGGAGTCTTTTTTGCGATCAAGGTGAAGACGAAGGGAATATGTAGACACTTGTGTAGATTACTCAAGCATTGATCTTAATAATGATCAAGAGCCTATTCAAAGGGTGGAGCTTAAGGATGGTGCAATGAGTGTTCAAAAAGTTCCTTATGGTGAGACTTGAATCCATGATGGAGTATGTGCCTTACAACAAAGAGGAATATGTTGAGAATGAGACCGGTTTGACCAATATTGTGGAAGACCCAATTGAGCTTGCAAATGATTGTAATGATGATGTTTATGTCGAGACTTTGGTTAAGGCGAAACGGACAAAGAATGGTTGCAAGGTTTGATAGAGGACCATGATATACAAGAGGTGAATAATTCACTTGAGTTTTCAAGGATGAAGAGGATTTTGTGATACAAGAGATTGTGCAAGGTTTGTCTAACCCGTTGCATATTGTTTCTTCTCCTTTACCTATTATTGGTTTGAATGTATGTGTTTCGAGAATGTTGTTGAATGACTTTGTTTCTCGATATCCGTCATTAGATCGAGATACTAGATTCTCATATTATGCAGGTTTTGGAACAAGAAACCTTGGAAGTACCAATTCTATGTTCTTTATACACTTCCAAGTGTGGACAAGAATAAGTGTGGGGGAGGTTTTTATCGGTTACTAGCTTCGTTTATTTGTTTTATATTACTAATATGTGTGAAGCTAGTGTTTGCAAAACAGGTTCTATGAAAGGATCCCCAACTTTTCCGATTGTTGGTATATGGGGAATGAATCGTGAAAGGATATAGTCCGGGCTGATGACTTTAAACCAAGCGCTACATGGGAGGCAACCCATAGGTTTTGTATCTCTTATCTTTTAATTTTTCTTTTCTTGTTTTTATGATTTCTTGTTACATTTTAAGTATTTCCCACCTTGACTTTCTTTGGATCTATTCAATTACATTGAAGACAATGCAAAGTTTAAGTGTGGGGAGTGGTTAAGCATTTGCATTAATTTTCAAAATTTTCAACTTTTGTGTAAATTAGTGAATAAAAACTCCAACTTGTGGTTAGTTTAGAGTCACATAGTATACATGTCGCTAAGATTACATCGAGATTCTCATAAGAGTGACTGAACTTAGAGATGACGAGAGAACATGATCGGGTTTCTTAATTGTATGAGAGTTAAAGTTGGATTTAACCATGCCGGTGGCAAATGAGGTGTATGGCGAATTCGGCGGTAGAGTTGTGGTCCCCTATAGTGGAGACTACCCATGTTACATAATGTGAGGCACCGACCTTCAATTCTTTGTACCTGTCTAAATATGTGCTTTTAGAGTGTGTGTCACCGTACGTAAATTAAGGCGAGAATGGTGAGGCTGCCCAACCTCCACCATAGAAGCACTATTTTGATCTCTTGAGTTTTATTTTTATCAACCATGATGGTGACATCGAATTGCTAACTTACATACCACTTGTAATCTTGTTCGCGATTAGCACCATCCACTTTATCTCTCTCCCACCAACAGTCCATAGAAACACCATCATCATCAACAAGAGGAGTATGACAAATTCGAAGGAAAGTTGAATACGTTCAAGGTTTACAAGCAACAATACAGAAATGAGCAGATTTCAGATTCAAGTAAAGCAACAAGATAAAGGGCATAATTTTCACAAGTTGAAAACTTATATATAAGAGCGAAGAATATCAAGATGTGATTTCAAAAAGTTTATGATATCGACACATACACGTTGTGAAAAATCAAGCGATAAAGTACTTACACCATGGCCATTTGTACTTATTTTATTTTATTTTCGGTGTGTATTTATTTCTCTTGTCTCAAAAAATATATATATATATTGAAAAAAAATATACATGAAAAAAAAAAAAAAAAAAAATAACAAGAGAAAATTTCTTTAGGTTCATTGTTTTGTTTCGTTTTGTATTTTTTTTATTTTTCTTATCTCATATTAAAAAAAATATGAAAAAAAAAGACAAGAAAATTCTTTGTATCATTTTGGTTTGTTTTTAGTTTTGTATTCTTTCAATAAAGCCAATGGAAGAAGGAATATCAACAATGAAGTTTCAAGCAATAAGGATTTAGAATAAAAGAGTTACATTGTCAAGATTCTACGAAGTTCAAGAGTTATCATCAAGAGTTGAAGACCGAAGGCGAAGATGAAGACACCGATTGAAGACCGAAGACGTTTCTATGGATCTTGTGAGTGGTGCTAGCGCACATCGAACGGATAACGAGTAAGTAAGCATATTCCCACCTTAATTAAGTGGTTGATTTCCTTTCTTAGAGATTGTCGAGAAAAATGGGTTTTCAAAATGAATAAAAGATGTGGGTTTCAAAACAATTCGGAGGGTTTTGCCTTCCTACCATTCAACGTGTCGCATGATTCTCTCTTCATTCCTACCTGGACACATGTGTGACCCATAAAAAGCTATTTATTATTGAGAGCAACTTCATAAAACCCTTTGTGGTGAGGCGAGAATCGAGACTTTTGATCACTTCGAATCCGAATTTCTTTCGATAAGGGATGATTATTTCTCTTTCAACTTTTAAGGATGAGATTGTGTTCATTTATGTGTATAACTTCTTATCTCTATATCTTCTTAGCGCGTTGGATGCTATCATTTCGGAGGAACTAGTAAGTTGGAAAAGTAGGTTTTGTGGGTATATCTCTAGTAAACCCTCACGAGACTATAACTCGTCCACTAGGGACACCTAGGGGTTTAAAGGCTTGTTATACGTGCTAAGTGTGGCCGTACCCTCGACGACACGGAGTTTTGTATTTTAGCTTTATTTTGTTTGCTCTAGGACTAGAAAGATTAAGTGTGGGGGAATTTGATAGGAACCTAAAATACACGTTTTGAATATCGATTTTTTATGCTTTTCTTAGCTATTTTTCTTGTATTTTTGTATATTATGTTGCTTTTGGGTTTATAGGCATTTTGGAGTCATTTGAGTAAAAGAAGAAGAACCGGTGCAAAAGGAGCGAAAGCTGTCATTTCATAGGCAAGTGTTATTTGGAGCCCAATCAAGGATAAGGGGCGACTGTTGTGATTCACTAAAGGCAGACAATGTTCTTTGCTAAGGGGTGCCCCCAACTTGTGTATAACCAAGAAACGAAGTTCGGGTCGAGACAGGTTTGAAGTTCTTCTCATTTGTTTTTCCACCGAACAAGACAAGGCAATTTGCTCCGGAGTTCACCGTCGTTCGGCCAAGGGTCGACGAGTGTTATCCATAAGTTCGTGGACTGTCTTGATGGCTTAAGAACATGATTTACAATTTGAGAAGGATCTAGAGCTTTCATTTGAATGGTTAAAGCTACCCCAAAATACGGGGATAAAGTTGATGTTTTACGCCATCAATTTCGTGAGTATGTATGATGAGTTTGGGCATAAATTTGAGTACAAGAAGGATCAGGAACATTGGGTTCAAGTGGATTTGCATTTGGCAAGATAAAGTGGCCAAGTTTATGGTTGATTTGGGCAAGATTACTGATTGGGAAGTTACACACGAACACGAGAAGAAACCCAAGTTGTTGCCATTATTTTTGAATGTATGGTGGGTGATTGAGAATGAAATCGAGTTACTAAATGAATGGATGAATGGGTTTTGTATGAAATTCGATTGCAATGCGAGGGAAGGAGATAGAATGATCTCGAAATCAGCGGAAATGTTCATCTCTCGAAGCATCAACAAAATGCACAATAGGTGCTTGATACAATTCCTGAACAACCAGTTCTCACTTTGTCGGGTCTTCTTTGTGGCTAAATCATGGGAGAAATTGTTGTTTTCAGTAGGTTGAGATGTTTTCACAGCTAAGAATAGCAACATGGTGCGATTCGAATTGGGTGTTTGAGAAGTTAGGTTATGGAGAACAGATCGAGAGATGAGCTTAGAATCAGTGGTGGAATGGATTGAATGAAGGAATAAGTATATGAGCTCGAGTTTGTTTGAGAGGATTTGCAGAGCTAGAGAATAGAGCATGGGTCTGTTTGCTGTGACTATGTTTGGTCGAGCAACAAAATGAGTGAAACATGGGCATGAGGAAGAGCGGAAGTTGCATATAATCTTTTGCGAGAATGGAGATGGTTGTGTGTAACTGATGGTGTTGGATGGTTGCAAGAGTATTATCCAAGCGGTCGAGCTATGCATTGCATGTATGTAGTCGAAGTTGAAGTGCGGGAGTTGAGACGAGATGAAGTTGCGATTGCGAGGTTATCTTGAGAAGTGCAGCTTGAGATGGTGGTAGGCCAGTCTTTGACTCTTTGGTACTTAGAGTTGGTTGTCTTGAGTTTCTAGTTTGAGTTCAAGTGGCAGTGGAGATTCAAGATGTTGTTGTTGTTAGTTGTGAGTGTGTTCATGGGTTAATGGTCCTGAATTTAGATGAATGTTAGAGAACGATATACAAGGAAGAATGAATGCAACTAACTAGTTTGAAAGCGGTGCGAAAAGTGGGCGAGATTGGCGAGTCGGTGGTACTAGTTTCGGTTGCAGGTTTGAACTTGAAGCATGAATCATGATATTTCGATGAATCATGAAGGGGGTATGAGTCGGATGCAAGAGTTGGCGGCTGGATATATGATCTACGCGTCGTGCTTTTGGCACGTTTTCGCAAGAACAAGGAATGGGTTGAAATGGTTCTTCTTTGAGTGTATGGAACTATAAGAAGGATAGTGAGTTGTGGGGAGTTACGATAGTCGGATACGGTGTTCGGTGGTGGGAGATAATTTTTGGTGATCAAACTCCAAACAGCGGTGGCGGATTCCATGATGACGTCATCAAGACGACATTCTTAGGTTTGACTCGAAAATCCGGAGACTTATTTTCACACATGGGCTTGGTGGACTAATTGGAGATGGGTTTTGAGAAGACCAAAATTTGGAAAGAGTATCCTTTTGAGAATTGGAGAAGCATATAAATAGAAAAGTCTTTCTCTAAACCTAGATATCTCCATTAGGGAGGCTTATACTTGTTTTCTAGGGTTTCACATGATAGATTCTTCTAAAGTAGAGCTGGCAATCAAGCCGAAACCCGCGGATAAACCTGCATTCGCCCATGAAAACCCTAACAGCTTGCCTTGGGTCAAGTTATAAACAAGCCAAGAGAGGTTACGAAATGGTGGCTTGTTAGTAAACGGGTTAACACTTAGGTGCCCGCTTGTAAACCCGCAGAAAGCCCAAACCCGTGTACATTTAATTTTTACCGTTGGATTATCAATACTTAATCCTATCCCTACGTTATAGATATAAAAACACCTAAACCCTGTGATTATTTCTTCTTCCTTTCTTCTTCTCTTTCTCCCTCTTCTCCGCATGGCTGCGACTCCTTCCCTCAGTCCTCTCGGATTCACTCATTGTTGATTAAGTTTATTCTTCTTTGTCTTCTTTGCTAAGTTTCCTTCACAAGCTGGTTGCTGGTATACACAGTTTTCTCTTACTTTTTATGATTATTTTGCTTTTAGTGACATATTGTAAAATTTAGGGTTCAATTCAAGGGGATGAGGTGATTAACAGTGGTGTTTTGATGGGTTTAAATGAATTAAAGGGTTCTTTGATTTCATACAAAGAAATTTAGCATACAAAGAAAAAAGTAATTTAGGGTTCTTTGATTTCATAACTAATTACTGTAAAATTGATTATGAATAGAGGAATTAAAGGATGGGTTTTGATTTGGATGGATGTTTTGATTAGCACTTGACTGATTTATGTGATTGTGTTGAGATTTTATACCCAGCAGGCTCAAACTATGTGGTTTTAACTAGGGGATTTTGCTTATTTATGTGATTGTGCTTAGTGCAAGCAATTGTCTCAAAGCCGCGACCATGATTCCATGAAAATGTTAGGTTTTATTTTAATTAGGGCTTGTCTACTTGGTTCTTTTACATTTTCATTCATCTCTAGATTCTCTCTTGATTGTATGCTTTGTTTGGCAACACTCCTAGTGACTAGTGTGTGTGAATTGTGCTTTGGTTGTTAAGACTTAAATTGTGTTTTTCATAAATTAATAATGGAGCATAAAATGTTTAGTGTACTAAGTATGCTTCAGTCTAGTTTCATGAATCATGTATTGAAGATAATAATGTTTATGGTGGATAACCGGATATCATCTTCTTGTGCTCTCCATTTGTGTGTGACCAGATAATGATACTGAGGACCTTTGTGAGTCCGTGACGATCAATTGAGTGGGATGCAAGTAAGTAATGTCTGATTTTTGAGTATTTGACCTATTCTTGTGGCTCCATCCAGGTTCCAGGATGTCAAGTGTACAAGAACAAGACCATTATAACGATGTTATGAGTAGTGACGGTGAGGATGATGATGTTGAGATGCTAGATTCTCAGGAATGACTCAAGAATCTGTTGGTTGTGCAGCTACACCAGCTTTCAGTTGAAAAGAAACATAAACTTAGATCGATGTTTGGGAATATTTTAATCTCGTTAAATATGAAGATGGAACATTCAAGGAGAGTGCAAGGCTTGTAACATGGATATAAATATGATAGCAAGAAAGGTGGAACCTCATCTATGAAAAGGCATAAGTGCTCGAAAGCGTCGGGTCTAAGGACATAGGGGGATGATGTTATCCGGAAAGAATGGCCAGTGTCTTCCCGCATACGCAAAATTGATCAGATGAAATTGCGAGATCTTTTTTCATCATTAATCATTGCAAGAAATGTCCCATTTGCTTTGGTGGAGTGGAAAGAATTTAGGAACATATGTGCTTATTTAAATGAGGATGCCAAACCAATATCAAGGAATACTGGGAAAGCCGATATTCTCAAAAAACATAAAAGCACGAAAGAAGGTATTGAAACATATTGAAACTTGTTCCTGTATGATTTTGTTCAATTTCAAATCCGCTTACCCACACCATATGTTTTGTTTTGCACTTTTATGTATGAGTAATTAATCATGATAGGATGTGCTGATGTGTATGACTTATTCTTGCGGGTAAGGTGTGTCTAACATCCCAGCATGTGGACTTGCTATTGACTACAGTGCATGCTTAATCTGCACTTTCTTGATCATAATTGGGAGTTGAAGAAGTATCTTCGAATTTTTGTGAACTTCCAGCACCTCATACAGGTGAAGCACTTACTTTAGATCTTTTATTTTATGTGCATGTCATATTTTATTTAAGTCTCAGGTTGTTGAGAAAGCTCGATCTTTGATGAGCACCATACCTAGAGCTAGTAGTGGTGAATACAAGACACTCGGTTGTTGTTGTAGACTATATTAAAGCTTATGATTTCATTGTTGAAGTATGGTGAAGTACTTAATTGGGAGTTTAACTTTTCCCTTTTCCACTATGTCATACGTGAACGCCTTTCCGACAAGCTATTTGCAATGATAGAAGATTGGGGAATTGAAGACAAAGTATCCAACATCACCTTGGATAATGCTGCAAATAACTAGAGCTTGTGCTAGAATTATGCGAGTAGACTTGTTGCAAAGAAGATTCGTTTAACAAGGGAAAATACTTTCATGTGCGTTGTTGTGCTCACATCTTAGCTCTTATTGTAAAAGATGGACTTGTGAAGATTGATCCAAATGTGCTTAAGATAAGACAATCGGTGAAGTCCCTTAAAAAGTCCCAAGTAAGAAAACAAAAGTTCTTGGACATTGTTGATGCTTTAGGTATGTCCGGAATAAGAAGGGGTATCTTTTCAAGACGTGAAGACCAAAGTGGGTTTACACTTTCCACTTTTCTTTTGTTATACGGTCAGAGAATTGCATTCCTTCTTTTCGTGTTGCTTTTCTTGACATTGTTGGTACTCACGAATGTTTGTTTTGTACTACGAGATGGAATTCAACTTATCTTATGTTAGATGTTGTCTTCTTTATAAAAGTGTTTTCCTTTTTGAAGGGAGGTGGATCAGAACTATAAAGATGTCAGTAACTGATGAAGAATGGGCAAATTGAAGTTGTCACAAAGTTTCTCAAGACGTTTTATGATCTCCAACTTTATTTTTACGGTAGTAAGTATCCTACTTCAAATCATATTTTGAAGGAGTTTGTCAAGTTCAAGTTTTACTAAAAAAGAAAGCACAAATGAAATGAATACATTAGGAACATGGTAAAAGAGATTAAAGAAAAATTTGACAGTTATTGGAAGAACTTGAGTCCTATATTGGCTATGGCACTTGTGTTAGATCCTGATTGAAGCTGAATTATCTAAGCTTTGCTTACTCTAAGTTGTATCCTAATGTAAGACAATTAGAAAGTAAAGTTGATAATGTGCGTGAAGATATGAAAAAACTTTATAATGAGTATTACACCTTTTCAAGAGCTTACAGGCCGGAACTCGAGAATTTGGGTATTCAAGCTGGTGGGAATTCTACCCATCAAGGAAGTGAGTGGTACTGGTAATTTTAAAGCTTACTTATGAAGTACATGCAGTCTTGTATTATTTTGTGTTTTAACCAAGTGCGTTTGTGAAGTTCTTTTATTCTATCTTCTCATTGAAGATAACTAGTACCTTGCACTCACTTCTAACATCTAACAAACGGCTTGTTTCATGCGGGAATATCTTTGCGGACAGGAAAATGGTGGTGATTTGCAATCTGACTTGTCAGAGTTAGATCTATATCTTAGTGATAAATATGGATGTCAACGAAATCCATCATTGACATCTAATGTATTGGAAAGGCCAGAACAACGATTTCAAAGACTTTCAAGAATGGCGGGGGATATCTTGTCAATTCCTATTTCAACCGTCGTTTCCTAATGCATTTAGCATTGGTGGAAGGGTAATTGATCGATTTCGTAGTTCCTTATTACTGAAAATGCTGAGGCGGTGATAACAACTCGTGATTGGGACCAAGGAGTTGGTAAGTGTGCCTAAGTGGCTGCGTAAGTTAGTAATATTTCATTTAGTTGAATGTCTAAATTTCGCATATATCTTATTAACTTTAATTGTTTTTATCCATGTAGGAAAGAAGATTTGGACGAGGACAATGGGATTATTGGAGAAGATGTATTGGGATTTGAACTTGGTGCGGTGGAGGATAGGGGCCATGGGGCGGTGGAGGATGGCGAAGTAGTTCTTGGCGTCTAATTAGTATGCGTGCTTCTTCAATATAAAGCGGGTAAATATGCAAATTCCATGTTTTTGACTTGAATCTTTTCTTTTGTTTGATTTATTTTTGCTTGAAACGGCTGATTCATATTGAATAGTTGGAGCAACTCAAAGATAGACATGGAAAATGAGAATGTTTTTTTGAACGGGATAGTTATCACTTATCACGGTGTGTCTCCAAATTTTGCATAGAAAAGAGATTGGAGATCTTTTTTGGAAAGTTGTCACTTTTTTCGTTAACCACAATATATATTTTGTGCGGGAAGTGGTTATTAATATCCTGTATTGTTGGAAAGTCCGCAGTACAAACTACAAACAATGGTATTATTAGTGGACTACGGTCTCGAAGGATATTTTCTTTGTTGAAGATATCATGACATGATCTAATGATTGGTACTTGCAGGAAATATATATATAACTATGTAAGTTAACTGTGTTCCTTTAAGGTGCGGAACTACTAAACTAGTGTTGTTACTTGTTAAGTTTTCCAATTTCTTGATCCTTTCATTAAGTTTTTAAATTTTGGTGCGACAATCGACACACTTGTGGTGGTATGTGCCGTTGTGTTGAATCTGTTGATTAAATTGAATCTAAATATCAATGAAGTAGATGAATGTTAGGTTGCGAGAAGAAGGATCTTTGGATGGCACGAATGTGGCGAGAAATAGGCAGAAATGGAAAACTACTGTCAAATTGGTTTTAGTTGACCCCTAAGTAGACAAACCGATGAACCATAAGTTTAACCACATTCTACACGGGTTGAAGAAATGACCACCGTGAAGAATATCAAGCGAGTTTTTATTTAGTGTTAACACGAACCG
>JAJJWW010009131.1:0-38854 GCA_023531295.1 Papaver armeniacum | reverse complement strand
CGGTCGACTCTCAAAACTCTACTCAGTTACAAGGCTAATCCCCTAAGCTTATTCACCACAAACGAGTAACAACAACCCTGTAAACTCAACATTCATCTAAGTTGCATTCATATCACCACCGGTCTCCATAATTTCTCAAGTCAAAGAATATCGCTTGTCTCCACTCGTAGCCGCATACCAACTCCCGGCAGATGCCAACTGCAATTTCTTTCAAAGAATCTCAAGCCAATTCACTGTCCTCTTCTTTACAGTTCAACTACAATCATCCCAAGCACATCCATTCCATGGTACCGCACTTTTAACTCCCAATTGCAGTCCCATTTCAGTCTTAGCACTAATTCCATCTGAAACTGCCAGCTACCATCACACAACTGCCTCTCATACATTCCTTCCCTGAACTCTATTTACACCTGATACAAGTCATGACTTCACTGCACCTGTGGCTCCATCTCTACTGAGCTATAAACCGACCATCCCACCTGCAATTCAACCATCATGCTGTGCAAAATCATCAGCTCCTTAACTCACCAACAACAACAGCATCACCATCTGAACTACACCTACATCTTCTTGTACCACTTACTCCACTGCCACTTTCTACAGCTCTATCAACACTTGCCTACATTCCTTACCATCCTAGGCTTCATGTCATCTGCAGCTGCAAAATCCATTTCAGCAACCTACATCCGCAATCAACTAGTGCTCATTTCAGTTCCTTGAAACACTCCACCAACAAAACCTCAAAACCTCAAACCCATTTGTGTCACTTGCATACAGACTCAAGTATCTCATACACAATCAACACCTTGAACTGCATAGGCCACCAGAAGCCACGGCAATCACCAACAATTTCATCACCACTGCAACAACATCAACCTGTACCATGAACTGCAATGAAGAATAAATCAACTGCGGCTTGAACTGCACAACCAGCACCATCTCAGACTCCGTCTGTTGTTATTCAACTCCATCACCAGCCTCAACTCAAGCCAAAACCTCAAGCTCAGAACCAGCACCAGCTCCTTGTACTGCTCTTCTGGATCTTCAATGCCAATTCATTCATTAACAACATCAGCTAGCCCATTGCAGCTTCAATTAGTCTAGCATCTCAGTTCCTCCATCTCACTGCCATTCTTCATATCTAGAACTGCAGCATCACTAATAACTCCAGATCGAGCTCAACAGTGAGTCCCATCTCCGATTCAATGGCATCTCCATCAGTCAATAGATCCAGACACCATCAGCTTCAAAATTCATCAAAACCCCTTCAATATTTCCGGTTGATTTCACCATCTCTAATCGATTTCTGGAGCTTCTCCATCCATCTCAGCATCAAACCCCATCTGAGGGTCGAATTCAGAAATCCTTACAGATCCCCTTTAACTTCAAACTCCAATTTCTTATCTTCAACCACCGATTGCACCTCCTAGCTGTTTCAGAGTCAAGTTCCACCACAAACCCTAACTTAATTTCATGGGTTTCATCATCTTCTCGAGTTAGCCGCATCATCTTCATCTTCTCGATTCAAACCCGTCTCTGAATAACTCACTCTAAAACCTTTCTCCCTGAATCTGCTCTTCAACGTCCACCAAATCATATCTCAGTTCGAGCAATCGAACCCAGGTTATCTTACAGTATTCTCGATTCACATCAGCAGAAACTTCTCCCTTGTTCGTCTGGATCTGATTCATCATCAACAGCTTCATTTGTTCTCTTTCGTGAATTTCAGTGAAACTGTAATGAAGATAGACACCAATTCTCGATCTTAGACAGAGAGGTCTCGAACAATGGATTCCATTTCTTTGTCTCTCTCGATTTCAAGTGATAAGGATAAGAGAAAATACTCTCTGAATTCTCTAGTGTAGTAATGATAAGTACTATTGGCACCCGATAAAATGGATAAGGGCTAACCATCTCATGTGTGGCTTGTCGGTTTCAAATAATCGACAGCCTAATTCTCTTGTTCAGCTGTATCGCTTCTAGGAGATCGACAGACAATTCAAACATAGCTCCTCTTGCACAATCTAGCCTGCTCCAAATATCGCCTGTGAATTGACCTTCTCGCTCCAAGGACGTTTTCTTCTTCTTTAGCTTCGAATGACTCCAAAGTACCTAAATAACTCAAAAGCACACATAAGATACATAATTTACAAGAAAAGTAGCAAAGAAAGCATAAATACTAGATATGAAATTTGGTGTTTTAGACACCTATCAGTCATATGCCTAGATGCCTTAATAAGACATATATATATCTTATTACTAAGTGTAAAAGCCCAAAAAAGCCTTCTGAATTTATACCAATTGGTCTCTGCAATGCTTCTTATAAAATAGTGTCTAAAATTCTTGCAAATAGAATTAGGCCTTTGCTTAAGAAGTTAATTTCTCTTTATCAGGCTGCCTTTGTACCAGTAGATCAATTCATGACAATATCATTATTGATCATGAATTAATTCATACTATGAAACATAAGGAAGGTATAAGTGGAACTATGGTTATTAAGCTTGATCTTTCTAAAGCCTTTAATAGGCTTGAATGGTCTTTTCTCAACAAAGTATTAGAGAAATTTGGTTTCAGTAAAGAGTTTTGCAATCTTGTTATGCAATGTGTCACTAGAACTATTATTAGTGTGCTGCTAAATGGTTCTCCTTGTGATCAATTTGAACCAACTATGGGGATTAGGCAAGGGGGTCCTTTATCCCCTTATCTTTTTATTCTTGCTATGGAATATCTTTCTAGATCTCTGCTTTTTGCAGAGCATAATAAATCTATCATTGGCATTAAAGCTTCTAGGAGAGCTCCTCCTATTTCTCATCTGCTCTTTGCTGATGATATTCTTATCTTTGGTCAATCTAATATGCAGCATATTGATAAAATTTTGCAGATTCTTCAGGATTTTGGTAATATTTCTGGACAAATGCTGAATTTTGATAAGTCTTGTGTTTATATTAGTAATAATCTCACTCTTAATGATTGTAATGCTTTAGCTAGTGCTCTTAATATGTCTTTAGTGACAGACTCTGAGAAGTATCTAGGTGCTCCTCTGTTACTTGGTCATTCTAAGGTAAGATCTTTTGAACCAATTGCCCAATCTTTTGAATCTAGACTCAAAATTTATGTTAGCATCACTCTGAATCAAGCTGGTAGATCAACTATAATTAAGACTGTTTTGAACTCTTTACCAACTTATCAAATGGGTTGTTTTAAAATCCCTACAACTCTTATTAGTCAACTAGATTCTTTACAAAGAAATTTCTAGTGGGGTCATAAAACTGGCAAAGGTATCAAATTCATAGGTTGGGACAATATAAACAAGTCTAAAGACCAGGGAGGGCTTGGATTTGGAGACCTAGAAAAGTTTAATATTGCTCTTATCTGTAAACTTGTTTGGAAAATTGTTACTGACCATGATGAGTTGTGGGTGCAGATTTTAAGTGCTAAATATTTAAGAAATTGTAGTATTTTACACTTGCAGAAGCTTAATGAAAATTGCTCATGGATCTGGAGAGGTATTTATAGATGTATTGACATAATAAAATAGAATAGCTTTTGTTTTATAAGGTGTGGAACTAAGACTCATATTTGGCTTGATTGTTGGGTTATTGGCTTAGATCATCCTCCTAGACCTTTTGAAGGTTTAGTTAATATTGTTTCTTATACCTTTGTCTCTGAACTTTTCATCACTGGTACTAGGACCTGGAATCCTCTTTTGATTCAATATCTTTTTACACCTAGTGATGCTAGTAAAATACTTGAAATGAATGTTCCTCGTATTGGTAATGATAATCTTATTTGGTTACCTGATAGAAAAGGACAGTTTTCTGTTAAGAGTGTATATAATGTTCTTATTGATAGAACTAATTTGCCTGTAAGTAATCAACACATACCTAATCAGGTTTGGAAGTCTCTTTGGAAGGTCAAGTTACCACACAAAGTGAAATTGTTCGTGTGGAAGTGTATAAAGGATATCATTCCTACTAGAGATAAACTTTATAGGTACAAACCTGAGATTAAAGTGCATTGTAGTCTATGTAATTGTCCAGTTGAAACTAGTGATCACCTATTTTTGGAGTGTCCTTATGCTAGATCAATATGGTTAGTTGTTAATATAAATGTTGGTACCATTTTATCTCAACATGGTTCTTTCAGAAATTGGGTTATCTCTTGGTTTTCTGCAGGTACCAATATTACTTTTGGTTCAAATATCATTAGGCAGGATATAAACAACTTGCTTATGTTTGCAACTTGGACTATCTGGAAGGATAGATGTTCTAAGGTTTTTAAGAACATCAATCCTAACAGACTCATATCTTTGGACAATATAAACAAACTTTTTAGTTCTAATGTTCAGCAAGTTACCAATGTTGTTCTACCACTGCAGGATATTAAATGGGTTCCTCCAGATAATGAGTGCTTAAAATTTAACATTGATGCTTCTTTTAAAAAAAAGAAAATTTACAAGGTGGTCTGGGTCTAATTGTAAGGGATTGTGCAGGTACCTGCATTGGTGTCAAAGGAATCTACATTGATGGAGGAATGAAAGATGGCATTGAAGTGGAAGAGCTGGAATGTAAAGCTCTAAAAGAAGCTGTTAATCTTGCAGTGAAGATGAAGCTGAAGAAGGTTATTTTTGAGTCTGATAGTGAGACTTTAATAAAATCAATCAATGAGCCTGATTACTTTGTTCGTTGGATGAATCAAACATTAATTCTTGATATTAAGTTTTTGTTAAATTCTTTAGAGTATTGGAGGTGTGCCTCAGTTAGGAGGAAAGCAAACTGTGTTGCTGATAAGATAGCAAAGAGAGCTAGAGTCATGAGAGCAAGTTTTAGTCATGGGTCTGATCTTCCACATGAACTACAAGTTTGGGTTGATCAAGACTTTTCAGTAACGAACTAATTCTCATCAATAAAATTTTTTGCATCAAAAAACAAAAAACAAAAAAATTCTAGAAACCCCTTATCCACTGTTTATGTTAATGCTTAATATGCCCTTGTTAATTTAGTGCTAACTCGGATAATTAAATCATGTTTAATCAAGTTAATCCTGAAATTAACTTTGATTAATGCATAATCAACACTTGTAAAAATTTTAATTTTTTTCAAAAGACTATACCCAAAATCGGTTGATGTTAGTGCCTTTTGTTGATGGTGGATTTTCATTTAAGGTTAAAATTGTAAAAACCAGAAAATCATGCGCTGACATCTTGTAAAAGATAAAGTCATTAATAAGTGTTGGATACTCCTTCACTTTACTAATTCACCTAGAATGGAGCATGTGGCAACAATCTCATTCTGTGAATACATGAAATTCATCCAGGTTGGAGCATGTAGCAACAATCCCATATACCCCAATGAATTTATAGCATTATTAATTAATGCGTGAGCAGCCTTGTATTTCTGTACTCATTATCGGTGCGGCATGACGATCGAGTGTTGCTCTCACAGAAACACGAACCTCCAAGCATTATAATGAAAGCATGTACGAAATACCCGTACAGGTTGCAACTCTCGGTGTGTTATACTAGCCCGATTGAGAACTCTCGGTGTGTTATACTAGCCCGATTGAGCATCCGACTGTCCGATCGGCCTGGATATGATCTCGTTCATCCAACCTCACCGAGCGTGATTGGATGGCCCCGATCAATTCCATAACCCCCAAGCGGTATGGAATATTCACTCGGCCAACCAACGCGGACCCCGCATGGTTGGCCTCCGCAAAATATTGGCATAGCTTGCCAAAACGTCCAAACCAGAGTGTATGGACGGAAAACCCTAAATTAGGGTTTGCGGCATATTACATGTGTCGCAAAACAGTCTCAACCATCCATCTTCGCATGTATAGATGGAGGGTGTAGATGTAGATTCAAAGGGCCCAGAGCATGTCAACACAATCACCGTGGCCCGCCTACATACCCGACCAACCATGGTTGGTCATCCCAATTCGTGCGCCCGAACAGAGCATGACGCACGGCCGTGAAACCCAAAATTAGGGTTTTGAGCATCACGAGAGTCCATCTTCTCCGGCACGAATGGAGGGTCCCAGATTAGATTAAGCAGGTCCGGTCATACCAGCATGACCACCGTGGGCCCGTCTATCCCCTCACTGATCGGCCAAGGCATATCATGCCCGGCTATCCCAAAACGCGCGTCCAAACTTGCGTGGTCACACTTCCCAAATTGCAAATCGATCTCGACCACTCAACTTCACCCGACGATTTGAGTGGCTTAGATCACGTTTTCATGGGACAATCGGTATAGGCGTGAATACCACCTACCACCTACACGCCATACGGATTGGGAAAGACCGACCAAGCTTGGTCGTCTTGAAGCGCGCGCCCGAAGTTGGCACGATGTGAGGCTTTTGCGGCACCAGATTTCTGTTGCAAAATCGATCTCAACCACCCCTCTTTGCCGGTCAAATCGGTCCTTTCCAAAACCCTTCCCATGCTTGGTTTCGACCAAGCTGAAGAGTGATGCCTGCGCACCTCTTCAAAACCCTGATTCCATCAACGGTCGCAGATGAGTATCTCAAAGATCATCTCGTCCGTCCCACTTCACCGCTTGGTTATACAACCCTAGTCGAGTTAATTGGTCAATGAGGCGTCATGGTGATCACCACCCGTCGCTTTACCACACCATGATGCAAGACTGCATAAAAATACACACGATACTTCACAAGTATCGGTTTCACTGAATAACGCAGTTATTCAATTTAGCATCACATGCTACCTTTTGTGGGTCCCACGATCCACACATTCCGGACATCAATCATGTCACAAACCGGGGGATACATACTTTGGGGTATTGGTCTGCGGGTTTACGGCGTGCGGCAGGCAACGCGTCATCACAAGAACGTGTCAGGAAGTCATGGACGGTTAGAGATGACAGGAGAAGTGGGCAAGCCTGGTCGTGTGACACTAACACATTACTCCACTACTCCATCACTCCACTTTCTCCACTTCCCATGAGAGACGTGAATAAGGCTCAAATGACTTATATAAATAGGTTCTCCTCCCTGTTTTCTACACAAGAAGGAAAAACAAGACAAGTCCAGACGAGACAGAAACCAAGTGTTAATACAAAAACGTATTCAAACACCTGCAGCACGCTTGCATCAATCGTAAGCCTGCTCACCTTTTGTTACAAGTCATAAGCAAGCCAACACCTTCACAATCTCAACACCTTCTTCGCTTCCCTCCCTAAGATCAACCCCATCTCCTTCACTTTGTGACCGAAACAAGTCCGGAACGGCCATTTCTTGGTTTAGGCCGGACTTGCATGATTGATTTCCGAATCTACAAGCACTCACCGCGCAGTGCATTTGTTTAGGGTTTAGATTCATTCCTCATCCACACACCCCAAATTACCAAATCCGGCAGGAATAGTTTTCACCCATAAACAATTGGCGACCACAATGGGAGGTTAATCTCTCGGTTGTAAAGTCAATTTCTTCAAAATCCGATTCAATTTTATCAATTTCAAAAAGGGTAGATTTTAGGACCAATTCAATCATCAATCCATTTCAAGATGGTAGAACTCAGGTCTGGATCAGCAATCAATTCTAATGGAGCTAGTGTGGATAACACTCCCGGTGTCGATGTACCTGTCGGTGGAGCTACCGTGGTCAATATATCTTATGGAGCCGTCACTTCTACCACCATTGCCAGCGTAGCAGGAGATGTTCCAGTAAGTGTAACGCCTCCCATCACCAGAGCTAGAGCAGCCGCAAATCCCGGCATCTCATCAAGTATAACACCTCTGGTAGTCACCACAGCAACAACTTCCACTCCTTCATCAGGACGAGGAGCCGGAGGGACGAGAGGAGGACCATCCCCCATTACCATTGCGATGAGACTTGATGGAGAAACAAATAAAGTTCCAAAAGAGCGAAGAATGCTAAGACTCAAACGGATATGGCCGCAACTCGAGAAAGAGGTACTCACTTTTCTTAAGACATTAACTGATCGATTTCTACAAGAGCCGCGACATCCCCACCATCTCTCCTTCTCCTCTTCGGGAGCAAAAAGGAACGCATTCAATGCACTCGGAGAAGGTACTTGCTTTTGGTTTATTTTATCTTTAATTTTTGTTTTGAGAATTAGGGTTAGATATTTTGAGCACGGACCTCCATGGACCCGATCAAAGAAGCGACATCGTTTAGATATGAGCGGTCCCGTCATGGAGAATCCTACACTGGGACTGATCCTCACAACGATCCTCCTCAAGTCAATAGTTTCACTATGAACCGAGGCCGGTGGATCGGGAAGCGGTTTCTCTAGTGGAAAGTTTATGCGAACTTTCACACCTCTCGAAGAATCGGGACGCGCGAGACGTTTTGCTTGCAATCAACCAGAGGAAGGTCACGACCGTGCCCTACATGTCACCGCACGCATCAAGGATTCAGAGTTCAAGACGTCCCTTATCTACACATGAGCGTCTTCGAATGTGATTACTCTCAAGACTCTCAGGACATCCAAGTTTCTCCCAAGCAAGGTCGTACGGAAGCCTACCACAATAACGGACTTCGAGGGAAACCAAACCAGCACATACGGGAGAAGCTCCGCGGAAAGAATCAGACAAGTTCGTTGCGTCCCACTCCCCACGTGGGCGTCAATTCAGGAAAAAGACCGGCTTGCATCATTGAGGGATAAAACCCACGATGCATCTTTGCTGACGAAGCATTCTTCTTCATACGGTGAAGCCACGACCCACGTTCACACGAAGAGGGAACGAACTTTTGTGGCGAGTCATGACCAGAAAAGGAAAACGGTATACCGACACTGCCATTATCAATTAGCAGGGGAGACTGTTACCCAGTCTCTCCACCCAATGGAATGCTACAACAACAACGAACCACAAGAACAAGTGCTAGATGCTCCACAACAGCTGCAAGATGGCACCAACTCCACAACTGATGAGATTGAAATCGTTGAGGAATCTTCTAGGCCTATCTCTATCAGCTCAACCTTGTGTACGTATAAACGCACGAAGCTCGTGGAACTTCTCAAATAGTACCAGGACATATTCGCTTGGAGATATGATGTCGGATTTAGATGAAAATTGGTCACCCATCATCTACATGTCATACCTGGATCCAAGTCGGTTAAACAGTTGTAGTTCAGACACGAGGAAAATGGATAGATCAGGTGTTGCATAGACTTCAGAGACTTGAACAGGTGCTGCTCCAAAAACTATCCTCCTCTACCTAACATCGACATGTTAATAGATGCGGCCAGCGGACACGGCATGTTCTCCTCCATGGATGGATGTAGCGGCTACAACCAGATAAGGATGTACGAGCATGATACAAGTAAGATAGCTTTTCGAACTCCTCTCGGAAATTTTTATTATACCATACTGCCATTTGGTTTAAAGAATGCCGGTGCAACGTATCAACGCTCTATGACAGCAATCTTCCACTGGAGCCGATACCTCAAGGGAGCAGCCTCAAGAAGATAACGATGTCCATGTGTCATATCGAGCAAGATCCGGGCGAGTCACTTTATCAGACAGTGGTACATGTCTATCATGCTATGTTGGAGAATCCGCGCTTTTGGTCATCCTCTGAAGCTGTTGAACGCTCATCTACAACAACATATGCCCTGATAGAAAGAACTAGGCCTGCCGGTAATGAAGAGCCTCATAATATTTGTAGGGGCATATGTCTCACCAACAGGCGATACAACCTTCAGCCTTCTGTAAGTAGTTCTCTGAAGCAAAGAAGAGGAAAACCACCGAGATACAACATCCCGCGCGTCCGTCAACTCCAACTCCAGTACCACATGCACGACTCCCACAATGATGAAACAATGTCCAAGATATTCCATATCTGGCTCGACAACAACCACTACGAACAAACCATGTAAACCACGCTTGGGGACTGAGGCTCAAAGATGAAGTTCCTTTACCGTCGATCAAGGAATTCTTCAACATGAGAGAGATGGTCGACCAAGAAGGATGGAATTCGCAAGGGTAAATCGAACTGAAGAAGGAAACACTTCAACGCACCCTCTAGCAGAAGATGCTTCAATGGTCTATTCAAGAGCCGCCTCAAAACTCTCTCCGGGACCCACATTCGCTTCAGAATCCTTCTTCAACACTCTCTCCAGGATCCACCTCAACGTTCGCACCAAACCACTTTAACATCCTCTCGATCCGTTTCAACACTCAAGCTGCATCAATAATTTGCGCTCTGGTCAAGTTATCTTTTATGTACTCATTGCTCAACATACGTCTCATCCATCCTTCATGAGGGCTCAGCGGAGCATGAAAACCTTGAAGTCGATAGGAGAAGGGTTATCTTGTGGAACGGATATTTTCATATAGTTGAAAGGGCGCGGTGAACAACTCATCATCAATGTTCGGCATATCTTTGAAGCTGTCAACACCTCCTGACTTGGCACCAAAGATTATACCCGTAAGACATCTCAACAAGAGTTCTTTTCTTCATTCTACAATAAAATACATGAGTCAAGACTTGTATAAAAACGCGTGAGATGTGTAGTCACACACGACAGAACACACATTCACGTTGGAGTACACAAGGCTGGTATTGGGTCCAAACACCGGTGTTGATCAAGTCACAAGTCCGGTATTGCTCAGGTCTCAAGTCCGGTGTTGATCAAGTTTCAAGTCCGGTATTGCTCAAGTCTCAAGTCCGGTATTAATCAAGTCACAAGTCCGGTATTGCTCAAGTTTCAAGTCCGATATTGCTCAAGTTTCAAGTCCGGTGTTGATCAAGTCACAAGTCCGGTATTGATCAAGTCACAAGTCCGGTATTGCTCAAGTTTCAAGTCTGGTATTGATCAAAGTCACAAGGTCGGTATTCGAATAAAACAGTGCACGCAAAGCAGGCCGGCTTCGGCCGAAACAAACACGGGTCGACGTTCGGTCCAGCACGCGGCGGTCCCACTTGATCCCATCCCAGTTGGTCGAAGGCAGCACACGCCCGTCCCGATCAAAGCTCTCTCTCCAAAAAGGCGTTCCAGCTCCAACACTTCAACGCTCTCCCGGGCCTGCTCCATAAGCTGCTTCAACCCTTTCTACAGGACCCACATTTACATTTGAGCACACAAGGTTCATTTTTTTAAAAAGCAAGCTTGCTCACATCGGGTCCCACGTTCAAGCAAAGCAAACAGCAAGGCCGATGTTTGGTCAAAGCATCAAGTCCGGTGTTTAGTCAAGCTAGCTGGGTCGGTGTTTGGTCGAAGTAGCAAGATGACACTCGAGCAATTACATCAACCGTACGGTCAAAGTAGGCGCAGGACATGGCCGACGTTTGAAACATGTACACGATGGTCCCGCGTTTGATCGAAGCATGCACATCTTCCCATGTTCGAATCAAGCATGCTTACATCGGGTCCCACGTTCGATCAAGCAGACGCAGCGGACCCACGATTAACCAAAACAGGCACATCAAGCCCACGTTCGATCAAGCAGGTGCAGTAGCCCCACGAACGAAACAGGCGTAACAGTCCATTGAAGCAGAAAGACCTACATCATGCTAGGGGAACACTCGCATGGACGCCTCTTGAACGTGACATGCTCCAAGGACAGGGATGACCCGTCTCTCCTCGGTAACATCTAACTTTGTCTCATAAGCTTTGTCTTTAACTCGTCACCATCTTATGCCTACCCCACAATGGTGTAACCATTACGTGCTAGGCATGGGACTTAATGTTGATGGTGGATTTTCATTTAAGGTTAAAATTGTAAAAACCGTAAAATCATGCGCTGACATCTTGTAAAAGATAAAGCCATTAATAAGTGTTGGATACTCCTTCACTTTACTAATTCACCTAGAATGGAGCATGTGGCAACAATCCCATTCTCAGTGAATACATGAAATTCATCCAGTTGGAGCATGTAGCAACAATCCCATATACCCTTTGAATTTATAGCATTATTAATTAATACGTGAGCAGCCTTTGTATTTCTTGTACTCATTATCGGTGCGGCATGACGACCGAGTGTTGCTCTCAAAGAGAGCAACACGAACCTCCAAGCATTATAATGAAAGCATGTACGAAATACCCGTACAGGTTGCAACTCTCGGTGTGTTATACTAGCCCGATTGAGAACTCTCGGTGTGTTATACTAGCCCGATTGAGCATCCGGACTGTCCGTATCAGTCTGGATATGATCTCGTTCATCCAACCTCACCAGCGTGATTGGATGGCCCAGATCAATTCCATAACCCCCAAGCAGGTATGGAATATTCACTGCCGAACCAACGCGGACCCCGTATGGTCGGCCTCCCCAAAATATTGGCATAGCTTGCCAAAACGTCCAAACCAGAGCGTATGGACGGAAAACCCTAAATTAGGGTTTGCGGCATATTACATGTGTCGCAAAATAGTCTCAACCATCCATCTTCGCAGGTATAGATGGAGGGTGTAGATGTAGATTCAAAGGGCCCAGAGCATGTCAACACAATCACCGTGGGCCCGCCTACATACCTGACCAATCGGTCAGGACCAACCATGGTTGGTCATCCCAATTCGTGCGCCCGAACAGAGCATGACGCACGGCCGTGAAACCCAAAATTAGGGTTTTGAGCATCACGAGCGTCCATCTTCTCCGGCACGAATGGAGGGTCCCAGATTAGATTAAGCAGGTCTGGTCATACCAACATGACCACCGTGGGCCCGTCTATCCCCTCACCTGATCGGCCAAGGCATATCATGCCTGGCTATCCCAAAACGCGTGTCCAAACTTG
This sequence comes from Papaver armeniacum, assembly GCA_023531295.1. Taxonomy (NCBI): domain Eukaryota; kingdom Viridiplantae; phylum Streptophyta; class Magnoliopsida; order Ranunculales; family Papaveraceae; genus Papaver; species Papaver armeniacum. The sequence continues at coordinate 26,137 of JAJJWW010009131.1, read as the reverse complement.
CGTGGTCACACTTCCCAAATTGCAAACTGATCTCGACCACTCAACTTCACCGGACGATTTGAGTGGCTTAGATCACGTTTTCATGGGACAGTCAGGTATAGGCGTGAATACCAGCCTACCACCTACACGCCGGACGGATTGGGCAAGACCGACCAAGCTTGGTCGTTTTGAAGCACGCGCCCGAAGTTGGCATGATGTGCGGCTTTTGCGGCACAAGATTTCTGTTGCAAAATCGATCTCAACCACCCCTCTTTGCCGGTCAAATCGAGTGGCCTAGATCGCGCCTTTATGGGACAGAGAGGTACGAACGTGTACACCGGCATGCTGTTTACACGCATGCCCGGTCGGTCCTTTCCAAAACCCTTCCCATGCTTGGTTTCGACCAAGGCAAGAGTGATGCTGCGCACCTCTTCAAAACCCCCGATTCCATCAACGGTGCAGATGAGTATCTCAAAGATCATCTCGTCCGTCCAACTTTCACCGCTTGGTTATACAACCCCGGTCGGGAGTTAATTGGTCAATGAGGCGTCATGGTGATCACCACCCGTCGCTTTACCACACCATGATGCGATACACGCATAAAAATACACACGATACTTCACAAGTATCGGTTTCTTAATAACGCAGTTATTCAATTTAGCATCACATGCTACCTTTTGTGGGTCCCACGATCCACACATTCCGTACATCAATCATGTCACAAACTGGGGATACATACTCGGGGTATTGGTCTGGCGGTTTACAGCGTGCAGCGTGTAACGCGCCATCACAAGAACGTGTCAGGAAGTCATGGACGGTTAGAGATGACAGGAGAAGTGGGCTAGCCTGGTCGTGTGACACTAACACATTACTCCACTACTCCATCATTCCACTTTCTCCACTTCCCACGAGAGACGTGAATAAGGCTCAAATGACTTGTATAAATAGGTTCTCCTCCCTGTTTTCTACACAAGAAGGAAAAACAAGACAAGTCCAGACGAGACAGAAACCAAGTGTTAATACAAAAACGTATTCAAACACCCAGAGCCTGCTTGCATCAATCGTAAGCCAGCTCACCTTTCTGTTACAAGTCATAAGCAAGCCAACACCTTCACAATCTCAACACCTTCTTCGCTTCCCTCCCTAAGATCAACCCCATCTCCTTCACTTTGTGACCGAAACTAGTCTGGAACGGCCATTTCTTGGTTTAGGCCGGACTTGCACAGATTGATTTCTCGAATCTACAAGCACTCACCGCGCAGTGCATTTGTTTAGGGTTTAGATTCATTCCTCATCCACACACCCCAAATTACCAAATCCGGCAGGAATAGTTTTCACCCATAAACACCTTTGTAAACCGATTCTGGGTTGAGTTTATGCAGAATGACGACGTAAACCCAGAATCGGAGTTTAATTAATACACACATAAACCGATTTTGGGAATCGGTGTTTACATAAGTCCTTATAATCAGATTATGCCTTACTTTCATAAACAAAATATTGATTACATAGTTTAGGAAATTAGCGCACTACATATATAGGATTCAGTATGGGAATTCTAGAATTTGACACATCAAATGCTCGTCAATGAACCTCCGAGCACGTCGGTACAACATCATATATTCTTTGTGGTGAATGAACTTAGTTTCCCCATTACGGATTCTCCATAGCCCGTTGAAACGTTCCAGCTGAAATTCAATGAATTCTTAAATGTTAGTATGTGAACTTTTGACATAGGTATAAAAATGATTGCATTACTCACTTTTTCCCTAAGAGGAGCTCGTGGATGATAGTCATACACCATATTTCTAACTTTTACGTACTCTTGCATTGCACCTTTAATGTATTGGAATCGAAATGCCAAGTCTCTCCATTTACGGTTATTGGGATTCCCGGTACGCCCGTGAAAGAGCTCTTTAACTCTCTTCCAAAACATTGAATAGATTTCATTCGGACGTTCACGGAACGTATTAGCAAACGATTTAACGAGACACAAATCTTCATACGGTTCCCATTCCATTTTCTAGGCTAAGTGTGTGATATGGGAGTGGCTGAAAGAGGTTGTCCTTATATAGATAAGGACTCAACGACTATTTTTTTCAAATTCAAATCAAACAATCGGAGTTTAGGTATATCCACATAGTCTGATTGTGTCCTTACAATATCATATAAAATATGCCTCTCATCAATCGGGCTTTTGTAATGCACATGTAATCCGATTCTTGGCTTTAAAAGTTACAGGAGTTTTCTTCACAGAAATCGGATTACATGTATGTACATGTAAACCGATTCTCGGCTTCAAAAGTTACAGGAGTTTTCTTCATAGAAATCGGATTACATGTATGTACATGTAAACCGATTCTTGGCTTCAAAAGTTACAAGATTTTTCTTCATGACAATCGGATTTTATAAAGGTACATGTAAACCGATTCTGAAACTGAACCTCTGGGAAACTGTCAGAATCGATTTACATATGGTTACATGTAATCCGATTCTGACTGAAAAAATGCCAGAATCCTGCATTTTTTGCAAACACCAACAATTTTAGTTGGCTATTTTATCGCGTCTTGGACAAACACCAACAATTTTCAAAAGAAACCAGATTAAGTTATTCATAAACTAGGAATATAACCAAACATAATTCGACAATAAGTTTAAGACAAGACATAAGTTTTTAATCCATAATTATCCATAGTTAAAGACATAAACATGAATATAACCATTCATTCATGAACATCCCCACCACGACCACGACCACTAACACGACTACGTCCACCACTACCACGTCCACCGCGTCCTCGTTTACCAGGTTGAGCGCTGCTCGATGCACCTTCAGACATCTTTTTTTGGGGGGCTCTCTTCCTCTTCTTCTTTGGCTCATCCTCCTCCTCCTCCTCCTCCAGCTCCCCAAACTTTGCACCAGCTTCTACATCTTCGAGACTGTTCAATTCATCAATCAACTTTTCATTGGCCTTAACATTTTTCCCTTCCCTGATTTGTAGCTTTGCTTGGGTTATCAAGTACCCGACTCGGCTCCTTTGTTTCCATTTTAAATAACAAAAACATTCAACAAAAAGCACTAATAACATTAACAAAACCGTAATTGAGTAACAATACGCGCCAGGCATTCGAGAGCCTTATCTTTGTCCTCTATCTTGGGCCTCTCATCTAGTCGTATCACTCGAGTATGCGAAACATTGAGGTACCACGGCATGTAACCCGGAATTACATCATCATTTGTTCGAGATGGACCATCCAAAGGATATCTGTGAAACGCTCTGTCTTCCCAATAATCACATGATGGTAAAGGCTTGTGAACAATGTCAATATCATTATCATATGATTTTGTTTTTTTCTCATTGATTTTGAACATCTTGTGCTCCTTTGGGATTTTTTGTACGTAACCGCATTGTCTTGCGACTCTCATCGAGTTGTACATTACATATCCTCTTGGGTGAAACAAAGGCCCAAAATAATTACTTTGCTCTCTGCACCCAACCTTTTTTCCTTTTCCTTTTCCTTTAGCCAATTCCTCCTTGTAAGGATCAAAGACAACATCTGTCGTTGTTAAGTTGTCCAAATGGCGTCTCAAATTCAGATAACCCTTCTTTTGGTTCTTCGGCTTACTTCTGTAGATGTACTTGTCTCCATAATACTGGTGGTCCAATTCCTTGTTCTTAAAAGCCCTTTCAGCAAATATTGGGAAGTGCACATATATCCACGCCTGCAGAAAAGCCATATTCCCTCTGATTTGGTTCCTTCGATCCCTAGAAGCCTTTCTCAACTCGTTCAACGAGTGTGCAAGGATGGCAGTGCCCCAAGAGTATTCATGAATCTTGTCAAATGTTTGCAATAGCTAGATAAAGTTGGCGCTCACACGGGCACCGGAAATGTCGGGGAAGATAACACATCCCAGGATGTATAGGACATACGCATTGGCCGTGGCGATGATACATTCCCTGGTCAACACATTTCCCTCGGCACGAAGCTTCTTTGTTCCCATAAAGTTGTCTCTCAGCCTCGATAGATGGAATATCCTCTGCTTTGACTTGCCTACTAGCATCTCTGACTTGGTCCTCTCCTCATCCCATTGGAACACATCCTTAGTGAATGCGCAAATCTTGTCCCAGTCAAGCTCTTGTTTGTAATTAGCATGCTTCACGGCTTTACCTTCTATGCTTAGCCCGATAATGAACTTCGCATCATTTGGAGTTATCGTCATTTCGCCAAACGGAAGATGCAAAGTATCCGTTTCCCCGTAATATCTCTCGGCAAAGGCGGAACAAAGAGGTTTGTCGTAACCAAGGTCCAAATTCTCGACCGCATGTATCAACTCCGTAGAATTGACTAGATTGATTACTTCCTGAACTTCTCAAGCGGTCGATTCTATTAATTGCAGTGGCCATTTCCTCATCATACTCACTGACGTTCCTAGCTTCATAAGACGAACGGCATCCTTGTGATCCTATAAAACAAAACAAACCCGATAGACAACAATCAAAACACTACACGGATAATAATTTTTATGTTATATAGCATAAGGTTTAGGTACTTACTATGGTATGGCAAACGACGACGGCCCAACTGTCTTTGTACCCCCATAACATATGTCATCCATCACCTGGTAACCCGTAAACGCGATCCTTAGGGCCGCGAGGAAACATCTTCAGCGGGTCGGGCATGTGGTCACCTTTCTTCTTATTTGGACCATCTTTCTTCTTACCATCTGTCTTACCTTGTTCTTGAGAGTCTCCTCCTTGGACTTGTTCTTGAACTTCTCCTATCTCTTCATCAACTTGCTTCTCACTTTCTTCTTCATCACCTTCTTCCTCACCTTCTTCTTCATCACTTTCTTCTTCAACACCTTTCTTGCCACGACTATCTTCATCACTTTCACTCTCATCACTTTCTTCTTCAACACCTTTCTTGCCACGACTTTCTTCTTCAACACCTTTCTTGCCACGACTATCTTCATCACTTTCTTCTTCAACACCTTTCTTGCCACGACTTTCTTCTTCTACATTCATCTCCTCCTCACCACCTTCTTGTTCAGTAGGTGTACCATAATCAGATTCTTCATGTGTTGGTTGCTCCGCTGGAGGTGGTGGGTCATTGATGCTGATCTATTTGGCTTTACTCCCCTTGGCCCTTCGGTGGGAAACATTCAAATTTTGACCGTCTATTCGACGAGGTCCCAAATCCTTAGGAGAAGGAAGGTCATGTTTCCTCTTATATTCTTTTCAGCTTGCTTTTGTAGGTTGCCCTTATTTGGCCTGTAGAATACGGAGTTAAGCGAGAAACAACAATTTTTTCCAAGTCAAGGTACACAATCGGTATACACGATACATATATAAAGTCTAATTCCTAACATAATAAAACCAACAGTCAGATTTTTTAAGTGCTAATGTGAACCGATTCTGGTAATCGGTCTTCATATAAAGTCTGATTATTGACTAAGCATATTAGAATTCAAAGGCTAGCTACACAATCGGTTTTTGTGAACACATATGTAATCCGATTCTAACGAAAAAAATTTACAGAAAAAACGGTTATCCCTACCAATAACTGAATCGGGCTACTTATACACTAACGTTCTCCGATTCCTATTCACATGCAGAACAATCGGTTTATGTGAGCAAGAACATAAACCGTTTCTAAACATAATCGGTTTACTTTTACACTAACATAATCCGATTCTGTACAACCCAGAAAATTTTGATTTCAATAATTTTGATTTCTAAGCGATTGCATGTTACTAAAACCTAGTTTAGAGGATTGGGTTGATAGAAAAGTACCTGATTCGACCCATTTCCTCCTCTTGTGCGATACGAGAGGCTTCGGATTCCTCGAGCACTTCCTTCGTTTTCTTTCGAATCACTTCAATAATTCCGGGATCGTTTTCACTAGAATAATTCCAGTTAGTAGCATACTTCATTCTTGTTGATGGTTTCGACATTTTATAGAAGAAATGATTAATCGATTTTGGATCGTCGATAATCGTCGATTTTTGGTTTCAAAAAAATGAAAAAAGAGGGTGTAGAAGAGATGAAGAATCGGTTTATGAGATTGAAATGAAAACTGATTTTAGTATTAGGTTTATTATTAAGAGTTGATGGGGGTAATTTAGTAATATTAATATTTTTGAGGGTAATTTTGGTAGTTTGCTTTAAATTTAGACACCCCTTATCATTGTGTATAAGGTAGATGAAGTAATCTATAGGCCCCAATTAAGTGGCATAGGCCCCAATTTAGGAAGGCTTTTGAACTTTTGTTATAATTAGGTCGTCCCTTATTCTCATTTAAGAGATTTAAATTCATATGAGCCCTCAAAATACAAAGATTTTTTTTTTTTTAAAATTATTTAATGTTAAAGTTTCTAAAATGTATTATTTACTACAAATAACTAGTCGGCAACCTAGCAACTAATTGGGCACCAACACCCCTTTGAATTGCAATTCCTAATCTATCAAAAAGAAAATCACCAATTTTAGTATTTACATCATGACTATTTACAAAATTCTTCACTCTCTTCAAGAAATCAACGGTCTCATCTCCTAACTCCCCCAACGTCGTGAAAGCTAGAGTACCGAAACCATAACCATGTGTAGTACACTTGTCAAGGTACTTGTTCCGCTTTCTTGAAACTGCATTACATACGGCCTGTCCCGCTACGAAAGTATCAACTCCACCTCCTGTGAAAGGTGAAATTCCAGTTACATCTAAACATACATCACGACCATTGTCCCAATTATGAACGAGAATATTTGCAGGCCTTAAAGCACCACCTTCAGCTGATAAGAAACCCAAATCCACTTCTTTTTGCGCGTGTATGCCAGCACGAGAACATATGTCAAACAAAACATCACGAGCCAAGTCATGTCTAAACTTTGAACCTATGCCTTGTGCACAGTGAAAAGCATGGTCACCAAACAAATCCATATCTCGACTGCAAAAAGAACAAACACTCCTAGGTGCAAAGAGTGGAACACCAAGATGATAACACAGAACTTCACAAAATTATCGAGGACCAATGCATTGTCCAAGACCAATTATAGGTACAACTAGCAAATAATCATGGGCATGAGAGAACTTATTGCACTTCCATAAGACTAAATCCCTAACTGACATGTTACATAGATTTGGCATCTCTTGTTGAATAATATCAAAGTACTTAGCTGACAATAAATGCATGGGATGGGGGGCAGTTAACTCAATGTTGAAAGAGGCAGAATCAAGATGACATACCGCTAAGAAAGAGTCTAAAGCAAGTTAGTAATTGAAACCATCACTACCTACACCAAAATGTCGCAAGATAGTATCCCTTGTTGCTTAGATTGGATGCAAGAGGCAAGATAACAATATTGAATGGTGTCGACATAGAATATATGCCTGCACCACCATCTCGGATAGGTAAAGTAGTGAACTTTGTTTTGCAATACACCATATCCGGTCCATCATTCACAATCAAACGTCGCATATAACTAAAAAGATGAGTGTCAAAAATTACTTGGGCTTCTTGTAGGTACATTGGTGCAGTAGTCCTCATAGTAAAATATAATTTGGAAATACCGCACAATTACGCAAAGAGCAACAACTCACTTTGGGGTCTCTAAACTCGTGAATGACCTGCATCAAGTGTATTGTTTTCTTCACACGATCGAGAACAATATCATTGCAAAACTGAGGATTCAAACTGACAGGTCCTCCAAGAAGTTTAACCCCTTCAATTGGTCTGGCAACTTCTGCAGGAAATACATCTTCAAGTAGACTTATTTCATCAACAGTAGGCCAAAAAATTTCAGTTTTATGAAGATTGAGATGAAGACCAAGTGTTGAACCTTCAGACTGTATGATTTGAAGAGCTTTAGAGACTTGCAAAGTATCACCAATGATGGTACCATCGTCTAGGTACCAGGCCTGAAGGTCCAACGAACAATGTGTAGCGATCTTCTTCACAAGAGTGTGCGAAGCTAGTGCAAAAAGTAATGGTCCCAGTGGATCACCTTGTTGGACTCCTTGAGTTGATGACAAAGTAGACGTGCCATAATAGAGCCTAGCAGGAGAAGCATAACAAAATTCAACACACCTAGATATAGTGGGGCATCTGCAGCGCACTTCAGAGATCATTGTTGTTCTATCAACAAGGTTAAAAGCATTCTTAAAATCCACTAATAACATAGACATTAAGTTGCTTGTTCCTTTTGCTTCTAAAATACGATTAACTGAGTGTAAAATAGCTTCACTACCACAAGGGATACCAACACCAAACTGATAATCACCTAAATAGACACTCATATCTTTACTAACAGATGAAGCAGCTACCTTGGAAAAAAGTCTCTCCAAATGGTGCCTACAACAATAGGTTTAATATATCCTCCAGGTTTAAGTAATGGAGTCAATGGAGCACTTGCAATAAACTCACCAAGTAAGGGAGGACATTTACCTGCAGGCAGTAGATTCACAATAGCGAAGAATGGAAGCAAGAATATCATCGGCAACAAAGAGCCCAGAACCACTCAAAGCATCTAAGAAATGCTGAGCATGAAGGCCATCCCTTCCACAAGCAGTACCTTTAGGGAATCTCTTAATCCTACCCAAAACCATATCTTTATTAGCAACAAAAGAAGCAGACTCAATGGGTGCAATAGGTATTACAGGCGGTGATACAGTGGGCTGTTTAAGTTTTAGAACTGCCAAGGTATCTTCATTACAAGGAGCAACACCACTAGAAGTAAGGACTCTAATTACAGCAGTAAAGGTTCCCTAACTTAATTTTCTTCTACATAAGCGCAAATTAACATCTTCCTGCTTATACTTCTTGCAAGGTAATGGATGACTGAATAAGAACTCATGGTCTTCAAGTAATTTCTGAACTAACTTAATGCACCCATCTTGTTCTCGCCATTGTGTAAGAGCATTATTTATTGAAACAAACTGCATTTTCTGTCTCACTCCAGACTTCTCTTCAAAACTACATTTAGGAATATAATTTCTAAGGATACATATGGGCAAGAGAAGCAGCTTTACCCAAGAGGATACATCCATAGGATTGGAAATAGCAGCATCCATAGTATGTTTAAAAGCCCTAGAGAAATTAAGCATACACTTAGCAGGTATATGCCTAACAGTACAAGTTTGAGACCTAAAAACTTTATCCAATAAATCAAAATCCAGGCTTGGCAATCTATGTTCATCATCCACAAAAATATCTTCATGACCAGAAACACATACCTCTTCAGGTGGTTTTGTTATACCGTGAATGAGAAAATCCACATCTCTGCCATTAAAGGGGGCCGGAATCATGACACCTTCATGTACCTTGCAACATTTCCTCCATGCATGAGGATGCATACACAACGTACATAGCCAAATCTTAAGTTGTGAAAGAGCTTTCTCCCATAAAGTGTAGACTACACTATTAGTTTGAATTCTGTCCCTGCATCTATCAAATTCCGCACCATTAGAAAAATGCCTATCATTGATATGCTTAAAAAAATAACCTTTTACTAAACCCCTGCCTCTAACATCATTCTTACATCCATCAAATCCCTAGAAAGGACATTGAAAAAAATTATTAGCAGATTGTGAATCAGTCACCTGAGAAATGGGACTCAAACATTGCCCCTGACTAGACATGGTAACCGTAAGCACAATGTAAATCAAAACAACCAAGGATCATCAATTAGGGCATAAAGGATGGGAATTTAATATTTCAAAACATTTAAAACCTCAAAATACCATACATCATTCCCCTAATTAAAAAACAAAATAGAAGAATAACAGAGCCTCTCTTCTTCCTTCTCTCTTCTACCTTCCCCTATGATCAGATACAAAACCGTGCACTGCCTCTTCTTCCTTCCCTTGTGAACAAATGGTGAAGAAACAGAGAACCAAAATACAAAACCCCTAAAGTTAAAAACCCAATAACCGGAATCCAAAAATCTCAAAAACTTTCTTCAAGAACAAATTAAGTCAAAAATTCCTCAAACTCAAACAATCCCTAATTGAAGAATATAGAGAAGATATACAAAATCCTCTTCCTCAAACTGTGAGTAAAAATTTGCGAAAACCCTAATTGAAAACCACATGCAATCGACGAAATATCCCTTCTCTAAACTGAGAATCAAAAATTACTGCAAAACCCTAACTGAAAACCTCCTTCAATCGACGAAAACCCCCTTTTCAGACGGCAAATAAAAATTTGTCAAAACCCTTCACTGAAAACTATAGAGAAAATATACAGAAATCGTTGTTCAAAACAACAAAACCCCCCTTCTGCAATCCTGTCTTCAATCTTCAAAGAACCCACTTCCTCAAATCGAAAGAATTACAAGAAAACCCCCAAAACAAAACCAACAAGTAAACCTTGATCCACTCTTCAAAACAACGAAACACAGAAGAAACAAGGAATTATCTGAAATCCTACATGCAATCTTCAATTAAACTCCTGAGAATTAATTTGATTTCCATGGCGACTTTTCTGTGTTGTTCGATTAATAAGTAATTCATTAATAGACTAATTTAGAGAGTTAGTAACCCTTAAAACATGGTTAGTAATGTGGAATGAGCCAGCTCTTTCCTAGCATTAGATTTTTCTGCTGATAAGGCTGAATTAATACAAGATGGTGGAAGATAATTCCCAATTAAGTTACGCCTAAATGGTTTAATCTCTTTAACTAAAAGATCCGCCACTGTGTTAGCAGTTATGTGGACAAACATAAAACCTAAAAAATTAGAACAAAAACTGACTTCCTTCTTACTTCCTCCATTAACGCTTGATTCTGTCAGGATAAAGACGATGGTTTCCCATTTAAATAGTCAAAAAGATTTCTGTAATCACCTTCTGAAAACGTGGGGGTACCAAAATACACCACCAAATTTTTCTTAGGAAACTTGTATGGACTAAATTCGAATACAATTCCGAGAGTTCAACTTAATGAATCTCAATCAAGGATTTATATGAGGAGCTTATATCTCTTTCTCTCATAATCAGAATGTTTACAGAAGCAAGTCCTTGAACCTGGTTATGTGTGAGAGTACTTGGACGATTCCAAAGATCAATATCCAAGAATCAATCAAGTCGTATCCAAACAAGGATGTATATATCTACTTTAATTGATTAACGTAAAACCTGTGATATTTTAATTATAAAGATAAACAATATAATGAGGAAAAATGAAATAACACAGACACCAGAAATTTTGTTAACGAGTAAACCACAAATGCAGAAAACCCTGGGACCTAGTCCATATGGAACACCAAACTGTATTAAGTCGTTATAGACACTACCATACTATCAGAACTTCGGACTGGAAATGCAGTTGAGACCGAGTTAAAATGTCACATCAATCTAATTACAGTCGCCATCCTTATGCCTCTTGAATCCCAGCAGGACTCCGCGTAATTGTTTCCCTTAGCTGACGTCTTTACAGCCTAAGAGTTGCTTCAACTCAATTGAAGACTTTAAACCAATCTGCCTCTCACATTTAAGCCTATTTGTGATTCCCATTATGATCAAAGATCAAGGTGACGTAGAAAATCGAGTGCAATAGACAAAGTCTAGCAAACCTCAAAATCCGGTCTTATGACTCCCGAAGAGCAGCCTATTTTATTATTCACCTCACAAGTGGAAATTTGTGAAACCACAAAGTCTGAGATGAAGATATTTTGTGATTTCTATCTATCTTGTTTGCTGGAGCAAGCTCACCAATCAAAACAAGATCAGGATACACGAACTATCAATATAATGATAGTTGGACGTGGCTTCACAAATCCCTAGGTGAAGTCTTTTTAGTCGCTATACTCTTGAAGGATTTTAAGGAGAGGGCGACTCCAGTTTACAACTAGGACACACAAGAATAATGTTAGGGATTTAAAGATCCCAATTGTTTGAGGTTCTCCTTTTATAGACTTTCAAGATCAAGGTTGCTTTAGGTTTAAGCTAAGATAGCTTTGGAACATGCAATCAATAATCACCGTTAGATAAAAAACTTGACTTTTGATTAACATAGTAGAATATACACTCTGGTTAGGATTGACATGTTCATGAAGGTTAGCCAAAACTAGCCAATTGATAAACTTAACAATTTTCCTATAACACTTTAAGACTTTTTTTGAATCACACATATGATCAAAAATGTCTAGATAGTGTTTTTAGAGAGTTTTTTTTAATGCCGATTATCTCATAGAAATAATTCTGATGCATCTAAAAATATTCTAGAAGGGTAAGTACGTGTACCTGGTACGTATATTGTACCTGTTCGTGAATATCTTTGTCATGGTATGTGTACAGGGTATGGGTACCCTTAAGACAAAAACAAGTTCAGGTCACAGATCTTTTATGGTTTGCATGCTAGGTATATATGCGTACCGTTTTCGGTTTTGAAACCAACAGATCTTTTCAGGTTTGCATATTGGGTATGCGTACATTTCCTGGTTCATGATCAACAGATTTTTTATGGTATGGATATCGGGAATGCGTACCAAAAAGTCGATGTCGAACTGTAGCTACCGCAGTACGTGTACTGGGTACATGAAATGCGGCTCTGGACTTATAACAGTTCTCCCAGTATGTGAACTTGTTTGCATACTGTCCTGTATCCAGATTAACAGTAGTTCTATATCTCTTTAATAATCAATTAGAAACATTTCCGAATAACATCAATGGCACATATCACTGTTCCAGGATATTTTCAAATGATTAAATCTTGAATCATAATTATGTTACAAACAATAAATTGTTCTAAACCAAATTCATCAAGTATGAACAAATGTTCTTAAGCTTAGTCATATTTCGAGAACAATCTTCAAGATAAACTTGACTCGAAATTTCTATTATGCATGACTGTCTAATTTAGTCATGCGACAATGTCTCAAATATAGAAAGTGAAAACTTGACAAATAGTCTTCACTTACCTTTGATTTTGAAGTTCTCCAAAGCTCATGTTGATCTTCGCTTTCAAACGGTAGAACGCAGTGATATTCGATTCTCAACTACACATTTCTATCCTAGTCCGAGACTTGACTAATTGTAGACTAGAAATTACGATACAATTTTTACAACTAAATTTGACAACAATCTTGAGATAGCAACACTTGTGAGTTCGACCAAGCAATGCTCTAACAATATCCCCCTTTGTCAATTTTAGTTTTAAAACTATTAATACATCTGGATTACAAAATAAAGCTTGAAAACTCCATAATCCATCTTGCTTGATTTCTTTGGTTCTTCAACTCCTTGAATTCTTAGTTACTTCAAGTTGCAATGATTCTGAACATGTTCAACTCAGCATCGTGGTTGTTTAAGATCCGTAGCGATAACAACTTTGAAAACAAATACTCTCAATCGTCGTTAGATAGAAACATAATATTATTATCTTCTCCAAAGTTTAATTGTATCACAACTTCAAAGTAATACTACGGTGATATGTTTATCCTCATTAATCAAACATCTATAAATATTGATTCACTCCCCCTTACATAATAATCCGTAAACCATATGTATGTAGTACGAAACTACTAATTAATTCTCCCTCTAAGGTACGAAAACTATGGGATCGTAATGAATTCAATCAAAAGATATTTCAAGACTTAAAAGAAACACATATCAACTTTTGTTTAGATGATATCACAGAGTATAAAATACTTAGCGTTTATCTAGGAGATTTAAGATACAAGCATCCCATCTAAATTCCACATCCACTCCCCCCACAAAGATATAACAATTAAACAAAAGTTCAATTAAGAATTTTCCCCCATTTGATGTTATTCCCAAGAGAACAACATGAGTGACCTTACTTTAATGAAAAAGAAGGATTTTGTCGGGCATAACAAATCACATGGATTTGTATCCCGAACATCGACATAAATTAATCTCAACGCCAGTTACGAACAAATAGATAATTTTAATCGGTATGACTCAACATAATAAAATCTTACGGAGTTGATAGTGCAGTAATTTCACAAAAGTGTGACCAAGTAGATCAATACTGCGACGTTCTCACAAACTTTGTCCTATTTTTAGTTCATAAAACATAATACATTCAACTTTTGAGCATGTATGAGATATCAGTTCAATTCATTCACATAAATCATAAGACACATATATCTCATAAAACTTTCCAATATATTAAACAAATAATGATTAAATACTGCAAGTTCATCTTCCAAAAACTCTAGAATTTAAATAAATAAATCCATAATGGTTAAATGGTGTCCGCCACAACAAGGATGGATTAAGGCTAACATTGATGGTCGCTCTTTGGGCAATCCAGGCCCTTCCGGTTGTGGGGTGACTTTTCGTGACTCCAATGGTTTGGTTAAAGGTTGCCTAGCTCAAAGTCTGGGTTTTAACAATTCTGCTTTCGCCGAACTCTGGGGTGCAATTCATGTTATTCGAATAGCCAGCTCCAAAAGAATTCAGCGTCTCTGGCTTGAGTGCGATTCTACTTTCGTATTATAGGCCATCAAAAACCCAAATTTGGTTCCCTGGCCTCTTTATACTCACTGAACAATTGCTTAAACTTTGTTTCTTCTATTCATTTTGTGTGCACTCATATTTACCGTGAAGGCAACTCGGTGGCAGACCTCTTAGCCAAGCATGGTGCGACGATTGCTTCTTCTTTGGTGGATTGATCCTCCAAACTTCATAAGGCGGAATCTTCTCATTGATAATTCTATTCTCCCGGTTTACCGCTTTCGAAATATGTAATTTTGTTTTATTTTAGTTCTTTGCTTTCTTCTCTTCCTTTCTTGTAGTGAGGTAAGGCCTAGTCCCCCTTCTTCTTTCTTTCTGATTTTTAATAAATTTCACTACCCAGTGTGCCTTTGCCATGGGTAGTTTTCCTTTAAAAAAAATAAAAAATAAATAAATAAATAAATCTAAAAACATGCAAGATGAAAATCGTTGGAAATAACATGTGTAATCATAATATTTGTTATACGAAACCCTAGTTATCCTTCTCGAACAAAAGAATATATACTAACAAGAAGTTTCCTAGTACTTAAATTTTTTGAAAAATTATTTGTCATCTCTGAACTCCTTATCAACGACAGGCTTATATCATACATAACTTAGATCAATTAAAAACTACTCCTAAAAGTGAATGAATATGTCTTTGACCCATCCAAGCTCCTCTCTTTGGGCATTGCATTATTCTTGTACGGTTGCATTCTTTTTCTAGTCCAAAATTTTCTACGTCGTGAACTGTATATCCTTTGTATATATTATTTTAATTGATATAGCATGTGTTTCTGTTTTGACTTCAACTTCTCCAGATTTTCATGGATTGACTAGGTATCACCGGTGCCTTACGGCCCCCCGGTTCAACCTCTGATTAGTATGAGGCCACACGGGATGAATAATATTAGTTATGATTGCATGTATAACCCCACAAAATAAGTTATCATATCACATTACTTGCACCGTTGAATGTGTTAACATTAATATGATCTCAAATCAAAATTTAGAAAACAAAATGAAGAAATCGCAAAGTATAACCTAAAACATAGACTTTCCTTATCTTTTAATCATAATTGACTTCTGCTGGAAAATACACAATGATAAAAACTACATCTTCAAATTTAAAAAAAAAACGTCCTTCATTCTCACCATGGTATGCCCTCTTCAAATTTATTTTTGCACTTGCTACACTAAGGTTCTTCGTTCTCGTCGTACTGAACCTTTTTACTACATCTGTTGCATGCTATGTAATACCATTGCCTCTCAGGTGAATGATTTACCCCGTCGCTACTCAAGCATCGGACATTTAAATTTGTTTAACAATATGAGGTAAAAATAAAACAATCAAACAATCATATTCTCACCGTCTCAGTATCATGTGGTTGCTTCCTATATAGTCTTCCAATTTTCCTTGGGGTCATCAGGTTGTGGTGAGATAGTTATTGTGATCCCGTTGTCTCCAGATTTAGGCTTGCGTGAATAAATTTAGTAGTTTTAGCACATAATAAATGACTGTGATAAAAAAGAAAACACATAATTAATGTCATATAATCTTATTTTTATTTTGCGCACTTACATTTAGGTCTTATTTTTCTTGAATTCATTGACTTCTGGTATATCCAGATTGATCAACACTCTAGAGGCACTGGTGGTATGGTGCAATAAGTGCACCTGTTGCAAGGTATAATGTTGAGTAAGGTGAACAAATAAATGCTAATTTCATCTCATGTTGTGGTTAATTAGAATCAGACAATTAACCTTGAAACTCGCTTACAACCGTTACAGTTATAATAACAATTATTGGAGTATTGGTATGTTCCTTTACAACACCCTATGAATTTGCACCATTCCCCCCCGTAGAGTGATGACCTTCGTATCAACCCCATGTTTTAAGAATAATATAAGATTAATCATCAATTTATTAAGCGCCTCAGTATGTATTTCAGACATAATATATCTTTTGAAGAAAAGTTATTTACTTTGTATCTTCAAGAACTATTTCCCTTTTCAGAACTTTGCCAGTCCCTTAGATGCGTCATGTAGGTTTCAATATTCAACATAGGGTTTTTAGCTTGGTATAAATGTTCCATCAAAATGCTTTAAAACATCATTAATATGCTTCTGTTATCCGTGTATATATCATTAATTAATATAATCCAGTTTATGTTTTCTAGGTATTATCATAAATGATTACCTAAAAAATTTTCTTGATGAATTTTTTATTCGTTGATTCTAATGTAATTAAATGATGACCGTTGATTAAATATGAACATTAATTTTCAATGTTAATGGTAGTCAAATTATAAAGTGACTTATGCAGATGATGTGGGGTGTTTTCATCGACGCGTGATCTGAATACATATGGAACCGTCTAACCAAATTCTAATTATTTACTTGAAATGAACTAATGAACAATTCTAGTATTTGCAAAAAAAAAATCTAGTATTTCTTCCCATTATTTTGAAAGCATTAAGTCTATTTTTTTTTTTTTAAATCAATCCAGAAAATCTATATTATATGAAGAGAAAAACGGTCTTATTTGAATAAGAATTCAAATAACCAAAACAACAATAAGATAAATAATGCAAAAGCTATTGAAGATGGTTAAGCAGTTGTCAATGTCTTTTGACACAGCCAAAAATCTAGTGAATCATACGATAATATGAAAAATATAAGCTTGAGTTATAGCATACCTTGTGAATAAATGATGAAAATAACAAAACAATTACATTCCATTAAAAAAAACTCTCAAAAGTGAATGGATATGTCTTTGACGCGTCCATGAATTTCAATCTTCTCTCTTTATGTATTCTATTATTCTTGCATAGGTGTACTTATTCTCGAGTCTGGATTTCGTCTATGAAGGTTTCGTATTTTCCATTTTGGACGTTGTTTGAATTGACGTAACCTTGTGTTCGGTTTTGATTTTAGTTTATCCATATTTTCATGGACTGATGTCATGTACTTGTAAATTTTCTGTTCAGACCCACCTCTTGGGAAAAGACTGACATGTGCTTGTTGTGTACACACCCTTTCAATGATCTGATCTTCCAATCATACCCTTGTTGATTTCCTTGAGTGATTAATCACGGATGTCTTCGTTATCTTCAATGAAATCTCCATTCTTCAAATAATCCTCAAGTATCTTTCGGATATGTGTGTGAAAGTAAGATGTCAATGCTGCAATGACACTTATCGTCATACTTAACCTGATCAAATCATGCAACATCTAAAACTGGAAAAAAAATGTATTAACTTTTGGTGTCGCTATTCAAAAGGGGGTTGGTGCTCAGCTTGTTGCTAGGCTACCAACTAAAGTTCTGTATAATTCTATTGACTAATTATTTTTCATATCTTAAATGTTAAGAAAATTATGATGTTTAGTCTGTTTTTTATATTATTTGAATTTTTCTAGCTCATGCTCTTGTTTCGATCCTTCACACTTTTTTCGCTTTGAATTCATTTCTAGACAAAAAAAAATTAGACTCAGATGACTTAAAATATTTAAATCATCCCCAACTCTCGATGTTATTTTTTTGCTCAAGTTCCTTCAAGAAGTTCTCCAGTTCGTCTTTGTCATTGGAATATTTTGGCTATTGATTAAGGACCCAAGGGAGTCCCGCAAGAAGTGTTTTCTATTTCTTTTGCTATGTAGTGCATTCTTGTTCTTTCTCAGCATCACCATCACCTTCCATGATCTCTTGATCCTTGACATAAATTTTAGTTACTCTGAGTGATGATTGTCTTTTCCTTTCTCTCTAGGATTCACCTGGACTACGTCCCTGGCTCAAACTTTCATGCTGGTGTATTTCTTTTTATCCACGGTTATAAGTTTAAGGTTTGCCAATTCACTAATAAATAATATTGACGTACACTTTTACACTTTCAACAATAGTTTAGTACATAGTGAGCCTATTTAATTTGGAAGAGAAGATTCAACATATTGTTACTTATTATTCCAATTAATCACCAAATATAGTATAAGAAACTAATTTGAATGCTTAGAATTTTTCTGGAGCATTCGCACGTTTATACAATTTTTTTAACAATTAAAATTATCAAGTTTTTAAAGTGTTTATGTTTATCACTCTTATCTTTTTTCCTTGTTAATATTTCATCTTCAAGTTTTTGTCTTTTCCAAATCTGTTATCGAAACCCTAGTAGCTTCATCAAGTCATTCATTGTATTCTTTTTCAACTACATCATTGGTGCACCAACTTTTAGCGGATTCCATGGCTTCAAAATCCTAGATATTTGAGATGTTTTAGAATTCATTGAGAGTTATAAAACTTTTTGTTGCTATAAGTCGTTGTAGGTTCATTATTGTTTGAATCCATTCAATTATTTTTAGTCTCTTGGTATATATGCTTTAGTATCTCGGTATAAGTGATATCAGGCGTAAGATGATCTTATATTCATTTTCGGTTCTTTGTGTTGCAATAATCCTTTCTTTCAGATATTTTGGATCGTCCCATACTTTCTAGTATGTTTGAACATATGATGCCTGTGATTTTATATAGGAATTCTTTTTTAGGTTTTCATTGCAACTCAGATTCACCTATATTAATTACTTCCCAAAATTCTTATTTGCATACTTGAAAAAGGTGTCGTAATGCCACTTTTGTTGTGTACAAAATGAAATATTGGTTGTAAAAAGATGAAATAAAATCTAGTGCCATATTTTGGACAAATATGGATTGTGCGGAACAGCATATGTATTGTTTGTTATGTATCCCTTGTGGATGATCACCTTCCTTCCTTCTTCGCATAGGCGATAGATTAGGTACCCACCTACCTTCGTCCATGGTTGTATTGTCAGCATATTTCTTTGGATATCCTCTATTGTACTTTCTATCTCTGATACACCTTGAATCCGAACTACATACTGTGTAACATGTATTTCTTATATTCTCAAATTAAGGGTTAGTTTTTTCGTCTGGAATTTCGGTACATATAAATTTCTCAACTTATTCCAATGTACGAAGTTTTTCCAACCATCCAAGAATAAAAGAGCCTGCATATGAGGCAAACCACGGTTTTGAAATCAATCGTAACACATGTGCTACTACTTTACCAAAAACATTTTATTTTTTTGATTACCTTCATAAATTGAATTATTCAGTCATCTTTGTTCAATTCGAAAAGATGGGCTATCAGATCGGGATGAACCAAAGCCTATGGCCGGGCTCAACCTTTTTGAATCTTTTTTGTCTCACGGTTCGTTTCTACAACTTCTTTTTTTTATGGATGTTAACCCTTGTCTTTATTATCGGCATATCATCTTTGCCGATATATTAGCATCATTAGATTCTACATCTTCAAAATAGTTAGGGCCTACCACTCCGATGTTTTGTTGGTTAGGTCAAATTAGCCTGGACCTGGTTTCCGACTCTAGATTAGAAAATCTAGAAACAATCATAGTCCCAACATTAAAATTAGTCGTGAGCCTATAAGTTGGCGGGGACTTGCGACCCCGGTGTTTTGGTGACCGGGTCAAAATAGCCGTTGCCTTTTAAATTCTTTTGGAGTAACGAATAACAATATCCTGTATTGATGGTCATTCTTTTTCGCACATCTTTATCACCGAGAAGAATAAAATCTTATGTGCTCGATTAATTACGTGGTCAGTTATTTTAAAACAGTCTCAACTTCCAACAAATCGATTCTCCATTAATCTTACAATTTATTTGTTTATGGGCTAACATTAAAACTATCCGTGAGCGTATAAGTTAGCCGAGACCTGTGGACCCAGTGTTTTGTTGGCCGGGTCAAATTAATCGGAACTTATGATCCCGACCATGGCCTTTTAAGTAACAAATAACAGTAGCCAATATTGATGGTCATTCTATTTCGCACATCCTTATCACCGAGAAGAACTAATTATTTTGTGCATGATTACATGGTCAGTTATTTTAAAATAATCTTAACCTCCAGTTTAATCTTATCTTTTATTTGTGTATTGGTTAACATTAAAATTAGTCGAAACCTTTTAAATGCTTTTTAAGTGACGTATAACAGTAACCTATATTAATGGACATTTTTTTTCTCACATCTTTATCACCGAGAAGAATCAGTTCTTCTGTGCTCGATTATATATGTGGTCAGTTATTTTAAAACCGGTGCAGCTACGATGTGGTCGGGCCCCATACTTCAAGTATGTGGCCCTTCTTTAAATGTTGACACGTCATATAAAGTAGGAGAAAAATGCGAAAACCGCCTTATTACATAACTGTTTATCTGTTTTCTTTTTTGAACGGTTGAGGGGATTTGGAGGGAGCAGGTTTTTTAGTTAGATAGGTGTCAAAAAAATAAAGAATGGCCGCATACAAAATATATGTGGCCCGACCACGTCGTAGCCTGGGCGTTTTAAAACAATCACAAATTCAAGTAGATATGTTCTCATTAATCTTACCATTTATCTCTTTTATCGGCTAAACAAACTAAATCAGCTAATAATTCTTTGAAGTTCCCATTTTCTTCACCTCCTTCTCAGAATAATGCAAAGGTACTTAACCGCAATGTTTCAACAAACATGACCAACACTCGTTTTCTATTCGGTATTCTTTAGTCAACTATGTATCTTCTTGTCAAACCTTAGAGCATATTCTACTTAAATTTGCCAGGTAAAACTCACTGAAAACTCGTCACTGCTCATACAATATACACATTTGAGGAAATCAATAACTAAACTCAAAAACCGATTCGGGCCATTCATCAAACACTTCAACCACATGAAACTTAAAAATCTTAAAGCTTCAAGAATAAATATAGTTTCTTTGATCGTATGTATGGCGAGATATCATACCATTGTAGTCAAGTATGGTTCACATGTTGGGTTATGTGATGGGGTAAAGATGAATACTTTTCAAGATAGGAAACTAAAATCCTTACATGATAAAATTACATGTAAAAATTACGGTTGTAAACTCACAATAACATGCCCCTTGAAATGTTCCAAATTGAACATTAACAACTTCACCAACATCTTTGAAGTCTTCGCTCACTACGGGCTTTTGTGAAAGTTGGGCTTTACAACAATATAGCACGAAAAAATCTAAAAGGAAAAATAGACAATTTCAACATAGTCAACATTTTGAGCTTGCATTACGACAATGTTCTTCCCAAAGGTTGAAAAGAGTTTAGAAGTTGTAGCTCAAATTTCATTTCAACATTAACGAGAACTAACCAAAATTTCGAGAAAAGAAAATGGAAAAAAATGATCTTAAGTTACTTTTTATCGTACCACCCACAAAAATCTCTCAACTAAGATATTGTAGTACTTCAAATTCCGGGATGCACGAGATAATCAAGCTTCGACATAAAATTGAGGTGAACAAAGGATGGAGCAGCCATTTTTTACCGGGGTAACGTTGTACACCTCAACTAAGAATTGAACCACCTAATTGCGCAGCTTCTCCAAGTAGTTTTTGTCTGTTCTTGTCATTAACAAATTTATTCGAAAGCTTGTCTTTGCTATAATTTTAGCGGTCATTCTTGGTATATCCTTTTCAACCCCGATCTTTCATGTTGCTCCAAAGATCAAACACTCTCGGTGCACACACAATATAAAATATTAAATTTGTGTGCATGTGTTTGTACTTTTCTGAGGAGCACAATTCCTTTTTGCAGATCTTCTCTTGAACCACGTGTTATCCAAACTTCAGATCTTTGATTCGAATATAACTGCAAACCAATTATTTAAGGTCACAGTAAAGAATTTGGCGAAAAAATGGTGATACTTACAGAACGGAGTAAATACAGCGGATACATACATTTAACTGAATGATGGCTGCATCATCATTTTGTGGAAATGACAAAAGCTTACCACATCAACCAAGTTAGTATCATTATATGAACTTTGCAGGTAAGACGCATGTGTCCATCTAGGCAGGGAACTGTATAAATGTAAGCAAATATTGTTCATAACATGAAAGCTAATAATTGAGTATGGACCACAACAATAGGAAATCTAATTTTTGAATGTTTTGTATTATGTACTCCTTGAGCAGGCATAATTGTTTTTTGCAGACCTTCTCTTGCACGACTTGCTATTTGAGCTTTGTTCTTCGAGTCTAATATAATTTCAATCATATTATTTGAAGGTTAATGTTAATCTCAATGCATCTGGGAATAGATAACTGGCTATAGATGATAGTTACCAAAAAAACAAAGAACAAGGCAAATACCATGGATGTAGATATGGTTGATTGAAGAATGCTTGTAACACCACTTCAAAGTCCTACTTGCACTTTTTTTCGCGGCCATCAATTTCCCGCACCTGAAAAACTTTCTTCGCAGCAGCTCACCTAACCTGGTTACTCAGTACGTCAGGCAGACTATTAAGGAATTTGACCATAAGTTGAAGGATTAAACTTGTTACTTGGGTTTTCTCCCTCGAATCTCGATTTCCTGTTGTGTTAGACGTTAGTCTTCCTCCATTAACTGATGTGCTTCCTTATTGTAGGGTGATCACTGGGAAGTTAATCCAGATTCCTAACAGTTCAAACAATCATCCAAGTAATCAAGTAAATATTTATTTGATGCATATAATAATATATGGACATGTAGCTAACCGTTTGTTGACAACAAAATAATACATTAGCTTGGGGAGTCAACACAAATAGATTTGGATGCTCCTGAATGCTTTTATTGAGCTTTTCTTGCACGACGTTTCCGTTTCCTTATCGTCCTATTATCATCAAGATTAAGAAAATTATCTTTTGATGCCGTATCTGCCTTGAACACTTGGAGGAAAGCAAACAGTAACGCAAAGAAATAAAAAGTAAGGAAGAATATATAGACTTGACCACTTTATGCGAATATATTGTGGTAAAAGATTTATAGTCTGTTCCTAAACAGATTTGTATTTGTACCATAATGAGAGTCCATAATAGTGAAATGTTATTCTTAAATAAATTTCTATCTATACCATATATGAGAGTCCACAAATATTTACCTTATGATTGGATGCCCAGAATACAACTCGGAATGGCAGTCCTACATAATGTACACAATGATAGGTTCGCTTGTTCCCAACAAAATGACTTAAGAATAATAAGAAAACACTTCAATTTATACAATATGAGGAAGGCTAGTACACAAACCCTTTTAAATGGTATCAACCCTAATAAAAAAGAAAACTAATGTGTTCATCATAATCAACCATACATAAAAATTCAAATCCTTCCTACAAAACTCGGAGTTTTGCGTGTTCCAGGAGTGATCGTAGTTTCGAAGCCGAACAACCATTCAACCCTTTTAAATGGTATCAACCCTAATAAAAAATAAAACTAATTCAAATTGTTCATTGCTTCTTGAAGTATGGAGACAACTGAGGACCTAAGAGCCGAACGAGAGCGTAGTCAATGTATAATGTACATCGAAATTATACTAATATAAATCCACAAAGAGCCGAACACGGTTGAAAGGATATGTTAGTCAAATGACTATGGTTTTTATACGAAACTATATATACACCAAATCACGTAAAGATTACAAAATTATAATCACATTGATTCAACTAATAATAGAACCCGTAAATTAGAAAAGGCAAGAATTTTGATTACGATGATGTAAAGATCAACGGAACCTTGATTTGGGTTTCTGTGTATTATAGTAATATTACCACAACAATGAAACAAACAGATTTATTCTACCATAGGAATAACGGGCTTAATCGATGAGGTTACTAAACATCTCTATGTGACAGCCTACACGACATGTTTCATAATTGTGTATGTGCCGAATCATTTTTTCTGAGTACAGTGGGTGAAACTCAAACCACGTATCTACGAATGCTTATGAGATGATTAAGAAGAGGCAAGTAAGCCCTAATCTCGACCTATAACAAAATGTGTCCATTTTAAACCTAACATTCTAGCCAAATATATTCCCCAATTATACAAACGTTGCTAATCATTAAATATATATATATATATATCAATCACTTTAACAACAATTCTAATAAACATAAGGTAATTTCATCAATAAGGTAAGCCGAATACTCTAATAATAATAAGTTAAATGCATATCACTGACCTCTGTTGGTTAACTTTCACTAAACAAAATTGTGCTTGCCTCACTACTCCAAGATGATGCATAAGGAAGATGGGTGAAGTTCGCCGTGCATCACCCCATTAGTTGTTTACAGGACAATGCAATCACCCCTTGCTTCAATGACAACAACATCTGATGCAGTTGGTAACTATGTACGACTTCCAATTCCATGTTTAATGAACCTTTGTAAGTTCAAGCAGGGAACAAAGATGTTTTCGATTCTCTATGTTCTCCGATCTTAAATCTTAAATAAGGTTAACTTAGGAGTAACGAGAATCTTTTTTTTTTTTTTTTTTTTTGCAAATCAAGAAAACAAAAACGACACCGAGAGTTGGACAAAACACACAAATCATACCTTATCATAGACGAATCTACTATCACGTCCAAATGAGATATGCAATAAGAAATAAATAGTTATAGGTTACCTTGTACTTGATGCACGTCTTGTGCACCATAACTGAAAAGTATTGATGATTTACATTGCATAATCATTACAACATCATTATGAAACATGGCATCAACAATTAGGCATCAATTTACATTGCATCACTCGACTACAACATCATTATAGAAACGTCAAATTGATGTGTGATCCGAGACCACCCAAGCCAAGAAAACGGCATGAGTAACAATCAATCCTTGTTATTTCCCTAACTTAAAGTGAGTTAGTATTGATATACCTAATCACAAACTCTTCTCAAGTAGCCAAAGATTAGGCGTATAAACACAAACCCAGTTTAGTTAAATGGTTGTTTCAAATTCATCTGGGCATCCATCCTGTAATTTTCATGAAACAGAAGGGAAAAAATCATCAAAACTGAATACAAATATGCAGCTATAACACGAACCCAACTATCAACAAAAAAGATATGGACCTATAATTAACATTACATATTGAAAACCCACATTGGTTTCAACAAAAAATCATAGAGTCATTCTAAGGTGATGTGATTTGTAATTACCGCAACATATAACAAAAAACCTTAATTCATAATCATTTAAAATTTGTATCAACATTCGCAATAAAAAATCCGCATTCAAAATCCTTAATATATCGGAAAAATCTCACAGAAATCAAAATACCCGATCTTCAAATCAACATTGGGTCTCCATAACTACCACAACTTCCATCTTATTCTCTCGATAATATTGACCCAAACCTAGAAAGAATACAAAGATGGTAAACCCATATCCCACTATATGATCAAATAGTTTATGGATTCAACCCCATAGTGTTAGGTGATTTAAAATTAGGGCAACATAGTTTTCAGAAATATTCGTTTTAATTTGAGTTTGATTTGAATATATATAACTTCCTACACTTCTGAAATCAAGCGCAACCCTATCGATCAAATTCATTAGCCCTTCGACAATCCCCTATCGCTTTAATTCGTTTCCCTAGCTCTGAAACTCAAGATAGAGAGAAGATTAGGTTTGGATATAGATTCAAGAGAGAACTCATGAGATAGGTGGAGGTGGAATTTTAACCTAGGATAGGGACGTGGATAGGCAACCTTCAGAGATAAAACTCCAGGTTTCAATTTTTGAAATCATTACAAAAATCAATTATAGTTACCAAAATATCTTCTTACCAATCAAGATGCGAAGATGATGTCATGATTCACCAAATTGTTGTTGTTT
>JAJJWW010009130.1:0-18908 GCA_023531295.1 Papaver armeniacum | reverse complement strand
ATGGAACGCCTGATCTCATCTGATGTTTTTGGCGATCGAAGACCATAAGTCCAGAATAGTTGGTGTATATAGCAACAAAAATCTAGATGAACCTGGGAAGTGAACTCCCTAAAAACCGCATACACACATCCATCCCTTAAATGGGACCTCCTGTTTCTCCCCATCGGCGGGACCCACTCATTCGATGTGTCTGCCCGATTTTTGCTTTGTTTTTTTCCCGGTTCCTATGGAATTATTGATATAGCAAATGAATGGATTAGTGGTCTTTTTTTAGTAGGTCTCCTGTTGAGTGCGAATTCGTGAACACTCCTTAACGAGTGTATATTTTCATTTTAATCTCTACCCTTGATTTAATTTGAGAGGCAGAACGATGGGCCGGATTCTAAACATGGAGGGTAGTGGGGAGTGCGACTGCACACTTTTAGAGCAACTCAAGAAGCAGTACGACCATAACTAAAGAGCAAAGAGCAAAAAAACTAAAATTTTGGGTTTAGTCCGTGTTATAACGCACTGGAGGGAGACTAAAATTTGGTCAAAGCGTGAATCTGAGTTACGCCCAATCAAAAGGCAACTCCAAATCTCGTCCCATTTCTTTTCTTTTTTTTTTTTTTTTTTTTATTATTGTTAAAGAACTCAAAGTTGCATGCCTCAATTTTTTTTTTTTTTTTTTATTATTGTAAAAGAACTCAAAGTTGCGCCCATTTTTTTTTTTTTTTAATTGTTGGGGCGCAACTGAGTTACGCCCATCAGCAATCTCAATTTACGCTCGACTAAAGACCAGACTAAAGACTAAATTTGGTCCGGGTTTCGCCATAGTCCTATTTTGGTCTTTACTCCGTCTCCATCATGCGCTGTTTTTACCAAAAATTTGCTATACTCCACGACTGTGGATGCTCTTAACGAGTGTATATTTCACAATTTAATCTCTACCCATGATTTAATTTAGGAAGTTATGTAACGAGGGTCGTGATTCTAAACATGAAGGGTAATAGGGTCATCCGTTAAATAATCAACCAATCAGAAAAATATGTGAAATATACACTCGTTGAGGAGTGTGAATGTATTCTGCATCAGAATGGGGCCATCCGTTAAACAATCAACCAATCAAGAATTTCAGAAATATACACTGTTGAGAGAGGTGAATGTATTTGGACCCGTCTCCTGATTGACCACACTTTGATGATGGCCAGTTAAAATCATGCACATATTTAACTTCCAAGACTATCTTTTCTTAATTTCATTCATTTGTTTTCTCAGGAGGTTGCTGTAAAAAATAAGTAATGCTTATGTATCTTGACTTTTGATTATTTTGCAGTTAATACTTCCTCCGTCCCTAATTAGATGAGCTATTTGGTTTTGGCTATTCACAACAAGGAGTTTATTTCACTAACCAAATGATATTTCTAAAACTACCCTTTTAATTGATTATTTTTTCTATAAGAAAATATGTATAATTTGATAGTCATGTTTATATTCGCTCGCGTACGTGTTTTAAAAACGCTTTTCAACTAAGATAAAGCTTATAAAAACCGTGGTATAGTTTAAGAGATAAATCGTTTTTAAATTTACTAATTATTGCGTATGTGTTTTTAAATTTACTAATTATTGTCCATAAGGATAAATCGTTTAAGAGATAACGTATACTCCACTTTCCTCCTTTCCTTAAAATTTGTGCAAACTACAAGTGGCTCATTTAATTAGGGACGGAGGGAGTATATAACTGCCAAATTGTTTTGACGAACAAGAATTAGTCTCTGCAAGTATACGTTCAGGACAATCACTAGTTGCCAACATTGGGGAATAAAATACATCCATTCGACGCCCATTACACAATTTTAATATTTTATTTTAATCTTTAAGATTTTCTAGAAACAAAAAACTAAACAACCTTAATTTAATCGGTACTAGACGACAAGATATAAAGGTATAAGGCAAGACCAAGTACAACCAACTACTCCTGAATAGCATCTTCCGGTGTCACGAACCAGATTCTTTTTAGTCATATTTGTCGAAACCACTAAATATCTCCACCTTTTGACCCCCATTTTTTTTAATCCCATGACGAGGTTACTATCTAAACTCTCTGGCTTGGAATGATGAACTTTTGGGGACTTGCATTGGGATAAATTTTGGTATATCCAACATTTTTACATAGGAAATGCTATTTGACTCCCTCTTTTCCACCTCCATACAATCTCAACCACACATTACAGATTTAGATTCATATTCAGGTACTGGTAGGGTTCATCATTCCGCGGCACGGTGCTTAGATTGCTATGAGCGAATAAAGAGCGGTAAAGAGGAAATAAAGACGCCGTTTTACACGGCAATATCCATGCATGAACTTTTAGGGGCTTATCCCCACCTCACCCACCCCCACCGATTCTTTTCCTTTAAAATCAATAAATAGTCCTTATTCTTCTGTATATTTTGCGTTCAATCCTCCAAAAGTTAGTGGTTAGTGCCCCTGTTTTATATTTCTATAAATTTAAGTCCACTCACATCTATAATTGTTAAATTTCTATAAACTTTTTATTTCCTTTTAGAGCTTCTCCAATAGAATGTATATGAAGATAAATGTCTAAATTCACATAGAATAGACATTCATTTTTCCTAAAATCCTTCTCCAACCCCAACTTCTTAAATCCATGTGAAGATGACATGGCCTAGTTTTTGTTAGACACTGTCAAGGTAAATGTCTAAAACTTGACATTCACCTTGACAATGTCAAACAAACTATCCTAGTAAACAACATTAGTTGTTGGTGGGGTGGATTGATTTAGTAGGAGCAAGGAAGTAGTTGTTGGAATGGATGGAAAACCATTTATTTATTGTGAAAAGGAGTGGAAATTCATTCCTGCTGATTCTTTCTACTTTTACTGTTTAGATGACGACGAGGTGGTGGAAAAATGTCCTTCATTTTAATTTAATTTAAAACAGTTGATTACTTCAGCTGTTCCAGAGATAAATTAAAATGGAACGCCTGATCTCATCTCATCTGATGTTTTTGGCGATCGAAGACCATAAGTCCAGAATAGTGGGTATAGCAAACGGATTGATTAGTGGTCTTTGAAACAAGTCGGTCTTTTTTAACTAGGTCTTCTGTTTGACCACACTGATTCAAGAGTTATGGCCAGTTAGAATCAGGCACATATTTAACTTCCAAGACTATCATTTCTTTCATCATTTGTTGCCAACTTTGGGAATAAAATACATCCCCAAACACAATTTTGAATATTAGTATTTAAATTTTTAAGATTTTCTAGAAACAAAAACTAAGCGACCTTAATTTAATCGGATATACAAGACAAGATATAAAGGTATCAAGGCAAGACCAAGTACCAACTGCTCCTCGAACCAGATTCTTTTTAGTCATGGTTGTCGAAACTGCTAAATGTCTCCACCTTTTGACCCATTTGTTTCTCCCATGACAAAGTTACCATCTAGACTCTCTGTTGTCCGGGAATGATGAACTTTTAGGGACTTCCATTGGGAAAAAATCTGGTATCTAACATTTTTGCATAACAGTGTAACAATGCCAAAATGTTACACGGTAATATCTTCGCATGAACTTTTAGGGGCTTCCCCCACCCCACCCACGCCCACCAATTTTTTTTTTCCTTTTAAAATCATAAATAGTCCTTATTTTTCTGTATACTAGTATAGCACGCATGCGCGATGCGCCTGCCGTTTCGTTCATTCCGTAATTTTGTTTTTCGTATATTAGTCAACAATTAAAGCCAACAACGGGTCAATGGTCAAAGTCAACGATCAACGCCAAGTGGTGAAAACTCATTTATGTTATGTGCAAAAGTAAATACGACTAAACTTGAATTTTTCATTTAACAATTTTTTCAATCATAAATGTCCTTTACATCAAGAATGTGTATTCGTAATCGTAGTTTTCAAGACAAAAAGACTTCTTTATACACAACATTTTTCGTATGTTCCCTTTTTTTAGCAATGGTACCTTTAGCCACTAATACTTTCGTGTTGCTACTGACACTCCTCTCGAGAGAGCAACGCATGCACCATGCGGCCGAACACATGTCAGGAAAAAGATACCAGAAGCTGATCGCTTGTCCTGCGCCTTGTTGATCAGAAAGGCGAAACACAAACGACCTCTAAAATCGTTTACGTTTAAACTTGTATGGGAGCTGAGATTCTCAAAGTGGCTCTAGTGGCATCCTCGTGAATGAAGACCGTACCAATGTAATTCCCGCTAATTATTACAAAGATCTATACAGCTTGGGAACAACTTTTAATTATTAACCTGGTACCATTGCATAGACCATTTTTTGCATCAACATTCCGCAACAGCATAATGGGAGCACCGATCTTCAATTTCAAAATGTGTGATGGCAAACCTCCAGAGCAATGTTGTTTAGGTATTCTTGTTGGTAAAGACCGTGAATATCACAGCCCTGGCTTAATCAAATGAGTAGAATAGAACCTCTTTTTCAGAAAGATGCTAAGTACCTGGCCATTAAGCTTCTCGACGTACTCGTTTAATGGTGTAATTAATGCCATATTGACCATGTAGTCTATATCTCGGGCATTTTCCACCAAGTTCTAAATGTTATATCGATAAGATGAGACAAAGAAGCATCACTAACCCATGGTATGACCATCTCTTCCTAACCTTTATCATCTCATTAGCAACGCAAGGTTCATCCCCGTCTCCAACACGAATCAAAAACTTAATAAGATGCATCCCCTACCGCACGATATTCTTCTTTCGATGCAAAACATGTACATTTTCCCACAAATGACTGTTAAGAATGTAATATAACTCAATATCATTTCAATTATCATTAAGTACTTAATTTTAAGAAACATTAAGTAATCATATCAATATAAAACAATTTTTTTATCATGAAAGAAAAAAAAAAAAAAAGCAATGTACCTCGCTAAGACATGCATCGACCTCATTCTGTCTCCTTGTACTCCTTGAATCATCGGTAGAACCTCGACGGAAATCACCTCCCATGATTAGAATCTTTCCACCAAATGGCTCAAAGAATCCCTGTGATATCTCTCATCGTCCGATCAAATGCTTCTAAAGAGTAGCGATGCGCCTATCAGTAGCTTCATCCCACATAAGGACTAAGAAGATGCCTCAAAAGTTTAGCTTCCCGCCTTGTTTCTTCGACGACACATTGAAGTTGATGTTGGTGTCATTGGAAGTTGAAACCTTGAGTGTGCTGTCCTCCCACCAGGCATAAGAGCAAAGAATCCCCGACGTGGCTCGTTGCTAACGCAATACCACCATTTTTCCTACACGCCAAAATAAAGACGATAGAGATATGTCTTCCCCTGCACCTCCCGGACCATCTATGAAGAAGACTTTACTTTCCTTTCTCTCAATTGCTCCCATGATTGTATTGTAGGCCCTAGACTGGTCTTCGTTCAACTTTTTGGACAAGATGTGTCTTCATCGGATATAAGAATCGATAACTCCTCTTGAATCATACTTGAGATCTCAAAATCCTCACCCAATGTTCCTACAATCGATGGTAGATCATACATGGATATATCTTTATCGTGCTGCTTAAGTATCAAATTCAACTCACGAAGAAGACGATCTGATAAGAATGTTGAGCTTGTATTGCTTGAACTCGAGTAATCCTCGACCATGTTGTTGAAAAATTCATCCCACAATCCTCTCACGCCTGATGGATTACAAAAGTTCAAGATAGAGGCGAATTGTCTTCTCAGAGCATACGGCATCTTGACTGTTGCTGCTTCAGCCAAAGACGCTCTCGCACTCTGATCATTCTCTAAGAGTCCCAGTTTTTCGGCAGCTCTCTTGAATGTCCGACATCTCTCTCCATCAACAAACAATAGATCATCAAAAGAAGTCGGACTTAACGTGGTTAAGAATGTGCCTTAAGAACCACACCTCTCCCGCACATGAAGGTACCGTATAAACCCTCCCTATCGACTTCTCGCATTTCGTTCTTCTCCACTCTTGGTTATTGCATCCCAACAAAGAGCTGCTCGGAAATTCACTTCGGTATAACAACTCTCTCGCTTAGGATCTCGAGCATTTGTCACAAAGAACTCACAAAGTTGTTCTCAAATTCCTTTCATCGCATAAAAATTTCATCCAACGTTTGCAATCATAGTACCCGACGCTCCGTTGGTTGGGAAGATGTATCCAGTAATCTCACTACCAAGGATAAACCTTGTAAAGAGGAAAGATAAAGATCTTCCACATTGCCCGTCAGTGCACAAAACCCATCTTGCATTTTTATACCTTGTTATCTCGTCATGGTCTATTGGTTGTACTCCAAAAGATACATAATCCGGACCCTTATACACATACTTGTAAAGATACTTAACACTCTCCACACTCGCTACAAATTTCCACGTTTATATGACAATCATACTTCCGTAATAGCCAAGGGTTATAAGGCACAACCATCCCGTTGTCTACTTCAAATCTCCTCACTCTTGCGTATGTCTGTCCATCATTACGCTCCTAAACAGGTACGATCTTTTCCTTGCACAAAGACACTTTAAAACTCTTTCGGAAAGTTTCTCTTACATTTACCATCCCTCATGCACTTACTACCACATGGACCGGTGAATCATCCACTTTTTCACACACTCGTGTAGTTCTCGCTCTTCATTAGGTTAGGTATTTCGCTCTCACTATCTTATCATAATCATCGTGACCTTGTAGTTTGTCTTCCTCACTCAAAATAATTAACATATGAACAATGGTGCGCACTCTTTTGAAACTCAACAACATGCACATGGGCAGCTACTCCGCCAAATATTGACTTGGTAAAAGATCTACCTTTAGCTTTCAAGCTTTGCGCGGAACACCCTTGTAGTCGATCTGGTCTATCCGTCTGCACATTGACCCTACCAGTTGATACGATTTCATCCCAAAGTGGGTCAAGCAAGTCATTGTAATGAATAAATCAAAGCTTCCCATACTTTTGCACCAGTGCCATTGCATCCTCGATATCACTGTACATGTCACTGGGTTGCCCATGTATGAGGAAGGAAGCACTTTCCTTTGACCAAGATTCTCTCGTCATGAAGAAAAAAACATATTTCAAATTTCAAGGAAGTATTTTCCTTTTAACCGTTTGTCATTATCCTATAACATGTACTTTCCTTTAATCTGCTTTTTCATTATCCTATAACATTTCACCGGGCTTAATGAAGAATAAATGAATGTAGCTAGGCTTAATTACAATGGGCCAAAAAAGAAAGTGATTATCTATTAACTTACTTGCAGACCGGTTTCTGGGCCATTCGTGCATCTTGTAGACCTTGATGCAATTCACTTTCTTATCTCCTCTGATGATCCCATAACCATCTAAGTCTAGACGAATCAATCTTCACCTCAGCTTATCCACAAGATATTGTTGTAGTAGTCTTCACCTCAAGAAGAAGCTTTCACGCGTCATCACTTCGAATCTGTCAAACAACAAATATATAAATTATTTATATTATTTGTGTCAACATAATATGTAGGTTCAATTGTAAAGCGTAGTTGCTAGACATTTATATCATATATACCCAGTAGCATGTAGGAGTAATACTCGAGGCATGTAAACCGGCCTCTGTTCTCACCATACTATTTTGATCCCATCCATAACTCCCATATGGTAGCAAAAGTGATATTGAGAGGATCATAACAACCCGATGTTTCATTGATAAATAACAAACCTTTCCTTCCGCCTGTTCCTGACAACAATGTCTCGCTCCATGTTTTTCGACTCCATCTCCTTCAAATACAATTGGTACGACTTGTGAAGCAGCTGGAAGTGTGTACTCATTTCCTGTCAGCAGTTGTTCTTTAATCACCACCGCACCTTGATGTCTTCTCGTTGTGCAAGCGGCCCGATTACATGAACGAACCTATTATGTATCCGCATTATCCTCGCTTTTCCATCACCTCTCTCGTTTAGATCGTTACCACCTTCTTCCATCCTCCAATTAATCTCGTTATCTCGATCATAAATATACATCTGTATATATCCGGGACGAACTGCTCTAGAGGATCCGCTCTGTTATCAACCTCAAGGTAGGAGACTCGCCTATTCTATGGTAGACATCACCTTGAACACGAAATGTGTATACACCTTCTCTATTATCAGCCAATTCTCTACATAATTCACCCCCAATCGACGTTAATGAGAAACACTGGATTATAGGCCGTATGTACCTCCGAAAGTGTACCCTACTTCTCGTTTGATCATCAAACAACTCCAAAAGTTCAATCGGGTGGGGCAACAAACGGTAAAACAACTTTCCCATCCGAACAACAAAAGCCTTTCGGTTCACTTTAAAAATCATCGCTTGGCACTTCGACACGCCCTCGACGGAGGCAAATGGAACTTCCTAATCCAACTTGGTAAGTGGTCCCTCTAGCACACTTCAAGAAATGAGGATCTTCCCGCAACACTTTGGCGTGGACGACCTCTCCTCTTCCGACTTGAACTACTTGTGGATTTGCCGCACGATAGGTAAACATCTCAATATCTCTCGGTTAAAATGACTAAGGAAACTAAACACTCATAATGAAAAGAGGGGCATATGAATGTGATACAACTACCCCGCTTCGACTTATGGTTGACCATGAGTTATGACGCATGCATGAGGGGACTTGTGACAAAGGTATGGATAACATACTTTCTCTATCTTTATGTCTGCCCATATGTCGAATCCTATTATTCAAATTGGGCACAAAGAGGGTATACTATAAGTCGAGCCCAATCCCCATCTCTCTACAGTATAATTACCATTACTTAACAGCCTGGGTTATTATTCAAATTGTCTAATAGCATACATGCTCGCACAATCAAAAAAACATATACTCATACCCATTTCAAAAAATAAAATAAAAAGCTTACGTATTGTATTTTGCGCATGCCGAGTTTCCCGAGATCAGACTCAAGCCCATGAGTCGAGGGCTTCTACGAACGTAAATTGATGCAAGATTGTCATTTTTTGCCGGATAAATTGAGTTAGTGTAAGCAAGGATTAGATCATCGGGAAACAAGAAGAAGAACTACGTAACATAGAAGATATACGCAAGTCGAAATATGTAAATGTAGATAGAGAGATAAGAAAGATAAAACTATACCGATTACGTTCCGGGCAAGTGATGGTTCTCCATGTCGAGGGTGTTGACTAAATCTTGGACTTCTACGCAAAGGGTAATTGGATGGCCCGACGAAAATGTCTTCTTTGAAAGATAAAAGTTTAAGATATCGATGGTGGTACATATACTTTGAAAAAGTTAAAAATGCAGTAAGAAAAGGAAATGAAGTTTTGATGTGGTCAAAGATTATACCGGGAAGTGGAAGTCATTGATGTTGAGGCACCGTAGTACTTGGTCTTGGTTCTCTCACATTTTTTGGAAGCAACAGTTGCATTACCTTGCCCATCATCGAGCCGCCACATCCTGCTGGAATCGTGGATGTTGGTCTCTAGCTTTAACCAATAACAACGCCCCCACCGTGTTTATGTCAGAACGAATCGATGTTTGCTCGACGTCGTCTCTATTACAATTAAAAACGTGGCCAATGGGTTATCAAAGCGACAATAATTCGTTTATGAAAAATAACACGAAATTCTATAATTATGCAAGAAAGAGCACCAACTAAATAAACACATTCGTAAACATATACCCGGTAAGTCACAACCGACTTTCCTTTTTCTTTTCAATGCCTCTCCGCGGCCTCCTATCTCGAACTCAACTTGCCCGACAAATTGGGGGCTTCGCGTTGAATCACCGATAAAGTGAAATGCAAAAAGTGCAAATCCAAGAAGTAAAACAATATCGACTTAATGATCAACATAACAAAGTTCGTAAAAGGTATTTCATACACATCTAGTCTAATTTTTCAACTTACCCTACTACTTGGTCCTCGCTTCCCCGTCATTTCTTAATCTTTTTCCCCTCGTCCTTAACGTGATGCTTTAGCAATTTAACCATTTCAAGTGGACGTTTCTTATCTCTTTCACCGGGCCGCCCCAATATCAACATTTCTTTTCATTATCCGTGTGACATTATCAACATTGATTATAATGAGTAAATTAAAGCAAATGGAAGCAAATGGATAAATTATTAAACAAAAGTAGGGAACTTCTTCTAACAAATGGGTGGTGATTATTTACACCTCGAGCTAATCAATCACAAAAAGAGCTTTGCTCCTCTTTGCACCATCTTTGCTTATCACAAATTTCCGCCTTCACCATCACCTTCACCGCGACATAATCACCACTACCACCGCTTGAAGAAGTTCACAAAGAAGTAAAACAATTTCAACAATGAACATTATTCTGCCTTTTACCACAACTTGTTCCCCGAGCGCCCTTCTTTATTTTCATGTCGATGTGGTGATGACCAAGTAAGGGGGTTGGTTGCATATTTTTTCAAGGGTAGGTCTATTAGTACTTGGTCCTTGTTCATCTATTCTATCTTGCTGAGAAATCAGTCGCGAAGGTGGTCAACCTCGTGGCATGTTCCCCCAATTCCTACAAAAATTTTGAACAAAGGAATTATTATGTTTTTGTTCACTGTGTTTATTGGGATTATGAACCTCGCTAAGAAAATGAGACCAAAATTGCAATGTTTTGCCCCACGTCTTTGGTCAAGCCACGCTATATCTTTTACCATAAGAATCTACATTTTTACTTTATTAACGGTAACTGGCAACAAATAGAATTGCGAAAAAAGAGCATCATTAAGGGTAAGCTTACCTGTGCCACTAAATAGGCGGACTTTGCTTTCCAAGATGAATTTTTCCATATATACCCATATTTATTGTACATAGGTAATTGTGTTGGAGATAAGACGAAGGGTAAAACAAGAAAAAACATATAAAATTATGAATCCCATGCAATTTTCTTAATCTAAGAGAATTGTCTCTCTCCGCCTATATATGTGGGACGGAGGGAGTATTTAAATTTTTAAGATTTTCTAGAAACAAAAACTAAGCGACCTTAATTTAATCGGATATACAAGACAAGATATAAAGGTATCAAGGCAAGACCAAGTACCAACCGCTCCTCAACTGATTCTTTTTTTAGTCATGGTTGTCGAAACCGCAAATGTCTCCACCTTTTGACCCATTTGTTTCTCCCATGACAAAGTTACCATCTAGACTCTCTGTCCCTGAATGATGAACTTTTAGGGACTTCCATTGGGAAAAAATCTGGTATCTAACATTTTTGCATAATAAAGGTAACAATGCCAAAATGTTACACGGAATATCTTTCGCATTTAACTTTTAGGTCTCCCCCACCCCACCCACGCCCACCAATTTTTTTTTCCTTTTAAAATCATAAATAGTCCTTATTTTTCTGTATATTTTGCGATCAATCCTCCAAAAGTTAGTGCTCAATCCCCTTGTTTTATATTTGGGCCGAGCGTAGCAAGGGAGGATCTTATATGACCATTTTTTTTTTGTAAGATCTAAATAATCAATTGACACAAAAAGATTGGATTTCCTTTTGGTAGTCACTTCTTTTTGAACGCGCGATTAGGGGATATTGAAACTAATTGCGAGATATAAATTGATAAGTGCTTTATTTACATATTTTAAGTGTCAATTCCAAACTTGTTTTAGCTATGTTTATTGCATATTACCTTTTATTATGATTGTTTTCTAGTTTATGCCTTTTGTTAAGAGAATCATCCGAAAAGAAGTGAAAATAGCTACAAAAGTGAAGTCACAAGTGAAGAAGGGCCAAAGACCCAGTGAAACTCGTTCAAATGGAGGATTTCTAGTTATCATTTTGTAATAGTTAGTTAAGGGGTTCCCATATAGTTATAGTCCCTGTCCTTAGTAGTATTTAATGGTTGGTTTAGATTAACCCACCTGGAGTGTTACTAGCCGTCAGATTGAGAGAGTGAGTGAGTTATATATTCTCGAGTCTGTCTAATGAAACCTTTAATCAAATTATTAATCCAAATTAGAACCTTGTTCATCTCATGGTTGTGTTCTCTGAACTCAGATTTGGCCTGAATCTCTTGATTTAGGAGGTGATTTTCACCAATTCTATCCTTTTGTTTGTCTAATTGTTGTAGTAATACAACAATTGGCATCAGAGCCGTTCTATCCATTAAAAATTTGCTCAATTTTATTTTTCTATCATGGATATAATAGATGCAAATGGGTTGAAATGAATGGAAAACTAGTTCCTATAATGAAATTGGAAAGGTTAGCAACAGAAGAATTGAACGTTTGTCATACGTGGTATAGGTTTTATAAACAAAATAATAACTCTATAGATCGATAGTATTTCCGTGTAGGAGGTGGGGAAAATTGTTAGACAGTGCAACCGACAAGTGGGAACATATATTGTTTCTTAAGGATACTGCTTCATCTCATCCGCCTCCTCGCAGAACGAAATTATCTTCTAAAGATAATGTTGAATTTTCAGAATCGGAGTTGATTCCTGCTTATTTCTTTGAAGAAGTTTCAACTCTGGTTAACTCAATTCCTTCCGCTGTCGACGAAGAAGACGATTCTCCCAATTTAGGGTTAAATCCATCACTTTTTCTTCATGAGAAGAATGATTTTTCTGTTGGTGAGAGTTTACAATATGAGAAAGTGGTGAATACTGATGTTGTTAAAGTCATTAGGTCAAATCAATTCAGAATCGGGGAAGTGAATCAGCCATTAACACGGCGTGATCAATTTCGTGTGAGAAATTGGCGTCAATTTTCTTCTTCAAAAAACAGGGAAGTCAGACGAATTTTTCTTTTCTCCACAAAGAAAATTCTAGGTATGGGGTTGTTTTTGCTTTAAACTTGATGATTCTCGATTGTTATTCGATCGAGGTAAATGTGTTGGTAGATTGATTCTTCGATTACTTCTTAGCTTTGGGTATAAATCAGATTTTCATCTGTACAATCATTTCATTTTTTATGTGTTAATGATTCCAAAGTTTATGATGAGAGGAAGTTGTTTGTTAAAATGCCAGATAGAAATAGCATTTTTACACTTATTTTTAGATGGATGTTTCCACAGGGGGGGTGCACAAGAATTGTTTGTTCATATGCCCGAGAGTGTATCTTGTACATGGAGCAGTGACAAGTCACATAAAAAGGTATTTGATCGTGGAAAAGGAATTAAAATTCATCAGGGGTTTTCTCATTTTGTGGATGATTTTCAATTCTGTTTTCTGAATTCGTTGCTTCTTGGAATTGTCTATGATGTTGAACTTGTTGGTGAATGGTATTTGGCTGCTGAATTGTCAAATAGAAATGGATTTTTATTTCTTTTGTTGGCTAGAATAGTTCATATTGGGAGAGCTTGTAAGTTGATAGTTCAAATGCTTGGGATGAAGGGAGAAGCTATTTTGGTTTGCAGCTGGAGTGTGGTTTTCTTCATGATATTACAATTCATTTCTCAATTCATGCCATTGCTACAGCTCAATTTTATTTTTCAAGAATCGGGTTCTTTTTGCTCTCTCTTCTGCTTCTAAATGCAGTCCATGATAGTCTTTTACATCTTGAGAAAGTTGTGCAGAAAATTTTGCATAACAAATTGATTTATTTGCTTGAGATTTATGAATGCGATTTCGCTAATTATCCTCATGTGTGTTACAAGTATCTATGGAACTTTGTTTGTTCCGATGTACCTAATGTTTCAACATTTCCCTATGATGACTCATTGAAGGCTGGTGGTGGTGAAAATGAACATAAAGTTGTACCACACACCATTTTACAGGAAGTTGAACAAGATGATTCTTATCTCTCTCGAATCGAACTCATCTTGCAATTTTTACTGCTTATTTTTGAAGCATATAAGAGTTCTTCAATTCGAGAGGGGACTATAACTGCAACCTTAAATTCAGACCTTGTATGTTTACCATCTGCTGAATTTTTTCAACCACCTACTTATTGTTGCACCCTGGTGATTGGTTTCTACAAATTTGGTGCCCATTAATATTCATTTCCTGTTTACAGCTGCTGGTTGGGTTTTGTATATCAAACAAAAGATGATTATGTGTGTACTAGAAGTTATGAAGGTAGGTTGAGAACTCAGGTCTTTCTCATGGGACTTCAGAGTGAAACTGTTGGGTTGTGCATTGAGTACTTGCGGTGGAAATACAAGTTGTTTTCAAGTGGTTGGTGGAGTAATCTGTTTTGTGAAGCTAGGATTTGTCATCAAATTGCCACAAACTTTGTTGCCAGGCTCATTTGTGTACTGCTGGAAAGGCATAATCAGTTCGAAGCTACTAATGGATCTGCACCAATGTAGTCAATATCGGATTTCAGTGAATATCGGTCGAGTACCGAGACACGATATTTCGGTGGATACCGGTGAAATATCGGCCAATATCGACAAAATATCGGGCAATACCTAAGAATATCGCATCTCTAAGTTGAACACCGAAACCGATATTATCGCATGTATCCCATACCATCTCACCGAGATTAACTACATTGATCTGCACATATATCCATCTTTCCAGCAACTTTCTGCTTCCACACTTCTGGTTATGGCTACTTGTGTCATGACGTTGTATACTGAAGGGTTTGCGCAGTTAACGGTTGAATTGGGGCTTACAACCAAGTTTTTTACTTCTGGTCAGATTTTGACCGCAGAACTTTATGATACATCGGTTGGGAGTTTAATGTGGTGATTGAATTTTGGTGATGATTATATTCTATGGATTACTCAAAAAGTCTCAGTTGGTGAATTGTTGAAGGTTAGTATGGGAGCAAATGCACATTCACAGTTGCACATTCTTCTGATGCTTGTTAAAAGTCGATTGACATTCCTTTTATTGGTTTTCTCACCTTTGATAGTTCAAGCACATGAGAAATTTGTGTTTCTTGCTCTTATTCTGCTATTTTGCTGTCATCGATTGTGGTGTATGGCCTGTCTAACAACAAGTGGCTACTCCCGGCTCAAGTTCGATGGAAGGCAAGATGGCAAAGGCAAATTTTTTCCACTATGATGTATAATCCATCCGTGTCGGGTTGGTGCTCTACTTGGAGTGGGAATTTCATATCCTTCCTGCAGCCTCTGGGAGTGGGAGAAATGTTAAAGGGACAAATATGGACTTCATTACAGTTGCGATGATTGGGTTCAAATTTCAGCCCCTAGAGTTGTTGGAGAATCACGAGAGAAATAGAATCTACAAGATCCTGCAACTTGCATCAAATTTTGATGATCATCTCCATGTTCTCAGGTGGATTCAACAAACTCCACTCTAGATCCAGGTAATTCAAATTCTATATGTGTGGATATGGGTGGACTACTTAAGGTGCAAGTTCAGATTGCTTCTAAATGGCTTATGGAATGCGGGACATGTCGAGGGAGTTGGAATCATTTTGAGTCAACTAAAGGGTCTCAGCTGTTTACCTACCAAGATTTCTAGCTGGACAGAACCATGCATCAAAATTTATGATCATAGGGTTCTCTACACAGATGAAGACAAAGAGATTCATGTTCTGGCCTCAGAAACTACGACTGATTCTTCAAGTAGTGTAGGTGTTGGTGCTGATCAAGCTGCAAGTAATGAAGATAAACCACCTGTTTGCCTTAGGAAAATGACAAATACAAGCCTCACATGTGTGTTCATTGGCATTATTTTTCCTGTGCTTCTATGTGTATCCCCTGGGGCTGCGACGACCACAAGTGGAGGGGAATCTATCGACTACAAACACATTTGGTGCTTCTCCAGGTACACCAGGCGCAGACTTC
Source organism: Papaver armeniacum (assembly GCA_023531295.1). Lineage (NCBI taxonomy): Eukaryota > Viridiplantae > Streptophyta > Magnoliopsida > Ranunculales > Papaveraceae > Papaver > Papaver armeniacum. The sequence goes on along the minus strand of JAJJWW010009130.1, from coordinate 3,213 downwards.
GCAACTTTTGGTGATTCACTCAACTTTCATCCTTGAGGACAAGGATGTTTTCAAGGGGAGTGGAATGTCACAGTGTAGGAGGCTATCAGTTTGTGTACAAGTAATAGTTAGTTAAGGGGTGCCCATATAGTTATAGTCTCTGTCCTTAGTAGAATTTAATGGTTGGTTTAGATTAACCCACCTGGAGTGTTACTAGTCGTCATATTGAGAGAGTGAGTGAGTTATATATTCTCAAGTCTGTGTAATGAAACCTTTAATCAAATTATTAATCCAAATTAGAACCTTGTTCTTATCATGGTTGTGTTCCGTGAACTCAGATTTGGCCTGAATCTCTTGATTTAGGAGGTGATTTTCACCAATTCTATCCTTCTGTTTGTCTAACTATTGTAGTAATACAACAGGAGTTTGGAGATTGACAGGGAAATGGTGATCGATGGAGTTGATCAGAGACTAAAGGAGCTGGGTTCGGAGCTCGAAAAGATCATTGGGTTGTTGTTGTTATTAAATGAGATGGGTCGATGTCTGATGCTGGAGTTGGCTGTGATGATAAACTTGAGGTTGCTGCCAACCACGACACTTGAGATCGAAACAGAACGCTGTCTTGATGGAAAATCTCGTGGTGATCGAGATGAAGATTGATGGAGGGGCTTTGGTTATTTCAGTTGAGTATTGAAGCTGCGATGACGAGAATTGAGAGGAATGGAGATGTGATACTCAGTGATAATGGCAGAGAAGATGATGAACATGTGATGATCTGAGATTGATCGACTCTGCATAGAAGATGGGACTCAGGGATGATATGGATGAGTTGTGTTGCTGGCAGTGATGATCGAACTCGATAGTGGTGGTTGATGGAACTGCATATAGGGTTTGGCAGTTAAAATGTTGATGAAGCTCGTGTTCGGATAATGGTTTTAGTCTGCCATATTTTCTTAACCTTGTAACAAGGGTTTGCTGTCGGCTAGTCATGGGTCAGGTGAATGTGCAAGTCGAGAAAGAGAAAGAAAATAACACGGGATATTGGTAGGACCGGACGCGGTTTAGGTTTCTGCTGTGTGAATGAGAAGTCAGGGGAGGTATGTTGTCAATTTTGGACTGAAGAACGAGAATACAGCTTGCTGCCGGTGGAAGAGTTTGAGATGAACATGGAACATAGAGCGAGAATTATCTCTGAGAATTATTCTCACGCGTAAAAGAGAGAAAGTGAGAATTGAGTACAAACCGAAGCATCAAAGCTATATGTACATCCTGGGTTAGAATAAAATACATTGGTTCACACGAGCCCCAAGGACGTTCAAGCCAATAAGAAGAAGTGTGCACCTTGCTAAGATATTCTCTGTAACACCGAATCAGAAGCACTTGTTTTCAAACATCTGAAAAACTCTGTTGACCGACCATCAATCTTTATCTAACTAGATTTTCACGCGGAGTAGGTTTGGGGTGAAGGCTATATATAGCCTCGTGTTTCCGAAACCAATCCGCGTTGAGGGTATGCGTGTTGGCCGAAACCAAGCCGCGTCTTATTGGGATTTGTCTAAGGAATGTGAAGAGGTCCAAACATTAGTAAGAGATTCTGGTCTATATGCTTTGGTTAAAAATTATGTGAAGTGTGATTCGTGATGTAATTGCTTCGTCGAAAGGTATCATGGTGAAACTGATACCATGCACTTCCCGTTTGGGGATATGACCTTGATCCCTGATGATGCTCAAAATATTCTAGGCTTGAATGTTATCGGCAAATCAATTGTAGAAGGAGATAAGTGTCCGGACCTAGAATGGTCGAAGTTGCACGCTCTGACTAACAAGTTGTTTGGTTGGGACTACAAAACTTATGTGGAAAGCTTCTATGTATCTAAGGCTAGTAGGACAAAGACAATCAAGCTGACGCTACTTACGGAGACCTTTGAAAAAAAAAGGAAAGAAGTTTGAAGGATGGATGAGACCCTACACAGATTCGTTATACAGCCGCTGCGTACCTGTTATTCATCTTGGGCACTAAGGTATTCCCTGACGCTAGTGGCAACATGGTTAGTGCAAACCTCCTTTAATACTTGGATCCGTTGGAAGATGTCTATAACTATTCTTGGGGCACCGTGGGAAGATGTGAAGAAGCAAGGAGCTACAACGACAACATCATCCTTCCACTTGAGGTTAGTGATATTTGACTTGAAATGTTTCATTCCCTGACGTATCTTTCAAGTCGTGCATATTGAAGAAAAAAAACTTCTAAGCATATTTGAACTCTAGATAGACATAGTATTAAGGAATACAATACGAGGTTTATTGCTTAACCATTAAACTTTGTAGATAAGACATCGCCATAATCATTTGAATGCTATTGTGATTATGTAACGAGGTGAGGATTTCATTTTAGGGAACAATGTTTACATGTGTTCTAAGGAAGTAAGTTCATAAACTTGTTTGTGAATCAAAAAGGAAATCGCCAAAGTGCTATTGGTTTTGTTATTCATTTCATATCTTATGAACAACTGGCTATGTGTGATTGAGTATAACCGTTCACAACTTGTTGTGTTCTTGGTTAAACTATTCACAAAGGCCTCGACTTATGTATTGGTATGACTTTTATTATGAAACTCGATGTTAAGTAATCACTCGAGATGGTATGATGTGGCTTGTGATTTTATGTCCGATCAAATATGGGAAAGGGGAACTCGATCCTAGTTAAGAAGAGGTGCAAAGACATCACAAAAGGGAATCGATCTCAGATGAGGTGCAAGTTGGTTTATAGAAACGGGAACCGATCCTATGAACATGTGCAACACGTTTTTAGGCAAAGGGGAACCGATCCTATGGACATGTGCAACACATATAAGTTAGATACCATGTATATGTGGGGAACCGATCCTAGTACCTAGTCAACCGAATTTTGGAAAGCTAGTGTGACTATGCACAATACTCACATGGAAGGTTGAACCGAAACTTGTTTTGGTAGAACCGTTAAACCCATGATTGTGATTGGATGTTATTTGATCAATCGCATAGTTCTTGAAAGTCAGATGAACCAATTCTAAATTTTTTTGGAAGTGTGGCAAATCGGTTTCAAGGTTGTAAGTGTGAAACAAAACTTACAAAGTTAAGATGTCGACATACTTTGAACACGTGTTATGAATGTTTATTTCTTTAATTGTTCAAAGTTATTCCTTAATAGCTAAGGGGAGAGAATCCCAAGATCGAAACATAAATAAGTTAAGA